>JBCEWE010000202.1:2108275-2413275 GCA_039877035.1 Silurus lanzhouensis
AAAACAAAACCATTTGGCCAAAAGCGGTCTTGCCATCAGCAAGACAGCAGTGATTAGTGAAATTTTATGTAATTGTAAGTTTTATGTTGAATGTCATTTTTTTTCCCCCTTCAAATATCAGAAATGTGAACAGTGACGCCATTTTATCATGGGATCCGTATCGTATCGTATTTCGCAGCCCTTTAGCTCAGTTGTTCATATTAATATTATACATTACATTTGCATTGTATGTAGTTTGTGTACGATTAATTGCATTTTATTAGCAAATTTTTATTTAATATTTTTGTAACTAATTAATATTCCAAAATCATATTCAGTGCATATCATTTGAACGTTTATGATCCAGTGGCTTATGATTTCTCAGTAGCGGACCAGTAGACAGAAATGTGTTTGCCAAACATCTGGTTTGACCCATGAAGATGACGATTAGTAACAGAACAAACACCACCGGTGTACTGGCCCTGAACTTAACACTACAGACAGTAAATGAATAAATCCACAAAATATTGCCGCAATAACTTCCTCAACATTACCGCTCATAAATTACGTCATAAATGTTATGGCAATAAAGTTAGTTTGTATGTTTGTGTCAGGATTACAGCAAGAGACCAACTTCAGCCACTGCACCGAGTCACGTCTGTTTGTTTGTGATTCACGTGTTCTGATAACTAGCACTTGTAGATTTACCTCAGCGCTCACTGGGCTGTGTCTTCTCGCTTGTCCTCTCATGTTTGATGTCGGTCACGGTCAGGTTAAGGATCGTTTTTTTTTTCCCTGTGCGTAGATTTGCATCACAGTCAAATTTTCCCGCACTGGCATCCGGCTCCCTCGCTTCCCATGCGTGGCACATTGTATAAACAGCCATGCTTCTTTCCATTATAAACGCAAATGTTTGCTGAAGGTCGTAACAGATTCAGGCTCATTTTATATCTTAATACTATTGAAATACAAACACTACACAGAGATTTGTAATAGTACTCAAAAAAATGTGATTAAAATATAGAAATTGGTTTTGGATGGATGAATGGATGGATGGATGGATGGATGGATGGATGGATTGATCTCCAATCCAATCCACTCTACTCTACTCTTCTGGGAAGATGTTCCACTTGATGTTTTCGTGTGTTCAGAACTCTCTAGCAGGAGATCTTCCACTCCGACTCTTATAAAGAAGATCTTCATGGAGCTGGTTTTGTGCCCAGGTGCCTTGTCATGCTGGAACAGGTTTCGGTCTCTTAGTCTCTTAGAGAAGTTTTTTCTATGCAGTATGGTCCAGAATATTCTGAATCTCATTTGATGCTCATGACTCAGCTATCTTGATAACCTCTTATTCCTGGTCTGCTTAAAGATCTAACCAGGATAATATAGCGCTGACCCTGTATACACCTAAAGAGTGAACTTGCGGTAGAGGCGACATGGCACTGTAGATCTAGTTTTCATTAGAGCTTTGTGGCTGTCTGAGTTCACACACAGCTTATCGCACTGCCTGATATCAGGGCCGAGTTAGTGTGAGATCTAGCAGCGGTGCCAGACTCGCCGGGTTTCCCCCCCACCTCTGTTTGTGCCACGTAAGATCTCACACTGCGGAAGAGGCGCTGTAAACTCTTGGCCCGAGTCCCGTTTCCTCCAGTTTCAAGCTCGTTCACACACACACATACACAGATCCTCATACATCCACATATGGTACTTCCCCCTCTGAATGGCCTCTACCACCTTTGTCCTGCTGCCAGGGACATTTGTTACATAGCAGTGAAGCTAATATTCCCTTAGCAGCGCTGGTAAAAAAGAGTGCTGGCCGTTTCATTGACATCTCGGTGTGACCAATCAGGAGAAACGAGCAGAGCCCGATGTCCTAAATGAGTTGGAGGTGACTCTGTATGCTAAGAGCGGTTTAACAGATCAGTCAGTGCTGATGTTCTCGCACAAAACAAGAATATAAAGAGATAAAGTGCACAGGAAGTGCACGAATACTACTACTCCTTTTGAGAGATCATGAAAGAGCGCACAGCGAGCCGGGCTCAATGGCAGCGAGAGGCCGCTCCTCTCTGGGGAAATGTATTCCTCCCTCGTCCTCACACTATTGTCCTGCCTCGTCGCTTTGGCCAAAGCTGCGCTTCCACTATACTTCAGCGCGAGGCCACCGGTCAGCAGAAACCGTGTTTAGGTTTACGAGCGTTTAACCGCACCCTCCAACGCAGCATGCAGCTCACTTACATCCTGTCTGAAAACTTAAAGGTGCCAGTTTAGCATTGTGATCATTGTATTGGGTGACGATTAAAGGTCTCTGAAATGCAGAAAAGCTCAGCGAACCGGGACAAGGCCTCACACCATCCCTTCACGTCGTACCCCAGGGTCCGAGCCACTTGACATTCGTGTCGTTAGGCAGAAGGATGAGATAAGTGGGGTCAGTCAGCAGGAGGAAGATGAGATGCGTGTCAGCGCCTCAAAACCCCCTTTTGTCCCGAGAACTGACCGCTGTTTGTTCTAACCAGGCTTCAAGCACGATGCTGTACAGAACACTGGATATTCTCATTGTCTGAACATGAAGGTAGATGTTCAGCTCACAGCCGTGTACTCGAGCACACAACTTATACCACAGCGATGTAGAATTCTCGATTCTGATTCGTCCGATGGTACTAATACTTTATTCCTGCAAGTCATGATAAGAAGCTTTTATTGTCATTTCAACCACATATATCTGACGCAGAACCCTGGTGCTACATACAACAACACAGAGCAACAACACAGAACACAAAAAAACCATACATCATTATTATGGTTGGAAAATACAGACTATGTTACAGTTTGTTTACGTGTCATCTGTCTCTTGTGGATGTGTAGCAACATCTACCGAGATTGAAATTGTAATATTGGTAATCTTAGCAGCTTTCAGTCCTCAATTGCTGTTATAATTATATTCACTTTTCAGGAAAGACGTTCCATTCGATTTTGTGGAGATTTTTGAGATTTTTGAGATTCGGTGTTAGTAAAGTCAGGTAGCGATGTAGGTGAGGTGAGGAGGTCTGGTTACAACGTTAAAACCACTGCCAAGGGATGAAATATATAAAGCAGTCATTTTAACAGTCAGACTCCCAATGAAATGAAAGCAGTATTTATGTGTCAATAAATTCATGTTGATATCTATAAGTGTGACCGGGGAACTGAAGAAATGTCAGACCACACAAACACACACAAACACTATAGGATCGGTCCAAAGAATCATTTGAGCCGATTGTTTAGATTTGTTGCATTTTATTGAGTAGTCAATATCTCACTTTTTAAACAATTTTCTGTTTCATTGGCTGACGCTAACTGTTAAAAGGAAATTGTTGAAACTTTAGATATTAGTACCAGCAAGCTTCCTAAACACCTCGGCTTCTCCAGACGAAAGCTTTCTGTGGTCACGCAATAACAGGAGCAGCTGTAAATACGCTTCCCATGTTCTCTCCCTCTAGGCTAATATTGGACAGATGGACACAGCCAAGGAGATGTGGAAAATGATCATAGGAAACCTCGCACTAATTCAGGTACCAGACCCTTTAAAAATAGAAATCTTGTTTACGAATCGTCTCGATGTACAGTACAGACGTCTGCAGCTACAGAGTGGATTTGAGATTATCGTATGTTTAAACAGTTTTTTTTATTCTGGAAACGATCCACATTTTTAATGCAGATGTTTTTTCCTACCAATGTTACATTTGTGATATGTGATAATAATGTGACAAATTAAAAAAAACAAAACATTTTTTTGTGAGGCATTTGTGAGAAATCTTGATAAGTAAGTAAGTAAGCATGACACCGTTGTTCATGATGTTCACAGGTTCAGGCCACCGTGGTCGGGTTCCTAGCCTCCATCGCGGCAGTCATTTTTGGCTGGATCCCAGAGGGCCAATTCAAGATAGGTCATGCTGTTCTGCTCTGTGCAAGCAGCGTAGCTACAGCCTTCATCGCTTCCCTGCTGCTAGGTAAAGGGGACTGATGTCTTTCTGTTTAATCCGATACCAATAGTGAAACTTTTGATTGGCACAAGACGTTTGAATATGACAGCAGAGAAATGATCCGAAGAGACACTTTTGAGACAATGTTACAATGTTACGCAAGTCATTATTTAAAACGATTCTAAGATCTGATTGGCTGAGCCATGTTACTAAATTCTGTATAAGCGCACCATGTGCATTAAACCAGCAAATACCATACTAGCATATTATATTGTCTTTATTGTCGCTCAGCAACCAGGCAACATTTGGTGTTGGAAGAATTGCGTATAACGAATATTAATACATGTACACATGATACATAATGTGCTTATTGTATCCGGATTTTATCCTATCGATTGTACAGTGAGAAAGTCTTCATTTTATACAGTATAAATTCAGTTCATTGTGGATCAGATACATGTGGATTACTGTAGATAATCCTATTTCTACACATATAGTAGATTTGAAACCTCCCTATTAACACCCGTAGGTTCAGTCGAAACCTTGACCAAGGAAAATATTTGTCAAAAAACAAAACTGCTAAATCTCATTAGCAGAAAATCTCAGGTGTGTCAGCTACCTAGTCACTATATTTGGTAGTAACAATTGTTTGGAGCTTCAGAGGAATTTCATTCCGAAGATAACATGCCTAAGAAACGTTTCTTCACTAGAGTGCATCAGGAGACACCAAAAGCCCCAAACAGATCCTGCTTCTCATTGTGTACAGATAAGAGCCTTTCCTGTGTTTGCATTGAACATCTCAACACCATCACAGCCAATGTTTCCTCCAAAACAGGCCTTATCATGATCGGTGTAATCATCGGCTCCAGGAAGGTTGGCATTAACCCGGACAACGTGGCCACGCCCATCGCTGCGAGCCTTGGAGACTTGATTACTCTGGCTTTACTGTCTGGCATCAGCACAGGACTCTACCAGGAGCTGGGTGAGTGAAGCATAATCTGGGTAATCTTCTGCAGTTTATAGATGGCATCTAGTGGCAGCACGTGCTCATGGTGTGAAAGGAAATTTGGGCAGGTTTTTTTTGCACAGGAGGGTAGAAAGTTTTAATTTGTGTCTCCTTGCAAGTTAAAGATTCCTAAAAAAGAAATGAATAAATAACCGCCCAGATTAGGGATAGTTTTTCCAGCTTTTAACTGGGAAAGCAAATTAACTTTATAGTGAGGTTCTATGTATTTACTTGGAGTTGTAGCTCAATTATAAGACTTTGGACTGTGGTACGGAAGGTCACAAGTTCAAATCTTAGTACCACCAAGAGCCTGCTGATGGGCCCTTGAGCAAGGCCCTTAACCCTCAACTACTCACTTGTATAAAGGAGACAATTGTTAGTTACTCTGGACATTTGTCAAATGCTGTAAATGTGATCTGTATTTACTTCACCTGGCAACCTGTTTAATTTTAAGTTTATTCACCATGCTCTGTGTATCATGCTCTACTTGTCATTTAAGAAAGCGAACCCTGTATTCACAGTTATGGTGTATTTCTCTGTGATAAATATATAAAGTACTGACCATCCATGGCTTGGAATCCAAAAGGGTTGCTAGAGAAAACCTACAGACCACCTTCCTAAAGAGTTCCTTCCATGAATCTCCATCAGGACACATTTTATCCCAATCGTTATTTCACTTCACTTTAGGACGTTGGCTGAATTTTGCAGTGAAGGAATCAAGCAATAATTACATCTTTTAACTGGAAGCAGATCATTAAAAGTTTACATGCTGCACAAGATTTTCAGTTTTCAGAATGTTCTCCTTTTAGATGTTTCTGTTCAATTTCAGAAATATCGTTGATCACAACCTTAACAGTTTTTTTCATGTAGCACTACTGTTTTACTGGCTGTTTGTTAGCAAAAGATTAATATTTTTATACATATTGTGTATCGTAAAAATGCCTTCAGATATGTGAGGTATCGTTGTCATATCATCTTCTAATGGAGAATATTCAGGAAAAGGTTATAACTGAACTGGGAGAACATCTATCAAAATAGAAACAGAAATACAGCTGCTGAAATCCAATTGTCTGTCTTGCAGCAGTGTCCGTGGCCACACTTTTGGTTTTAAAATGCAGTCCTGAAGCATGGAAACACTATGTTGAGACTAATTGCATGTTTTCTTAAGAAAAATTGCCCAAATTTTGATCCAGTGCCAAAAGTGTCCAGATGTAAACATCTCATAAAAGGTGAACCGACACTTACCCAGTGTCTACATCGCAGAGTGTGGGTGCTAAATTACGCCCGAAAGAATTTCCACCAGAGTGCTGTTTGTGTTCAGTCTCGCCAGGTGTCTGATTCGGGGTTAGTGTTGTGTCATGTTTGTGTACACATTATCTCTTGTAAGACGCTACTTTTTTTTTTTCATGCTCCGTCCAAAAAACCCGAATCAAACTTCTCTGTTTTCTTTCTCACAGATTATAACGATTACGCCAATCCGCTAGTCTGCGTGTTTTTCATTGCCCTGACCCCTATCTGGATCCTGATCGCCCGGAAAATTCCCTCCACTCGAGAGGTGCTGTACTCCGGGTGGGAGCCTGTGATTATCGCCATGGCCATCAGCAGGTGCAATAATGAGATATTCACACACCTGACCTCCTTCATTCCAAACATACTGATGATTCTAAATATTGGCTGAAATCATTTTTCAGTGTCGGAGGCCTAATCCTGGACAAAACCGTGTCCAATCCCAACTACGCTGGAATGGCGGTGTTCACTCCGGTTATCAACGGTGAGCATCGATTAAGTTTACAGAAATGCCTCCAAATTTAACACATGACTTTTCTTTGAATTAACCCTTTCAGAAATGATCTAGACCCCCAGACCTCCTAATACAAGTTCAACATTTGTACTGTATTTCCAAATACATTTTAATTGATTTAAAGAAAACTATAATACTACAGAACTACACTATCCGACTACACTATAATACAACAATACTAGAATATTACACTATTTTACTACACTCCTTAACCCAAACGCTCACCTTCTTTTTTCCCTTTTAATGACAATTTATTAGAGGCATCACATGTTCAAACCAAACAGCATGATGCTTAGTAGGACCAGGACTAGCAGTTAGAACTTTCTTCATTGCCATGGGAACAAATATTAGTCAAAAATTCAACATAAACGAGACAATGTGAATAATACCTGATAAAAAGTCTAAATATACTGCAATTATACAGAATGCTGGCAATATAGACACTAAACGTCATGCCAAAAATATTTTTAAATTTTGTATATATTTTAACATTTATTTTGAGCAATTCAGGAAATGTTTTTGAGTTGATGGCTATTTTAATGCTCAATAAATTTGCTATATTTTGCTCTGTAAAAACTTTTTCATAGTGTTGATGTTTACCACAGTAATGGATTTGACTTTTTGTGTTTTGTTTCTCTGTTGCAATAAAGTTCGAGCGATTCAGTCCTGAACATGAGTTCATAAATTAGCTTTAATGTTGTTTATGATGCCCTGTTGTAGGTGTGGCAGGTAATCTGGTGGCAGTGCAGGCAAGTCGCATCTCTACATACCTGCACATGAACGGCCTCCCCATCGCTGACGCAAATCAACCCCCACAGAAATGCCCCACACCCTGCACCACGTTCTTAGGCTCAGGTAACAAAACACGATTGTCCACTCCAACCGGTTTGAGTACACTGTAAATCTGTGTAGGAAGCTTGGAATAGATTGGAATGTCTAGAAATGTCAATTCATTGGACAGGGTTTTCTCCTCCGTTTCTTCACAGGTGTAAATTCTCGCTCCGCTCGAGTGCTCTTCCTCCTGGTGGCTCCTGGTCACCTTGTTTTCCTGTACACCATTAACTTAATGCGGGCTGGACACACCACCCTCACCTATGTCTTCATCGCTGTCTACCTGACCGCTGCCTTACTCCAGGTAATCCACTAAATTACACTAAAATTCAATACTATTCTGCTATACTACACCAAACTACTACAATATTACACAATACTACTACACAAGAATACTATAGTACTACACACTATACTATAATACTGTACAACTAAAATATAATACTACAATATTATACTACAAATATACTACAAAACACTTTCCTATTAAACTATAATACATCAATACTATACTACAGTAATATACTACACCAAACTACTACACTAAACACAACAATACAATACTACTATACTACACTATAATACAACAATACTATACTACAGTAATATACTACACCAAACTACTACACTAAACACAATACAATACTACTATACTACACTATAATACAACAATACTATACTACAGTAATATACTACACCAAACTACTACACTATAATACAACAATACTATACTACAGTAATATACTACACCAAACTACTACACTATAATACAACAATACTATACTACAGTAATATACTACACCAAACTACTACACTAAACACAATACAATACTACTATACTACACTATAATACAACAATACTATACTACAGTAATATACTACACCAAACTACTACACTATAATACAACAATACTATACTACAGTAATATACTACACCAAACTACTACACTATAATACAACAATACAATACTACTATACTACACTATAATACAACAATACTATACTACAGTAATATACTACACCAAACTACTACACTATAATACAACAATACTATACTACAGTAATATACTACACCAAACTACTACACTATAATACAACAATACAATACTACTATACTACACTATAATACAACAATACTATACTACAGTAATATACTACACCAAACTACTACACTATAATACAACAATACTATACTACAGTAATATACTACACCAAACTACTACACTATAATACAACAATACAATACTACTATACTACACTATAATACAACAATACTATACTACAGTAATATACTACACCAAACTACTACACTATAATACAACAATACTATACTACAGTAATATACTACACCAAACTACTACACTATAATACAACAATACAATACTACTATACTACACTATAATACAACAATACTATACTACAGTAATATACTACACCAAACTACTACACTAAACACAACAATACAATACTACTATACTACACTATAATACAACAATACTATACTACAGTAATATACTACACCAAACTACTACACTAAACACAACAATACAATACTACTATACTACACTATAATACAACAATACTATACTACAGTAATATACTACACCAAACTACTACACTATAATACAACAATACAATACTACTATACTACACTATAATACAACAATACTATACTACAGTAATATACTACACCAAACTACTACACTATAATACAACAATACAATACTACTATACTACACTATAATACAACAATACTATACTACAGTAATATACTACACCAAACTACTACACTATAATACAACAATACAATACTACTATACTACACTATAATACAACAATACTATACTACAGTAATATACTACACCAAACTACTACACTATAATACAACAATACTATACTACAGTAATATACTACACCAAACTACTACACTATAATACAACAATACTATACTACAGTAATATACTACACCAAACTACTACACTATAATACAACAATACTATACTACAGTAATATACTACACCAAACTACTACACTATAATACAACAATACAATACTACTATACTACACTATAATACAACAATACTATACTACAGTAATATACTACACCAAACTACTACACTATAATACAACAATACAATACTACTATACTACACTATAATACAATACTATACTACAGTAATATACTACACCAAACTACTACACTATAATACAACAATACTATACTACAGTAATATACTACACCAAACTACTACACTATAATACAACAATACAATACTACTATACTACACTATAATACAATACTATACTACAGTAATATACTACACCAAACTACTACACTATAATACAACAATACAATACTACTATACTACACTATAATACAATACTATACTACAGTAATATACTACACCAAACTACTACACTATAATACAACAATACTATACTACAGTAATATACTACACCAAACTACTACACTATAATACAACAATACAATACTACTATACTACACTATAATACAATACTATACTACAGTAATATACTACACCAAACTACTACACTATAATACAACAATACTATACTACAGTAATATACTACACCAAACTACTACACTATAATACAACAATACAATACTACTATACTACACTATAATACAACAATACTATACTACAGTAATATACTACACCAAACTACTACACTAAACACAACAATACAATACTACTATACTACACTATAATACAACAATACTATACTACAGTAATATACTACACCAAACTACTACACTATAATACAACAATACTATACTACAGTAATATACTACACCAAACTACTACACTATAATACAACAATACAATACTACTATACTACACTATAATACAACAATACTATACTACAGTAATATAATACACCAAACTACTACACTATAATACAACAATACAATACTACTATACTACACTATAATACAACAATACAATACTACTATACTACACTATAATACAACAATACTATACTACAGTAATATACTACACCAAACTACTACACTATAATACAACAATACTATACTACAGTAATATACTACACCAAACTACTACACTATAATACAACAATACAATACTACTATACTACACTATAATACAACAATACTATACTACAGTAATATAATACACCAAACTACTACACTATAATACAACAATACAATACTACTATACTACACTATAATACAACAATACAATACTACTATACTACACTATAATACAACAATACTATACTACAGTAATATACTACACCAAACTACTACACTATAATACAACAATACAATACTACTATAATACACTATAATACAATACTATACTACAGTAATATACTACACTGAACTACTACACTAAACACAACAATACAATACTACTATACTACACTATAATACAACAATACTATACTACAGTAATATTCTACACCAAACTACTACACTAAACACAACAATACTACTATACTACACTATAATACAATACTATACTACAGTAATATACTACACCAAACTACTACACTATAATACAACAATACAATACTACTATAATACACTATAATACAATACTATACTACAGTAATATACTACACTGAACTACTACACTAAACACAACAATACAATACTACTATACTACACTATAATACAATACTATACTACAGTAATATACTACACCAAACTACTACACTATAATACAACAATACTAGAATATTACACTATTTTTAGTACACAAGACTACAACAGTACTATACAACATTGTAATACAACAATACAATACTACACAATTCTACTACATTATAACACAAGTATATACTACAACATAATTGTACTCCTATACAACACTATTAAATACAATATTATTATACCATGATAGATAGATAGATAGATAGATAGATAGATAGATAGATAGATAGATAGATAGATAGATAGATAGATAGATAGATAGATAGATCTGTATTGTCATTGCTTAGTACAGTGCAGCTTCACATCTACAAGAAATGCAAATAGTAGCAATTGTTCAAATTGTAAGTGCAGATTAATATGTAAATATATGTACAACGTGTTGTGTACTATAATACAATGCTATACTACAATACTAAACTATTTTACTGCACAACAATTCTTCCCATTTCTACTACACTAAAATACCATATAATTGTATTACAACTACTGTTATACCCGGAATTATTATATAAAACTGATATATATTTCTACAGTATTTATTGCTTATAACAAAAAGGCCACATTGTACATTTTATCCACATGAAATGTTACACCATTAAAATTTTTGATATTCCCATTGACTGTATCCTCTCCAGAAAAAACTATTCTGTCCTGAAGCTGTCAGTAGAACTCAAAGTTCCAGCTGTAAATTTGCCAAAACTGGAGACTTTCATAAATGTCTTTTCAGAGAAACTGTCACTACATTCTCTCCTGATTTGCTGCTATGAAACCAATGAGGAATTAGTACAGACGCGTACGCAGAAGCATTTCAGCTGCACTATCGTCAGAGCTGCTGTCAGAAAATGATGTGCAAGGACTCTAGTTACGTGGGGCTGATTTGTTAGTAACCCCCCCGGTGTTCCCTGCAGGTGATGCTCCTGCTGTATCTGGCTGACTGGATGGTGCAGTGGATGTGGAAGAGAGGGATGGATCCAGATAACTTTTCCATTCCCTACCTGACAGCCCTTGGTGATTTGCTGGGTACGGGCTTCCTGGCTCTGTGCTTCCATATCTTGTGGATGGTCGGCGACAGGGACACAGATGTGGGTGACTGAACGCTCTGCTGAACGTCTACGGAAACCTCACGAGTCTTTTTTATCACAAAAAAAAAAAAAAAACAATATGCGACTTGCGATATTATGGCTACAATAGCCACTATGAATTTAATAATAACTCGTAATACTATTGCTGTAGTAGTGGTATGTTATGATGAATACATTATGGCTTATCTTCTCATGGGAGAACAGGAATCCTCATTATTTTTCAATGGGGATGTTCAGCCACTTTATTATGCTCAGAGGTGTCGGCAGTAACACGGTGGGGTTCGGAGAAGGGAAAAGGTCGACTTAAACTTGAAGTTTCCCTGAGAATTAGGATGCTCAGACACCAAGTGCTCGATGTGTAAGTGATATTAATGAAGCAATTATTGGAAGTTTCCAGACCACAGCGAAGTGACCTTGAGTGCGTGTCGATTACCTCTTAAGTTCCTCATTAATCTTTGAAAAGTTGGAAAACTGGAAATCTCCGAGCAACGAGCAAATCAGCCTTCGGGTTCCGAGTCTTTTTAATTTTTTTAATTCTACTGAAACAAAACATTTTTTTCATCTCATCTTTTAAGACCTAAAATTGTGCAGTGCGACAAAGCGAGAAGTCTTGATTCACACACCTACACACGCTACAAGCGTTGGCAGGTTCATCTAATATCAGACGGAGCTCGGGTGTGCCGTGACGCCCAGACGTACGCGCCCGCGCCATCGCCCTCTACTGTACAATTAGAGAAATAAATGCGCCACTCCACAGTTACCCACTTCACTTTCAGTCACGCATCAATATGCTTGTATCCAATTCTTTGCGAGCATGTAACATTTTTCTAAACTGCCTTCTTAATTAGCGTTCTACGAAGCTTGACTTAATAAGCTACGAAGCTTAAGAGGGCTATAAATACACGCTGGCTTTTTCTCAGAGATGAGCCAAAACGGTTCACGCACACATTTGACTTAAAGTCATTGATGCATTCATGACTACAAGGCCTGAATGAAGATGAACGTGGGGGTTTTTTTTGTTTGTTATTATTTTTAGGTGATACCACCCTATGAAAACTTGAACTTGCTAATAGTTTGTCTTATAGAGCATATATCTTCGGTACTAGGCTTTAGAAAAGGGAGCCTTTAATTATTTTTTTAATCGCAAGTTAATCCATGTACACAGAGGTGCCAACATTTACGCCATACACACTATATGCACACTATACATTAAAAGCAGGTAGATTTTACTTAGCCAGAAAAAGAAATCAATCAAGAATATGTCAGGTTTGCTTTTTTTTTCTAAAAAACTTGTTTTCAGTCGTTAAAAGCACGGCATAAAATGTGCTGTTAATCAGGTGTATGATTTCCTTTAAAAATACAAAAAAATTTACAATTTTTTAATTTTAGCTAAAATTGATTTTAGCGATTTTTTTTCTTCCTGGACTTAATATCAATTATACATTGACTTGGTCACGACAGACGCTCGTGATTGGCTGGCGTGAGAGATGAGATACCTCTTTTGGAAAAACGGCCTAATCCCTTTTCACGGTGCGCCAATGACGCCAACTAGCTGAAGTAAAAGTTGATGTTTTTATTTCTCGAACTTGTCTCGCTTTCATCTTGACTTTTTTTAACCCTATTAATGGCACTATTTAAACAGCGTTTATGTTTAAAAATCGTTCATTTAAACATAACAGATGTTGCCGTTGCTCGGCTGTTTTATGTAATGGACCTTCACAATTTGTACCCGAGTGCCTGAGATGTTGCGTTGTTGGTACCTCTGTTTAAAACACACTCATTTGTAAATCCCACTCAGAGTTTAATGTTAGTGAGGGTCTGTCTTTGCTTTATGTTTTGCTTTATGCTACAACGGGGCCAGCAGAATGGATTGTGCTGAGCACAGAACATTAAAGAAATGAAATTACAATATATATATATAAATAAATAAATATATATATATATCACTGTGCGTATAAATCGGCACGGATTCCCTTCATACTGTAAAGCCGTCGCGCGACATCAGAACGGTTCGCTGTGCAACGCGTACCGTAATCCAGGGATCCCGCGCAATTCACAAGACTCCCGAACGTCTCGCACGAAACGTACGCAAAAAAAACGACGCTGTAAAAGTCGACGCTGCGTCCAGCCGTCCTGAAGTCGTCTCACCACGCGGCTCGCGCTACCGCCGTTCCCATTACAGCCTTCGGTTGTGAATACTCTTTCAGGGTATGGGATTGCTCTGTTTATTTATTTTTTAGAGATGCATACAAAGCAAAAAATGTGTATATAATATATTTATTCTATAAATAAGGTGTTTATTTTATTCAATGTCTTTTTTTTTTTTTTTTTTTTGGTTGCAATTTTGGGCAAGAAGAGATGTAATTTACTGTTATTTCTTTTTTTTAACATATCAGATGTCGGTGCCTAATACTTTCTGAACCTTACACTCAAGCTGGTTCAGTAGCACACTGAACGTCGTAGGCCTTAACTGCAGCACGGCTCAACACCAACTAGCTGGTTTCTTTGTTCCCTTTTGTTTGTCCTCTTTTTTTGTATGATTTTAATGCATCGTAAATAGTAAAATTGCAAAACTTTTTTGTTTAAGATTTTTTATTTTATTTTTTTTTCCGATTGAGCTGTTTCTCCGCCAGCAGAAGATCCGTGTACGGTCGTAGGTAGAAGAAAAAAAGAATCACGCCAACGTCAAATCTTTATGAGCTCAGTCGTATGTTCAGTTCATACCTGCAAACTGTGTAACGGCTACTTTGTGCTGCCCGAGAGACTGAGAAAGCAGACGTGTTCTATTGTGTCTCTGAGACGTTACACGTGAGTAATCCAGTCTGTCTTCCTGCTTTCTCCTACCCTGCACTCTGCTGCTCCAGATGGGACTCAACAGCGGTACTTGTAAATTGCTGGAAATAAAGGAATATATTATTCCGTCTATGTGTCTGTCTTTCCTTTGTGGTGACGCGGAAGCTTGTTTGATGATTTTTACACATGAGCCCCATTACAACTACTAAGCAGTTCATTTGTAGAAGTAGTAGTTAGATAAACACATGATCTGGTGCAGGGCTTCTCAAACTCCTGCTGAAACAATATGGACAAAAGTATTGGGACACCTTTCAATACAGGACGTTTTTGGATTCTGTGGCATGAAATCTTGCCTTCAATTGAACTGCGTGACCCAAACCTGTTTTAGCATGACGGTTCCCCTGTGCACAAAGCCAGCTTCATGAACATGTGGTTTACATGGGTTGGAGTTGAAGATCTCCTGCTATAGAGCTCCTAATCTATTGAACACTTTTGGAAAAAATGTGAATGTCCTCACCTTCTTTCATGAGTACCTGATTTTACTAACATCCTTGTGGCTGAGTGAAATCTCACAAATCTACAAAACATCTAGTGGAACATCTTCCAGAGAGTGGAGGTCATTATAACAGCAAATGGGCATGTTCAAAAAGCACATGATCTCATGGTCAGGTTTCTGCAAATGTTTGCCCATATATTCAATGGTTTATTAGTTTTATAAGTTTAAATGAAACCCTTTGAATTTAAATGGCAATCAAACCAATGAATACTGTTTGATGTGATTTTCCGACACTATGCCTTAAAAACAATAAAGCTTATTTATTTGAGCCTCATTAAGATGTCTGAGGATTTCAAATCTTTTAGCACGTTCGGTTTAAGTTTTATTTAGGGCATAATAATTTTGAAATGTGTGTGTGTGATGCTCTACGACACACTGGCATCCAATCCAGTGCTTTTTCCCACATCAACCCTGGTGTCCTTGGGATCCAAGGTGACCCTGACCAGAGGATAAATCACTGTCTGAAGCTTAAAGAATCTTTAAATGGGAGTCGATGGGAATAATTTCAAAATCTCTTTTCCTTGAGGACGGAGTGTTTATTCAAAAACACAAGTAAAAGACACAATAGAGGTTTAAATATAAAGATATAAATATATGCACTACTGGAGAAAAATCACAAGAATTGAGTCCAGATGGACAGACTGGAAAGGCAGCGTAGAGAACGATGGAAAGCTGAAATGTGTAGTAAATAGATATGTGGAGTTACGTGGAGATGTTTGGTCCCGAGTGTCCTGTAGGGTCATGAACAAAACGTTCTTATGAGAGAGAGACAGAGACAGGCTCGAGTAAGGGGTTTGGAGGGGAGGGATGACAGACCGTCATTGTTCTCACACAGATGTGTCGAAACATCCTTCATCGGTGCGCAAAACAAGGGCAGAACACACACTCCACTCCAGAACTACTGGCACTTTTTAAAAGGGAGATGATTGTCTAATTCATATGGAATCATAGGAGTTTAGAGACCCCAAACCTGTTCAGCATCAGACTTTAGTAAAGCCATTGCGGTGGAACGAATCTCCACAACATCTTCTCAGAGGAGTGGAGGGTATTATAACAGCTAATAGGGACTCCTGTGGAATAGGAAGTTCAAAAAGAAGCAATCTTATGTGCTTTAAACTTTTGTCATAAGGAACAAATGTGCATTTTGCATATGTAGATTTCCAGGATTGCATTCTGAAACACACACTTTCCATTCTGTTACTTGGATTAATCTGCATACCAGGCGTGTGGATTAACCTCAGAAGAACATGTGACATCTACAGTTGCAGACTGAAGCATACATAAGTCTCTCATTATAATACAAAAGACCTCTGATTATAAATATAATGGAAGATGTATACATGGGAGCGACGTCATGCTAAAAAAAGCTTAAAAGCTTCAGGGATTTGTAGTGGTTCCTAGTGGTATAGTAGTTTCATGGAAGTTCTATCAGCCCTAATGGTGCCTGGTTTAATGTTTATTTTGACTGAATAGTGCACTAATGAATAGATTCTAGTGGTATTCGGGTAATCAAGTAATTTAGTCATTTGGTGTTACATAATGGAAAAACTTATAGGTGACACATTCTAGATACGTTAAATGATTTTCTAATGGAATCCAGTCACATCCTATAGGAACCCAACAATGTGTGCATCGGATACTAGTTGGCATTTGTATCCTAAAGCGCCGTTTTTAGCGTATTTGCATCAGTTAAAAACGATTTGTATGTAATTATTAGTTACACTTTTATTACTTCCAAGTGACCAATGTTTTATATGTGGTTTGACTTCTCCTCGCTAAACTGTTTCTCAAGCGCAGTTTCTCATTCACGTAGCAGCGTGGTGCTTTGACGTACTGTATCACAACACTACGGAGAAAGAGGCGTGTCCTGGAGTCACATAGATCATGGATTAACATGGCAGAGGTAGAGCTGCATCTTCCTTGAGACAGAACAGGAAAAGACGTCTGGTTCGTTGCATCGTACAGCATTGAATCACATTGTGTTGAATCAAATCTAAATCGGTTCCGACTGCATCGTAATAGGGGGTGAATCGTATCGCGTCACGTCGGTAGCTTCTCCATATGCATTTTAATGGATCGTATCTTTGGCTACGCATCAAAATGCAAATCGTATCGACCTCGGTTATAGAGATGCACATCACTAGTGTCTAATGGTGATTGTTTTGTCCTGGAGTATATTTCAGAAAACAGGGAACAATGCAGACTAAATGAGTCCACCAGAGGAGGAAGGGTTTCCTTTAGAGTCTGGTTCCTCTCAAAGTTTGTTCCCTATGTAATCTCAGGGAGTTTTTCCTCAACACCAACACAATTCATGGTTCACAAGTTAATCCACTTACTGGTCTTTTTTTTCTCGAACAAACCACCATGGACCCCGGACCTGGGATCTTTTATGCAATTAATTAAAAAATTATGCTTTTAATTACAAAATACTCCTCAACATACCTGCAGGTGCAAACGAATAACAAACTTTTGTAAAATAATCCGATCCTGATGGGAAAATTCATTCACGCGGTTTCGCTTTTTCTGTTTCCTGAGAGATCAGCGGTCATTTGTAGGTAAAACGATACCATAATAGGATCTGGATCATAACTAAATCCTGGAAAAAAAAAACTCATTCGTTCCTGAGGGGAAATTATTTAAGGGATTTCATTTGGAAGTGAAACAATTGTTTTTAATTTTACATGTTATTTTTTACACTGAGAAGAGACAAATTATACATCGATTTAGTCATATGGCTGCTGCTTTTGTCCAAACAACTCATAAATCTTCTCAAAGATGCAAGGATTTGAGCTTGTGATTAAGTCTTGGCAACCTGGATGAACTAGACGAGTCTTTCAGTAGAAGATGAGGAGAGGATTTGTGGTGTTTTGGTGATGTGGGTTCACACCTCGCCATGTTGTAACGTCTCCGTCTACACACACCAGATCGCTGGAGATGAGCTGCTGACAAGAGCATCCATGACCTGGAAGATGGGAATGGATTCTGTAGCCAAGAGAGACGTTCGTTTATTTATGCACTTCAATGTAAATACGAGCAATTTGGTAAAAATTGGATTTTCCAATAAATAAAATGAATTGACTTTTTCTCTTCATTAACCCCAAGAAAGCACGAACCAAAATGTCAAACACAAAGTTGAATTTTGTGAATTCGATATAAATCTAGAAAAATAAATCATCATATTAAATAAAATTTTTATAATTACAAATAAAATTATTTTCAAAAACACCGTGTTCGCTACCTTGACCTTTCACGTTGCACAGATCGAGTGTTTTCAACAGGATTTTACTCAGCGTCTTCCGTGAGATTCTCTGTCAAAATATACAAAAAAGATTATGTCGTGTCAGGGGTTTTTGTTACTGACAAAAATTGACCTCAAACTGTACTAAAGTGTACGATATACTGTAGTGTTTGGGATACTTAAGTGTACGATATACTGTAGTGTTTGGGATACTAAAGTGTACGATATACTGTAGTGTTTGGGATACTGAAGTGTACGATATACTGTAGTGTTTGGGATACTGAAGTGTACGATATACTGTAGTGTTTGGGATACTGAAGTGTAAGATATATTGTAGTGTTTGGGATACTGAAGTGTAAGATATACTGTAGTGTTTGGGATACTGAAGTGTACGATATACTGTAGTGTTTGGGATACTGAAGTGTACGATATACTGTAGTGTTTGGGATACTGAAGTGTAAGATATATTGTAGTGTTTGGGATACTGAAGTGTACGATATACTGTAGTGTTTGGGATACTAAAGTGTAAGATATATTGTAGTGTTTGGGATACTGAAGTGTACGATATACTGTAGTGTTTGGGATACTAAAGTGTAAGATATACTGTAGTGTTTGGGATACTTAAGTGTACGATATACTGTAGTGTTTGGGATACTAAAGTGTATGATATACTGTAGTGTTTGGGATACTGAAGTATATGATATACTGTAGTGTTTGGGATACTGAAGTGTACGATATACTGTCGTGTTTGGGATACTGAAGTGTACAATATATTGTAGTGTTTGGGATACTGAAGTGTACGATATACTGTCGTGTTTGGGATACTGAAGTGTAAGATATATTGTAGTGTTTGGGATACTGAAGTGTACAATATACTGTAGTGTTTGGGATACTGAAGTGTACGATATACTGTAGTGTTTGGGATACTAAAGTGTACGATATATTGTAGTGTTTGGGATACTGAAGTGTAAGATATATTGTAGTGTTTGAGATACTGAAGTGTACGATATACTGTAGTGTTTGGGATACTGAAGTGTACGATATACTGTAGTGTTTGGGATACTAAAGTGTACGATATATTGTAGTGTTTGGGATACTGAAGTGTAAGATATATTGTAGTGTTTGGGACACTGAAGTGTACGATATACTGTAGTGTTTGGGATACTGAAGTGTAAGATATACTGTCGTGTTTGGGATACTGAAGTGTAAGATATATTGTAGTGTACGGGATACTGAAGTGTACGATATACTGTCGTGTTTGGGATACTGAAGTGTACGATATACTGTAGTGTATGGGATACTGAAGTGTACGATATACTGTAGTGTATGGGATACTGAAGTGTACGATATACTGTCGTGTTTGGGATACTGAAGTGTACGATATATTGTAGTGTTTGGGATACTGAAGTGTACGATATATTGTAGTGTTTGGGATACTGAAGTGTACGATATACTGTAGTGTTTGGGATACTAAAGTGTTCGATATACTGTAGTGTTTGGGATACTGAAGTGTAAGATATACTGTCGTGTTTGGGATACTAAAGTGTACGATATACTGTCGTGTTTGGGATACTAAAGTGTTCGATATACTGTTGTGTTTGGGATACTGAAGTGTTCGATATACTGTACTGTTTGGGATACTAAAGTGTACGATATACTGTTGTGTTTGGGATACTGAAGTGTACGATATACTGTCGTGTTTGGGATACTGAAGTGTAAGATATATTCTAGTGTTTGGGATACTGAAGTGTACGATATACTGTCGTGTTTGGGATACTAAAGTGTACAATATACTGTAGTGTTTGGGATACTAAAGTGTACGATATACTGTAGTGTTTGGGATACTTAAGTGTACGATATACTGTAGTGTTTGGGATACTGAAGTGTACGATATACTGTAGTGTTTGGGATACTTAAGTGTACGATATACTGTAGTGTTTGGGATACTGAAGTGTATGATATACTGTAGTGTTTGGGATACTAAAGTGTACGATATACTGTCGTGTTTGGGATACTGAAGTGTACGATATACTGTAGTGTTTGGGATACTGAAGTGTACGATAAACTGTAGTGTTTGGGATACTGAAGTGTACGATATACTGTAGTGTTTGGGATACTGAAGTGTAAGATATATTGTAGTGTTTGGGATACTTAAGTGTACGATATACTGTAGTGTTTGGGATACTAAAGTGTAAGATATATTGTAGTGTTTGGGATACTTAAGTGTACGATATACTGTAGTGTTTGGGATACTAAAGTGTAAGATATATTGTAGTGTTTGGGATACTGAAGTGTACGATATACTGTAGTGTTTGGGATACTAAAGTGTACGATATACTGTCGTGTTTGGGATACTGAAGTGTACGATATACTGTAGTGTTTGGGATACTGAAGTGTACGATATACTGTAGTGTTTGGGATACTGAAGTGTAAGATATATTGTAGTGTTTGGGATACTTAAGTGTACGATATACTGTAGTGTTTGGGATACTTAAGTGTACGATATACTGTAGTGTATGGGATACTAAAGTGTACGATATACTGTCGTGTTTGGGATACTGAAGTGTACGATATACTGTAGTGTTTGGGATACTGAAGTGTACGATATACTGTCGTGTTTGGGATACTAAAGTGTACAATATACTGTAGTGTTTAGGATACTAAAGTGTACGATATACTGTAGTGTTTGGGATACTAAAGTGTACGATATACTGTAGTGTTTGGGATACTTAAGTGTACGTTATACTGTAGTGTTTGGGATACTGAAGTGTACGATATACTGTAGTGTTTGGGATACTTAAGTGTACGATATACTGTCGTGTTTGGGATACTGAAGTGTACGATATACTGTAGTGTTTGGGATACTGAAGTGTACGATATACTGTAGTGTTTGGGATACTTAAGTGTACGATATACTGTAGTGTTTGGGATACTGAAGTGTACGATATACTGTAGTGTTTGGGATACTTAAGTGTACGATATACTGTCGTGTTTGGGATACTTAAGTGTACGATATACTGTCGTGTTTGGGATACTGAAGTGTACGATATACTGTAGTGTTTGGGATACTAAAGTGTACGATATACTGTCGTGTTTGGGATACTGAAGTGTACGATATACTGTAGTGTTTGGGATACTGAAGTGTGCGATATACTGTAGTGTTTGGGATACTGAAGTGTACGATATACTGTAGTGTTTGGGATACTTAAGTGTACGATATACTGTAGTGTTTGGGATACTGAAGTGTACGATATACTGTAGTGTTTGGGATACTAAAGTGTACGATATACTGTCGTGTTTGGGATACTGAAGTGTACGATATACTGTAGTGTTTGGGATACTGAAGTGTACGATATACTGTAGTGTTTGGGATACTTAAGTGTACGATATACTGTCGTGTTTGGGATACTTAAGTGTACGATATACTGTCGTGTTTGGGATACTGAAGTGTACGATATACTGTAGTGTTTGGGATACTAAAGTGTACGATATACTGTCGTGTTTGGGATACTGAAGTGTACGATATACTGTAGTGTTTGGGATACTGAAGTGTACGATATACTGTAGTGTTTGGGATACTGAAGTGTACGATATACTGTAGTGTTTGGGATACTGAAGTGTACGATATACTGTAGTGTTTGGGATACTAAGTGTACGATATACTGTCGTGTTTGGGATACTGAAGTGTACGATATACTGTAGTGTTTGGGATACTGAAGTGTACGATATACTGTAGTGTTTGGGATACTTAAGTGTACGATATACTGTCGTGTTTGGGATACTGAAGTGTACGATATACTGTAGTGTATGGGATACTGAAGTGTACGATATACTGTCGTGTTTGGGATACTGAAGTGTACGATATACTGTAGTGTTTGGGACACTGAAGTGTACGATATACTGTAGTGTTTGGGACACTTAAGTGTACGATATACTGTCGTGTTTGGGATACTGAAGTGTACGATATACTGTAGTGTATGGGATACTGAAGTGTACGATATACTGTCGTGTTTGGGATACTGAAGTGTACGATATACTGTAGTGTTTGGGATACTGAAGTGTACGATATACTGTAGTGTTTGGGATACTTAAGTGTACGATATACTGTAGTGTTTGGGATACTGAAGTGTAGGATATACTGTAGTGTTTGGGATACTTAAGTGTACGATATACTGTAGTGTTTGGGATACTGAAGTGTACGATATACTGTAGTGTTTGGGATACTGAAGTGTACGATATACTGTCGTGTTTGGGATACTGAAGTGTACGATATACTGTAGTGTTTGGGATACTGAAGTGTACGATATACTGTAGTGTTTGGGATACTTAAGTGTACGATATACTGTAGTGTTTGGGATACTGAAGTGTAGGATATACTGTAGTGTTTGGGATACTTAAGTGTACGATATACTGTAGTGTTTGGGATACTGAAGTGTACGATATACTGTAGTGTTTGGGATACTGAAGTGTACGATATACTGTCGTGTTTGGGATACTGAAGTGTACGATATACTGTAGTGTTTGGGATACTTAAGTGTACGATATACTGTAGTGTTTGGGATACTGAAGTGTACGATATACTGTAGTGTTTGGGATACTTAAGTGTACGATATACTGTAGTGTATGGGATACTGAAGTGTACGATATACTGTAGTGTTTGGGATACTGAAGTGTACGATATACTGTAGTGTTTGGGATACTTAAGTGTACGATATACTGTAGTGTTTGGGATACTGAAGTGTACGATATACTGTAGTGTTTGGGATACTTAAGTGTACGATATACTGTAGTGTTTGGGATACTGAAGTGTAGGATATACTGTAGTGTTTGGGATACTGAAGTGTAGGATATACTGTAGTGTTTGGGATACTTAAGTGTACGATATACTGTCGTGTTTGGGATACTGAAGTGTACGATATACTGTAGTGTATGGGATACTGAAGTGTACGATATACTGTAGTGTTTGGGATACTGAAGTGTACGATATACTGTAGTGTTTGGGATACGGATGCATTTAGAATATTACCGTGTTTGGAATACTGAAGTGTTTAAGGAATTGTATTGTCTGGGGGACTGTAATGTGGGTCCACATTTTAAAAATAAACGCATTTTATTACCTATACATACATATATATATATTTTAAATATACTTGAATGCAATTTATAAGGAGAGTTTAAGTTTATAGTATGAGTTTTTACATGTCAATCAAACGCATATTTATTCTTTTAATCGTCATTAAGATTTTCGCCATAAAAAAAACCGGTGCGATGCAGTGAAATGTTTTAACCACTAGATGGCGATAGGGCGCTGTTATTGAACCCTTGCACAATTAAAACACCTGTAAAGGTCACACTGTTTTTCTCATCTGTATTCTTACTCTATCTGTTTTATTTCCATCCAGTAGCATGTGGTTTCTCAGTCCCCTCGTCTTAGCCTCCGAAGGTCCAGTGAAGCCGATCTGATTGTTATAAAGTCCTGGGGAGTTCTGTGACAGGAGCAGATGACACAAAGCCATCTTCTGGCATCTAGAAAAAGACACACACACGCACGTGTTCAGCACGTACAATTCGATCCAAACTATGGATATTGTGATGTAGAAATCGTTCTCCTCCACACAACACCAGTATTCCCAATTCTTTAGTCTTCAGCTTTGCATCGTCATGCTCTTGCTACTCAGTGAGAATAAATTGTAGTCATTTTCTTAACTAAACCGCAAGGTCAGATTTAAATAAGTGTGTTTACGACTCTCCTCACCCTTTTGCACAGTTGTGAAGTTTGTTCAGAAGTCTCTTGACCTCCAGCAGACAGCATTGGCCTTCGTCCTTCACCCTCACCTCCTCCTCCTCGTCTGAAGATGCTCGGCCCTCTACCGCCCTCTGCAGGGCTTCCTCTGCCATCACCACAAGTCGTCATTTCATTGATTCACATTACAATCAATAGCTAAATGTTTTATAAAACAGTACTAAAGTTAGTGTGGAACAAAATGTAGATGAAAATAAAATGTCATTTTAATCTGATTTAATTATACAAAGACCTGCTGTTAATAAACTACTGAACGGTAATAAACTAATAAATCATGGGTGCCAGGTAAAAAGTAACGAAGAAATTGAATTGAAATCGATACCTCCTCTGATGAGGGTCTCGTCTTGAGAGTCTCGGCCAGTGGGAATCACACGTGCTGTAGGGTTTATGGACTCGACTGGAGGTCCGGGTACTTTCTGATGTTGAGCCATGCAGGTGCACTGCGATCTGCGACCAAATCAAATGTGTGTGAGTTTAACACGCTCCTGGGGGAACCAGTAACCAGTGTTCCTGTCTCGTTCTTCTCTTCGGTTGGAGACTCTGTGCACCTGGGGATGGTTCCAAATCAACAGCCTAAAGATCAATGAACATCTCAAGAACTATGAGGATGGATTTGGACTGTAATTAATATCAACAGTGGCGCAGTTTGCATGTGCAGTTCTGCACCTATCACTGAACAATACACCTCAACAATAATGGAAATGTAATGAATGGACATTTGGTGACACCCAGATGAGGATGAGGTTCCCTTTTGAGTCTGGTTCCTCTCAAGGTTTCTTCCTTATGCTATCTCAGGGAGGTTTCCTTGTCACGGTCGCCATTGGCTCACTTATTATGGACAAACTTACAATTATAATGAACAAACTTATACTCATGTGCTATTTTTGACTTTTTAAAAATATTTTTTGACTGTTTGAAGATGATGTCCATTGTTATAAGTTGTGGGACATTTGACTTTTCCAGCCATATGTGGTTCTTCCCCAAACTGTTACCTAAAAGCTGGACACACACAATTGCACATGACGTCTTTGAATGTAAAAGCATGAAATTTTCCTTTCACTTGATCCAGGAGACCCAAATCCGTTTGAGCATAATATTCCCCCGTGCACAAAGCAAAACTCGTGACGATGTGCGTTACATGAGTTTGAGTAGAAGATCTCCTGCTCTAGAGCTCCAAACATATAAATATATTATATAAACATAAACATATCCTTTGAGATGAATGTGAATGTGGCTGAATGAATCTCCACAGGCATGCTCCACAGCTTTTTTCGTTTGAGCAGAGAGTCTAAATATGGAGGTCAGAGAGCTGGATAGACTTTTCTTTCTTTTTTCTTTCTTCTTTCGGCTTCTCCCATCAGGGGTCGCCACAGCGGATCATCCGTCTCCACAACCCCCTGTCCTCTACATCGGCCTCTGTCACACCAACTACCTGCATGTCTTAAAGTACCAACCCGAACCTCCACTCTCCTACACTTCTCTTTTCCCTGCTGTCTCTGTAGACGTCTTCCTTCTCTCCTTCTCCTTCTTCGGCCAACGGTAGCCCAATTTCCACCGGTACCCTGTTGGTTAACGATACCTGTGGCGGTCGTTGGTAACCCGGGCCTCGACTGATCCGGTATGAAATCCTCATTTGTGAATCGCATATTCGATTTGGCAAATGTTTTAGCGTGGATGTCCTTCATAACACAACCCTCCACACTAAGAGTGCACTGACTTGTGCAACCATTATGGCTGGGTTTGGATAGTATAGTAAGGCGTTAAAGAAAGATGTTCATACGCTAAAAGCTATTTTTTGTGCAAAATAAAGACCATCATAGGGTGGTATTTGCTCCAGAGCTGAGAAAATAAGACAGTATAGTGAATAGCATGCATGTGTGGAAGTGTAGATACGGCGCTGTGTGTTGTCAGTGTACACAGTATGTGAACCTGCAGGCTGAAACTTGTCTGTTTAGGAAAGGAATGAGCATTACACCATCCCTGAGTTACTCTGATGATTTCAATTAATCACAGCCATGGGCGTATGGGTGGACCAGTTCTGGTGATAAAGGAGAAGTTTAAAAAAAGTCATCAAATATGTTTCCTGGAATTCCTTTCAACCTCACCTCAAGCTGTAGCGCATACTGTACTTGTCGAGCTCAATCGGACAGTTACGAGGTATTTCGTAATTCATCATTTCTAATATGTTGTCATATCCATAGTGATGACTCATTCAAATGGACTTGTCTAAGAATGCTTCTAAGGACATCTACAGAAGGAGTCTCCAGTGTCAGAGCCTGATATGGACCTGTCACATCAACACCCAGGTGAGAAAGATGCCTTAGATACTTTGCCATTTAAGTTGCTCAGGAACATTTACACCTGCACCATTTAGAGCATCCTGATGGAAAATGTTGCATCCTGGTTTGAGAAGAGCAGCAAGCAGGACAAGTGAGCTGGTCTGAGAATGGTGCAATCTGCTGAGCATACTGTACCATCTGCACTGAGCTTCCTGGCTTGCATTCCATCTAGTGGTGCTGGAACAAAGCCAGGAAAATAATGAAGAACCTCAGCCATCCGAACAATGGGACTATTCTCATTGTCACCGTCTGCTTCCTGAAGGCCAATACAGAGAGATTGACCAGGAACTTCTTCCTACAGGCAATTCAGTTCCTCGACTAGGGGAACACAAGGAGCCTGGACTCACACACTACCACATATACACACACAATATGGACAAAAGTATTGGGACATCTGACTTTTCCAGCCATATCTGGTTTTTCCCAGTTGGAGGCATTCAACTGTAATGGATGTCTTTGGATTTGGTAGCATGGAATTTTCCCTTTACTTGAACTTGAAAACCCAAACATGTTCCAGCATGAAAGTGCCCAAAACCAGCTCCAAGAAGATATGCTTTACATGGGTTGGAGTGGAAGATCTGCTATAGAGCTCCAAACCCTATTGGACACCTTTGGGAAGGTCTTGAGTGGCCTGCTATAGAGCTCTGATCTCAACTCTATTGGGATGAATGTACTGTGTATGGTTACGTATGTCGTTACTTTTTTTATTTTGTTTTGTTATTTAAAGAGAAAAAAATGCTATTTGATAACTAGCTTTTATTTTTAACTTGAACATTAAAAGTAAGTACACGTAAACCCGGCCCAGTTAGTGTTATTTCTGGTTTTATAGGCGGAATAAAACACTTCAGGATGTGGCGTGATTGTAAATGAATACCTTCAGGGTTGTAACAGCAAACGAGTATTTTCCTGGAACATCCCACCCTCACTTGTTTTATTCCGTAATTAAATTCAGCCCCCCGTATCGTTGGTGGCGTTTCCCCGAAACACTTCTTTGTACCAAGTGTCACACTGCCGTCCTGGATATCTTACCCTCCGTATGCATGTAAGATGATACGATATATCATCCTGAATTGAAGTCACTGCCGTCGTCCCCCTCCGGCTGTTTTTGGTGTTTCAAACGGAACGAGTGATTGAAAAAGGAGGAGACTAAACCACACAGCTTGTGAAGCTTTGATGGGATGTGTGAGCAGACGATTCACCGCCAGTCTCGAGAGAAAACCTGACAAAGGATACACTAAAACGCTATAATGACACGCCTACAGTGACTGACCACTTTAGTCATACTTAAGGGATAATGACAAATGGGATAGAACAGAAAACTAACATGACCAGTGTTGTGATTGTGATGAAGCTCGGGACGTTTCTTAGGAAAAACGAGCGCCCAAGATCTCACTCATTTTTGCTTCCAGACCATGCCCTTTGCATGACTCATCTCTGATCCTCCTTATCCTCAGGGCTCAAATTTATACCAGTCAGAGGGAAATCTTTTGAACATGTGTGAGATGTTAGAGAGATCTCCTGTGCCCATAAGGGAAAACTGAGATTCTTTATGAAAGATTATGGAAAAAACAGGGGGAAATTTGATGATCTTCAGATTTTCAGAAATAAAGGATTGTCAGAATTTCCACATTACTACATGTTTGGGGTTTAATAGAATGAGAGGTGGTTGATTGGGTGGACATGCTGATTTGCTACAAGGAATAATACTATGTAAATTAAAAAAACAAAATGTCACCAAGTGCATAATAGTAAACATTGAGAACAATTCGAGAACTCACTGATCAAAGCAATCAAGTGTGGGCGTGGCCTAATATTCTGATGAGCATGTTTGATTGACAGCCATCAATCCCAATGGTATCTTGGTACACTAGTCAAGCTGAACTAAACACAATGACATAAAATGGAGAGAATTTGGGTTGTTTGTCCTGCCACGTATCAAACTATGGATGATTTTAGGGATCAGTCAAAAGTATTGGCACCTCACCGTGAAAATATGTTGATAAAACACTGATAATAATGTCTGTTGAACGTCACATTCAGAAAATCTCCATGATATGGACATTGGACTAATATGGACTAAATGTGATCTCTTGAGTCAATGTTATGGTTTTGCTGTACTTCGTTAACCTACTACATGAACACACTTACTAACATCACCAAAACCTTTAAGGACCTTGTAGAAAAAGTCTCCAGTGGCAGTACTTTGTAACACTCAGATGTATAACTGTAATTTTTGTGCACGTTTTTAGAAATTATCCAGACAGACAGGAGCCGAAGCTGGTAAAAATTTACATTTAAATCTGTTCTAATGTACACTTTATGGACAAAAATGTGTGGACACCTGAACATAAGACTGGTATGTGCTTTTTGTATATAACATTCCACATTTAGTTTCTATTTGCTATAATAATAACCTTCTACTTCCAACACATTGTCATGCTGAAAAAAAGTTTAGATCTCCCTAGTTTAAGTGAAGGGAAAATGTAATGCTGCATCTGAAGACATTCTAAATAACCGCATGCCTCCATCTTTGTGGTAACAGTTTGGTGAAAAAACACATATGGCTGGAAAAGTTAGATGTCCCAATACTTTGTCCATATTGTTGGTAATAAAGATAAGTGGAAGTGGTCGCTCAGTGTTGAACTTTTAATCAGAAGGTAGTGATTTCAAATCCCAGCACCACCAAGCTGGGTCGTCAGGTCGTTAGTCGTCAGGGTTGCGCCAGCACAACCGATATCCCATTGTTCTCAGGTGTTAATGTTTAGCAATAGATTAAACAAAAAGTACATTCAATTTTAAATATAAACTCATGAGACATGTGGTTTTTAAACCAGGACTTATCTGGATTGCTCCAAGACTGATTTCATGTATTTATATATGAAGAAGAAAAAAATTTCAATTTAGGAAAAAAAAATTCACGGTACTTCATCATATATAACCTTCTATAACTTCTTATTTTTTTGTGCAATATCAACTTTGAATAATGGACAGTGAAGCTCAAAGTGTCTTCTTTGTAAAGATGTTTAAATTGTGTATGTAGCACATTTTTATCAGGAAATGTTAACATTTAAAACTAGGTAGGACATTTTCAGATTCCCAAAAGCTGTGGCGAACGCTAACAGGTTAACCCTCAAGCTGTATAAATAAGACAATTAAAAGTTGCTCTGGATAAAGGCAATACAAGAATACAATCAGTTTGAGATTATCGTTACCTAAATCTTTCCAGTTCCGTCTCCAGGTTTTGGACTTTCTCCTGCAGTGGCTTGACCTTCTGCGCCCAGTCCTGGATGTCTTTGACCCTTGCAAGGCCTGCAGCGAGAGCTGCTCTAGCCTCCTCCGCTCTCCTCTTGATCTCAGCGCTCTCTCTTCTCAGCTTCGAGACCAATTCCTCCAGCCTGCTGACCTCTACATACGCCGATATAAGCTCCTCCTCCAGCCTTCGGTTGAACCTCATGGCCTCCTCCAGCTGGCCGTCACGTGAAGCACGGATCAGCTCCAGCTCTCTGATAAGGTCCTTTGTGCGCCTGTTTTGGTTACTTTGTCCCAGTTTGGGCTCGCAGCCAGCAAAGCTGATTTGCCTTTCGGTGGTTTGTGGAGAGCTTTTGTCAGGTGCATGCAGACGTTCCTTTCTCAAAGCCACCTCGAGGCACATGCACCGAGCATCGCTGCTTTGAAGAGCTGAGCGCAGGTCTTCCACAAGCTCTCTCAGACCGGCGTTCTCCATCTCCACCTGCTCCTGCCACGATCTCTGCTGACCTTTTCGTCCTGCAGCCGATGGAGTAAATGTTCATGCATCAAAAAGAATTGTATTTTTTATTCAGTGTCCACATTTATTGTGTGTTTTAGGAAAATGCTTTGTAGTTTATTTGTCTCTATTGTATCAATAAAAACTTTCTTTTTGCAAATGATTTGCAAAAGTTGCCTATTTGAGAATTGAGTTTCTTCTAGCATTTGATTGATGTTGCTCTAACAAGGATTTTAATAACCTACAACATCAATATCTTCGCTCATAAATTTCATTTCTATGACAAGAAAAAGCCCAGGGCAATTAAACAGAAAATGAAAAACTGCACCTTCAACTTGCATGCTGATATCTCCAGGATCAAAATCCTAAACTAAACATATTTGTGAAGCTTCACATGTTTACCTCAAAAAAAAAAGGTGCCACTGTGTGATGTTTTGAACCCCCTGGATATGCATTTGTTTTTATTTTGGGAATCTTTTTGTGGATATAAGCATGCAACACGACCAACGACCAATATAATAAAAAATAATCCGACAATAAATAAACATCCGTGCGCCCTGGATCCTCACCTGGTTCAGATTGATCTGGTGCGCACACGTTCCCGGTGTCCATCCTGCCGCGCGCTGTTCTGTCCGCACCCCGGTCTCGGGTCAGGTCGAAGCTGACGCACTTTCTGCGCCGCACCCGCGGCCACTTCACCCTGATATCGCGCTCCACGTGCTCCGTTTCCTTGCTGATCAGAAGGCGCACAGAGGACGGCGCGTCGCAGGCTCGGGCGGCAAAGAACCCGCAAAGGCGCGAGTGGAACTCCCTAAAGCCGAGAGCCGGTGGGAGCGATGCGCACAGGTCCCGCTCCGCTCCATCCTCCCCCGCGCTCACACCGAGAACCGCGCAGAGAAGCCTGAAGTCCTGTCCGGACACCAGGTCGCCACTGCTGGCGTAGGCGAGGTGGTGGAAGATCTCTTGGAGGTACTGGTCGATGCCCGTGGCCAGCACCACGATCTCGTTCTCGGCTCCGGTCTCGCGGCCGAAGTGGTGCGCCAGGGCGCCGCAGAGCCACTCGGTTTTGCGCGCGGCGCGAAACGGCTGCGGTGGCGCACACGCACGGTACATTTGCGCTGCGTGCGCCTTATGAAAGCCACGCGCAAAGTTTACTGAAAAACCAGTGGCGCTCCAGGTCTAGGTGGACGGAATGGATAGGGAAAAAAAATCACCAGATATGAAGATACTAAGAATCCCAGATTTTCTCCTTTACCCGCAGGACTGACAGATGAGATAAAGTTCTGGACTTGGAAGCTCTCAGCCTCGCCCTATCACTGAGTGCTCAGGTTAGAACCTCGATCAAAACACTGACGCCTGCAGGCACAGCAATCTGTCAGACCAGACCAAGGGGTTGCCAGATACAGTGTTTTGAAGGATTAAAACACTGACGCCTGCAGGCACAGCAATCTGTCAGACCAGACCAGGGGGTTGCCAGATACGGTGTTTTGAAGAACACTGAGCAAGGACATTTTTGTGCATTGTAAATTCTGTAGATTTCATTCTATACACCACTGTACACCAATCAGTCAAAACATTTAAACCTAGTGAGAACAAATCTCCCCAAATTCACCCAAACATCTAGTGGGACATCTTTCCTAATTTTCAAAGTGCATCCAGGGGTATTTTATCCCCAGGTAAGCAATAAACACACACACACATGCACATCTGGCTGTCCAGATGTGAAAGAAAATGCCAATCCCCAGAAAAATCCCCTTTTTTTGCTCAATGATCCAGTTCTGATGCTCATGTGTTAATTGCTCACATTGTATGTGTTGTTGGTGGTACACAGGATCAGCATTGGTTCTTCTGAGAAAGGAACATCACCGTGGTCTAGCTGTAGCTGTAGGTCCTGAAAAATTCCATAGTGGCTCCTGAGGACATCGTTCTTTTTCACATAGAGCATCTAAAATCTGATTGCTAACCTGGTACGTGACTTATAAAAACATTCATATATATCTGTGAACCAGAGCTGCTAGAGCCTTCTGACCTTCTACACTATATGGACAAACGATTGAGTCCCTTTAGTCTCCCTTTAGATCTTGTGCTCATTCTTCCACAGGTACTGAGGCATGGCTTCCTATTGCTGCAAGGCTTCATTCCTGTGTGTGAAGATCAAACATCCACAGTTCCGCAACACTGTTTGCAGAAGGTACAACACAAACAGAGATCAGTCCTACAGCTCCAGAAGCCAAACATGATTACACACCTGCCTCACGATAAAACCTCGCCGCTTTCCGGTGAGAGAAAAACAAACCAATATATTTTCAAAAGGAGATGTTTTAGAAATCAGGCGTGTCTCGTTTTTGTGTAAAAAACAGGTCATCTAAAACACTTCCACCTCGAAGGCCCTCTTTTATTTTCTCCATGACTCAAACCGAAAGGGTGGCGTTTTTAAAACATCACACCTGGACACAAAGGAAAGCGATAGCTATAACTTCGAGGTTTCGTTTCTCGCTGTAGGAAAGTGAGTCACTTGTGCCGCCGGTCACGCTTTTGTTGTTTTTCGTCTGAATCGTGTGATATATCTGCATGGCGAGATCACGCCAGCTCTCCTCCAGTTTTTTTTATCAGGTCCGTCTTTATCACATCGAGTCTGGATCGTTTCGTAACGACAAGCTCAGACTAGAAATCCAAGTCTTTTTGTAGATTTTATAAAAGGGTTAAGATGAACATATGTTCTCCAGACTAGTTCTTCTGTGCTGATGTATGAAGTTAATAAAGAATCACCGAGTGGTGTGATGAATGCGAGGGGTTTTCCTGTAACAGTATATCCTGAAGTGTGCATATAACCTTCACTCTTCTGGGAAGATGTTCCACTAGATATTGAAACGTGTTAGAGGAGATTTGTGCTCATTCAACCGCAAAGTCAGGTGATGTAGGGTTCTATAGCTCTATAGCAGGCCACCTAAGATCTTCCACATAATTTCAACCCACGTTAAGATATCTTCATGGAGCTGGAGGTAGCCGAGCGGAAGATGTTGAGATCTTCGTGGACAGGATTAGAAATGAGTTTATTAGAGGGACAGCGCATGTAGGACGTTTTGGAGACAAGGTGAGGGAGGTGAGATTGAGATGGTTTGGACATGTGCAGAGGAGGGACATGGGGTATATCAGTAGGAGAATGTTGAGGATGGAGCCACCAGGAAAGAGGAAAAGAGGAAGGTCAAGAAGGAGGTTTATGGATGTGGTGAGGGAAGACATGCAGGTAGTTGGTTTGAAAGAGGCAGATGTAGAGGACAGGGGAGTATGGAGACGGATGAGCCGCTGTGGCGACCCCTAATGGGAGCAGCTGAAAGAAGAGAAGTGGTTCACTTATTCCTGAGATTAATTTTTGCTCACCATGGATGTAAAGAGTGATTATTTGAGTTGCTCTATCCTTTCATCCAATCTATATATATATATATATATATATATATATATATATATATATTTTTTTTTTTTTTTTTTTTTTTTTTTATTATTTTTTTTTTTTTCTTTGTTGCATAATGAGATGATTTTTTTTTTTTTTTAATATTAACTTTTTTGTTAATGAAAATGATACCAGAACATTTCATGGACATTTTTTACAGTATTTAATTTTATATATTAATATATATAAAGCTCATCTTTCTACTACGAATCTTCTAATGACCCCCTAAATAAAACAAATGACTTTTTGAGCCTCTCACAGTGGTAAATAATGAGTTGTAAGATAAATGAACTTTTATTACAACACTGAGACGATGGGACACATGACCTCATCTGTGTGTCCACAGCCAGCAGCTGCTTCTTCAAAGCCTGTTTATTTTGGCTGAATAGATCTTATTTGAAACTGAATGAGCCTGTGGAGAAACAGCACTCTATAATAAAAGGAAGTGGAATCAGGGGTCATGATTGAACAAGAAGAGGGCAAACACTAGGGTTTTTTTGTCCGCAATAGGGGACACAGCCTACAGTATTTGACCCGGGTTTGCAACATGAGCCTTTGTCTGTGCCATATGTCTTAGTATATATTTTACACACACACACACACACACACACACACACACACACACACACACACACACACACACACATAAGAGTTTGAATTTATTTATTAATATTAGTGATACCAAATAGTAATAATTTAGCTGAAATAGTGGCAGTAATGCAACTACCTAAACCAGTCCCTATTTATATTAAAATGTATTAAAAAAATGTATTTGCAGGCATATGAGTTCTTAAAAAAAAAAAAAAAAAAAAAAAGAATAAAAAAAGTAATAAATGTGTTTTAAAAAATATTTTTACGTCGTATTTTTCTGCTAAGTCTTCGCTGTGTTCTTCACACCACTTCACATTCACATTTACGGTATTTAGCAGACGCCTTCATCCAGAGCGATTTACAAAAGTGCTTTGAGTCTCTATCAATAAATAAATCAACACGGGTTAGCTAGAATCCGAACTTAAGATACAGTACTTTAACTAAAATACTTTAACAAATATTTAGGCCAATATCAAGTCCTAGTTATTAAGTAAATTAAATATACGCTATAAGAACAAAAGTATTGGGACACCCGACTTTTCACACCAAATTAGGGACAGACAATTAAAAAGCCAGCTACATGAAGATATGCTTTACATGGGTTGGAGTGGAAGATCTCCTCACCTCACCTGCATCAATACCTGACATCTCCATGAAGCTCCAAAAACACACTCCAAAAATCTAGCAGAACATCTTCCCAGAAGAGTGGAGGCTCTTATAACAGCAAACGGGGAATGGGATGTTTAAAAAGCATTCCAGATTTTTAATCAAACCTCCTTATAATGTATATTAACGCTTTGCATAACAAAACACACATACAAACGAGCTGTTTATGTATTTACTTAATTAATTACTTATCAAATTATGATATTTTTTACACAGAACAGCTTCAAGAATGGAAAAAAGGGTCCACCATTTTAGTATAAAACATTTGTTGTTTTCTCTCAATCAATTCTCTCAGATTGCAATTTGGCTGGAAAGAAAAAAAAAGTGACACAAAGGAGAAACGTGTGGTAAAAAACGTGTCAAGACTCAAGAAAAGCGAAGAAAAACAACTTTCTCATAAAGAGAGATCTTCAATTTATCTGTATTATCGATAATAATTCATCTAGAGAGCATGCTAGGCTAGTTAGCTGATAGCTACTAGCTAGGATGGAGGGATTGTTATTGTTACAGTATGCACATTGCGTGAGCCACTTTTATCATATCAACAGAAAAAGCTAAGCATAAAAGCAGTCCACATGAAGATAAAGTATTCCACCTGTAAAAACACACACACACACACACACACACACACACACACACACACACACACACATCTCATACACAAACAGCACATACCTTTACAGGTTACCTACAATCATTACAATCTCATACACTCCCAGACCTGGAGCTAGTCCAAAGCTATGTATCCTGTTCATCGCTAATCTCTAGTCTTTTTTTCCACACGTCTGCCGAGGCAGCGCGAAAACAAGGTCAAGGTCTGAAACATGCCAGAGTTTTTCATTCTCTACATTTGGTGTGCATTGATTTATTTGGTCTTGTACAACATCTAATGATTATTTGACCACTTTCTTATCTGAACTTATCTCTAACACTGTGGTCAATAAGAAGCTAAGCCCTTCAATGCATACATGTGTTCTGTGCTGTGGTTATTAGACTTTATGGCAGCGTGTCACAGAAGTAAACAGTGAACTAAGAAACTCCAAATCAAACCGGACGCCGTTGGAGACGGGCTGAGATAAGACACGTCTGACGTCGTAAACACAATTTAAACACTGCAGACAGGGATTAAGGTAAAGCCGAGCTCAAAAACAGGGTGATTAAAGGATTTTTCCTTTTTTGAAAGCCTGTTTTTGCGACTACGTAGATTGCCATCTGGGACAAAATGATCAAAACAAAGGTGATTGGTTCTGTAAACAAATCTGTACCAGAATCAACACAATTGGATCTACGAAATAAAGTCAAAAGTTCTCAGGAAAAAAAAAAATTTATGGACTTTTAATAAAAGCAATACAATCATGTAGATCTATGGATGCCACTCTTGGGCCCTTGTGCAAGGCCCTTAACCCTCTGTGCTCCAGGGGGCGCTGTATCATGGCTGACCTTGAACTCTAACCCCAGCTGCCTAACACTTTGCTGTAAAGTACATGAGAAAAGAATAAAGACTCTTTCTTTCTTTCAGGTTCCAAAAACCATTGTGGCCTCCAAATACTGTATGGCCACCACAAACTCCAACTCCCAAACCACACACACACACACACACACACACACACACACACACACACACACACACACACACACACACACACTCTCCCACTTTCCCACTCTGCATCTCCATACTAATGATTAAGCACAGATGTGCTCAGTTACACACACACACACACGCACACACACACACACACACACACACACACACACACACACACACACACACACACACACACTAACAAACATTAACAAAATCTTGTGCTGATTTGGTTTTTTTTTTCCCTGTTTTTGTACCTGTTTTTCTTCTTGGATTTTGTTTGTTCATCAAATGACTTCTGCCTGATTTTCTTCTATGTTGCTTTGAGTATTCGAGAGTCTTACATTAGCCATGTTGGTTCAGAATTCGTTTCACCCAGTATCCAACCTTCCCTGCTCCATAATAGCGGTTTCCTAACACCTTATTTTCTGTTCTACGTCGTACAGGAGTTCTTCTGTTCTCAGGAACTTTCTCCCAGTATTCTGCATTTACTTTAGCGATACTCTGCTATTGTATGTTGTAAAAACTCATTACACACTTGGTGTCATAACGTCCTGTTTTATATACGTCATAAAATTCATTTTGTCACAAATGTGTCCTACTATTAAAGGCCATTAACAGTTTTGTGTCCCACATTAACTTCCTAGTTAAATATTATATTAAGGAACAAATTAATTCAGGAAGGTAGATTATGTTAATGTGGAAAAAATATATGTTAATTGCATTAATAATATTATTGTGAAGTGTTTAAAAAATGCAAAACATAAAGAAAAAGAGAGAACATGTATATAGTTAGTGTGCATGACTAATATACAGTAGCATCCTTTACAATATAATCATGTAACCCTGAAAAACTATGGTGGACCTTTTTCTACCCCCAACTCCACAAATGAATAATTCATCATATAAAAATACTTATTTTAGATTAAATAAATCTGATAAAAGATTTCAACAAGAAGGTTGCAAGGAGATTTTTTAGAGAACTGGAGAGACATTTTATAGTCTGGGAGATGTGTGAGGCAAAACAGGCCACTTTAGGTGCCTAAAAGGGTCGAGGATTATTAGGCCCCTCCATTCATAGAGACATAAAAAGGAACATAAAGACTCCTGAAACAGCAGATGGCCTTCATTCACTGGATTTAGGATGCTAGCTGAGCCTATACCTTTATGTTTTGTCTTTTTATTTCAACACATTTCCACTCTCACACATTTTTATTAAATATATTCACCTTCACTCATAATCTTACACTCCAGTGCTCATGTTAGTTCTCACTCTCGTGTTCTGTATTGTTGAAAGATTTATGATCAAACTCTTGATGTAACCCAAATGAGGATGGGTTCCCCTTTTGAGTCTGGTTCCTCTCAAGGTTTCTTCCTCATAACATCTAAGGGAGTTTTTCCTTGCCACAGTCGCCACGGCTGCTCATCAGGGATAAATACACACCGTTCACCTTAACTGCTGATTTCTGTAAAGCTGCTTTGAGACAATGTCTGTTGTGAAAGTGCTATATAAATAAACTTGACTTGACTTGACATTTATTCATTTCTTTTGCCACATAGTAAAGTTACTGAAATGCTAAGCAGCGATTTGTGCAGCTGCTAGCAATGTTTGCTAGCATGAAGTATTCTATTACAATTATGCAGGTTCTTTTCCACAGTCCTCGAAATTTGGAGTAACATTTTGTTTTTATGCCCCGAGGACATGAAACATGTTTCCTCACACATCGTTCAGGCTCCATGGAACACAGTAACACCAACATCTCTTTTTAGTTTTGATTATTTGCTTTGTTGTTTTTTTATTAATTTATTTGAAATATTTGTTTGATATATATAAATATATATTTTTATTACTTTATTACTATATTTAATATATATAAATAGTAATTTGTATTACTTTATTTTAAATATTTATTTGATATATATATATATTTTTTTTTTTTTTATTATATAAATATAATTGGAATCAATCCAAAAACGATTAATTTCTACGGTTCTAATTACAATTATTATTTTTTAATTAATTGTAATATTACTATTAAATTTAAAATGGTTGCCAAAACATCACAGTATTGTTTGCTTGAGAGTGTTTGCCTTCACCTTCCCGGGTTGGTGGATATTGTGTGTGGTGAAACTCAATGGAGGATGCTGGACCACACTTTCATCCAGATCAACAAAAAAAAAAACTGGTGAGCTAACAGAAGAATGTTGGGTGTGGATGTGATCGGGATGGTGAAGAACATCTCTGTGCATTGTTTTTAAGCAGTACATTACATTCTTCTAAAAGAGAACGTGAAAGATCAAACAATTCCTTAGTCATGAGCATGACTACCAGAATACACCCAGGAACCACACACACAAAGAACATTCCATTTGCATGTATCTGCAAGAGTGAAGGCATGACATCAGTGTGTAATGTGTGTATGTGTGTAACATACCTGGAATAATTCAAATGTGATGTTATAAAGTGGAATTAATGTTAATCAAGTCTATTATTTTTTTATTACAACACATCCTGAGGTTTTACATTTTATAGGTATACCACAGCAACTGACAATTTCATTTATTAATGACCAACAAATACCATGAAACAAGATCTTACTTACATTCCAGCAGCCAAGCATTTGTCCCTCTAAAAGTCTTCTCTTTTTAACTCTTGTTTTTATAATAAATGCAGCTTGTCATGTTACAGAGAAACCCCAAAACATTAGGTTGCATCTGTCAGAAGAAACTTATGGAAAGCCATTTTAAAATGTTATTGTGAAATTTTCTGTGAGGAAATATTTATATATTAAATATTTTTTGCTGCCAAAACAGACGTGATCCGTCGAGCATCAACACCATGAGCTTCTTCAGCAGTTTGAGCTACAGGAGGTCTTCTGTTGGATCGGACCACATGGACCAGCCTTCGCTCCCCACGTGAGATCAATAAATCTCACCCACCCATGACCGCGTCGCTGGTTCACCACTGTTTCTTCCTTGGAGCACTTTTGATAGACACTGACCACTGCAGACCAGAAAAATACCACAAGAGCTGCAGTGTCTAGACGTCACAATTTGTCAAACCCTCTCAAATCCTTACGCTCATCCATTTTTCCTGCTTCTAACATCAACTTTGAGGACAAAATGTTCACTTGCAAATATATTTCACCCTCTAACAAGTGCTATGTGAAGAGATCATCAGTTTTATTGACTTCACCACTCATAATGTCATAATGTTATACCTGATCAACCAGACTTTGAGGACACCTGACCATAAAATTGAGACTTCAGTATAAGTACATTTGAGTATAAGATTAGTTTGTGCTTTTTGAACATCCCATCCCACATTTATTTCCTATTTGCTATTAGAATTACTGTACCTCCACTCTTCTGGAAAGTTCCACTATATTTTGGAGTGTGAGATTTGTGGAGATTTCATTCAGACACAATGTTGTTAGTAAAGTCAGGTACTGATTTAGGTGAGGTGAGGAGACGTTTTTTTTACAGTTGAGGGTAAATATTGCAGGAGATCTTCCACTCAAACCCATGTAAAGCATATTTTCGTGAAGCTGGCTTTGTGTACAGCAGGATTGTACTTGCAGGAACTTTATAACATGTGCAAAAAGTTGTGGAAATGTATTATACATTTACTGTAATATGAAATGTTGTTCCTCCTTTATCTTCAAAGTAAACAGCATTAGTTTGGATTTACAAATTATTGCACGAATGATTTGTGCAATAATTTACAAATGATTTGTGTGAACATGAACATCAGGTTGTATAATTTATAATAATTTGATATTTTAGAACAGAGATGCCTAAACCAATCAAAGATGGTTTGATAGTTTGATATTATTTATTTATTTTAACTATACACATATTATATTTTGTATTTCTAAGCTGCAAATTTTTTTTTATATTTTACGAACATAAACATAGAGAATATTGTTGATTTTTCTTTTTTTATTTGAAAAATAAAGAGTAGCTTTATGTCTCTTTAGATTTGCGTATAACTCTATTGTAATATAAATCAAATTGTTTCTATTGTACCAGAAGTTTATATGAGTGAAAAAACTATATATAACTAAATAAAACAGACTTCTCATCATCGAACTTCTGCTGTGCGACTGACTTGTTTCCTTGTAATTATCTGTTGATAAAAGATGCAAATAAAATGTTAAGCAATTAAATGCTATAAATTAGATTACGTCTACATTTTCACTGTATATTTCACTGAAATATAAAACTGCATTAGTTAAGCATAATACAGTCATGCTTTATATTTATTCTATTTATTTATAAATAAGGGGAACCATGGCAACTTCATATTGAATATAATCTAATTTGATAATAATGCAACAATGTATTTTGATCCACTGCCTTCAACAAAGTTGGATTTTCGGTCTTTTCTTGAAATAGTTGAAAATGAAAGTAGAAATTGCCGCGCAAGCCACGCCCCAAGTGTCGCTCAATCCCCGCCCAGTTGTCGTTTAAGCCCCGCCCATTACTACGTTTGCCATTCGCAGGAGTCCCAACGTCATAGCATTCTGTGAAGGAACATATAAAACCGGATAACCTTCCGGAATTGTTTGTAATTTCATCCAGAAGTGGAACACTGACACTTTGTACCAATATACACCAAAATATAGACCAAATAAGAAAAGAGAAATATATATGTATGTAACTATATTTTAAAATTTAACTAGTATAAGCGTTTAGAACTAAATGCAGGGAAAAACAATATGTTTCCTAATACAATATGTTTCCTAAAATAAATCGTCCCCCCCCCCAATAACTTCACTTTAAGTCTTAGTTATTAGATTATTAACAAACATATCAAAAAAAAATAATAATAATTAAAAAAACGATTGCCATAGCAACGGTGAATTCCCCGGTCCAGTGCCCCCTGGTGTTTAGAACTATTATAGCTGTATGCCATAGGTGAACCTTTTCTTAATATTATGAAAATGAAACAAATACATTGCTGATGTTCCACAGCTAATTGACGACAGACAGACAGACAGACAGACAGACAGACAGACAGACAGACAGACAGACAGATAGATAGATAGATAGATAGATAGATAGATAGATAGATAGATAGATAGATAGATAGATAGATAGATAGATAAATAAATAAATAAACATACGCTCATGTAATTACTACTGAATCTTTCTGATTCCAGGAGCAACATGGAAAATCAGTGTAAGTTCCCTGGCCCTCTCATGAGGTAAGACCATCCTTTTCAGCAGAGGTGGCACAAGTACACACTCTCTTCACTGAAGTAGAAGTAGAGATAGTCAGGTTTTAAAAGATTTAGGTAAAAGTTGTAACTGCAATTTTTCACTCAAGTTTAAGTAAAGAAGTTTGGGCTCTGACATGTACTTAAGTAAAAAGTAGCCATAATTACTACGTTTAGTGTCACACTGGTAACTGGACCTCACATCATATTTATATATTAATAGAATAGAACAAATTGTGTTACCTAATGAATGTATCCAGGCTGAACATCCACCAAATAGAACACAAGCTGTCTCATCCACGTTAGCTTAACTTTTTGTTGCCTTCCGCCTTGCTTGTTTTCAGCTTTGTAAACTAGCCTACGTCTGTGGTGCGTTAGAGCCAGGAAATTATACACCAGTGGTAGGTGGAAAAAGCCGTGCAATGACAAAAAAAGGGTTGATGGGCTAAAAACGGTGCAATAAGACAAGAAAATATTCAGTAAATACAGTAAAACTAAAGAAACGAGTCTGGTTTGAAAACGTAAGTCGAAAGTGCAGATGTTTGAGTAAAAAATGCAATGAGGGAACGTAAAAATTTGTCTGAAAAATAAATAGAAAAGTACCAGAAAAATCTACTTACAGTACTGTACCGTAACCAAGTACTTCATTACCTCCCATCTCTGCTTTTCAGTAATATTTCAGATCTCCTGGTGTGATAAATGTGTGTGGTGTAAATATCAGTAAATATCTTTTGCAGCAACGAGATGCAGAAGGAGAACCTGAATCAGTTTATCACGCAGAAGTCGGAGGAGTGTCTCAACAATTCAGATGTAGCTGACCGAGTGGAGGAGTATTTATTTTGGCAGATTATGGAGCTGTTCTTCGTTAATAATGGAGTAAGTGTTACAGACGGGATTATAATATATATATATATAATATATAATATATGGCTTATAATGAGCGCATGATATTGTAGAGGTGTAACAAAGTGACACAAACTGTACCTGTTCAGTGCTCCAAGTATCTGTATTGTAGTTGTGGCTTAAACAGGGAGGAGCCATAATGTCTGAATAATGTAAAACTATTTCCTTTTACTTACAATAGATAATCAATTATAATAGTAATAATTCTTTTACAGAATATAATGATGTCTCAAATCTCTGCACTACTGCTGAAGGACTACCGCTTGCTTAAAAAGAAGGTCTCAGAAGTTAGTATCAGGTATCAGTATTTGTCTGTATAAGGTGGTATCAAAATGTTTACAAGATAGTACTTTATTCATCAAAACACTATCGCCTTCAATATAGTCCCCTTGCACAGCAATACGGCGCCTCCCAGTGTTCCTGCCACTTCTAGCCACCTCTAGAACGTGTCCTGTAAGTCTTCTTTTCGAAGCGTGTCAAGCACCTTCTGCGATTTGTGCTGGATCTCTGCAGTGGTAACAAAACAGTGGGCTGGATCGTCATCTTCGGGAAGAGGGCGAAGTCCAAAGGAGCCAAGTCTGGCGAGTAGGGTGGGTGCGGGAGTGAGATCATGTGGATTGTTTTCCGACAGTCATCATGCACGAGTTGCTGAATGGTTTCCTAATTTTATGAGGTTGAGCTCGTTACAGGGTTTCCCGATCTCTCGTCGTCCTCCAATGATTTTCTTCTTCAAACGTATGTCGTGTCAAACTTCTCTGTAGCAGATTTTGGTTTCACGCAGAATTTCATGTTTACTCGTTCTTCTAATTTGCTGTCCATGATGAAATCGCAGACGTGGTAATGCATGTGGTCAGAATAGCACCAGTTAGTACCATTAGTCCTGACACTTATGATTATGTCGCATTGTTTTTCCCGCATCGTTCTGACTAACGTGACACTTTTTCCTACAGGACACAGTTACCGAGATATATAAGCAGTGGTGCCTTCCTCTCGCACGAATTTCGTGCACCTTTGCCCCAGAACAAGAGCTCAGAGAGTCCGTGCTAAAGATGGGGGACGATCTTGGTACCGTTACGCTCCACAGTAGCAGCACATTTCTGTAAATCACATTTTACTGTGTAATGAACTCTGAATGTCACATGCATGTTCGGATTTTCATCTGCAGACAGCAAAGGACTGACTTACGCAGCTCATATCTGCTTCATGGTGGCACAAGTGGAGCTGGGTTCACGTGATCAGTTTCATCTGATCGGATCCAAAAGGTAGTGTGTGTGTGTGTGTGTGTGTGTGTGTGTGTGTGTGTGTGTGTGTGTGTGTGTTTTACAGACCTGCCATTAACACATTGTTTTATTTGCAACAGTTTGCCATTTGGAATTAAAATCTTAAATGAAGCCATCTATAGAACGGAGACGTATGAATACGTGCTGTCCCTGACCTCAGGCCTGGGCCAGCCTGACTTCCAGGTTGGAACATCACATTTCTTCTTTATTTTTTCAGGCTGCTAAATGTTCTCTTTTAGTCCCTGTAGTGCAAATGAATGATTTTTCTCTCTTCAAGTAGCTCTTCAAGTTATCACACGCTAACAGACTGGCCATGAATACATTTCATGATGTGGCCTTTAAATATTGTGAGGTCATCGCTAGGACAGTTATCTCCCTCCCAGGCAGCTTCAAAAGAACATTTCTGGAACGGGTTATTTTGGTAAATTTGCTATTAATTGGCTTAATGTTTCTAGGTTTTAAATGCAGAGCGTTGTCTTTATCGCTGAATGTTGTTTTTGTCCGTCATATAGCTATCTCGTAACACACAGATACAACTGAGACAGAAAGACCAGCCTGAATGGCTTCAAGAACTTTGCAGGCTACACAGTGTCAAAGTATCTGAGGCAAAAACTAATACCAAAGATCAGCCAATGTTACCCACCAGCTCAAAACATGAACCGATGACTACAAAGATCCACGATTTTCAGTCTCCTGATCCGGAGCAGCACATTATATCAGTTGGTATGTTAGAATCCACCATCTGGGCAATTACAGTATTTTGAACATTTCAGAATCATATTGCAAGCTTATTGCAGTGCCATTTATAGAGATATTAATATTATGAATAAAAAGGGCAGAGACATCTTAGATTTTCTGCAGATACCAAAATGAAGACTTGTCTGTAGGCTCATGCCAGAAGCTTGTTAAAAAATGAAAAGATTGGTTCATTTGTAATCCAGTAAAGGTCTAGTAGCAGGTCAGTAGCTGACATGGCCATGTTTACATACGGCCCACACAGATCTTGTTCTCAACTACAGGACAGGACACTGAGCAGGTTGATCTTTCATGGTTCATTCGATTAAAACTAAGTAAGTTTGTGTCTGTTTTACAGAGGAGTTCAATTCACGGTACACCTCCAATCGTCTGCTGGGGAAGGGAGGCTTCGGCTCGGTCTATTCTGGAGTCCGTAATGAAGACGAGAGGCAGGTAAAATGTTCTCTCAGTCTACCTTGAGTAATTTTTATTGGTTGCGGATGTGTAATAATTAAGCCAATTGGAAAAAATATTGCCAAACTTACTACTTCTGCTTTGTATCTGTGATTAGGTTGCAATTAAATATGTGAAGAAGGGGCAGTGCTACAGATCTTTCAACACTGTAAGTCAAATTTTCCAAACTAACTGTAGGTGATATTTCTCCAGGAGCAGGCAGTTGGAATTACCATCCCACAGGAAATACTTAGCCCACACCATGATTGAGATGGGCGGTGATATTTTTTTGCACAATATTTACTTCAAGGTTGTTTGTTATTTTTGACGTAAGAAGTATAATAGAGAAAAATGTACTTCAATTCTGACACTTAAGCATTCAAATGCACAGAACAACAGTGTTGTATTATATTAATATGGTCACATTAAAGCGTTTTGTGGTGTACAAGGTGGTATCAAAAAGTTTTGAGGCTAATAGTGCTAAGTGGTGCCGTTTTAACCAAGTGCGTTACCACATCTGCGATTTTTTTCGTGGACAGCAAGTTAGAACAAAGATCAAACGTGAAATTGTGTGTGAAACTGGGCAAATCTGCCACAGAGACGTTTGACATGACATATGGCAATGCTGCAATGAGTCAGTCGAGGCGTTTTGATGGCACACCAACTTCAAGAGTGGAAGAACATCACTGGAAGACGACGAAAGACCTCCAACGAGCTCAACCCTCAAAAATGACGAAACCATTTGGCAACTTGTGCATGATGATCATCTGAGAACAATCCACATGATCCCACTTCCGCACCCACACTACTCGCCATATTTGGCCCCTACGATCTTTGCCCTCTTCCCGAGGATGAAGATCCAGCTCAAAGTTCACGATTTTTCACGAATCGCACAAGGTTCTCGACACCCATATTGCTTTGAAAGAGGACTTTTTTAAAGGTGATAGTGTTTAGACATAGATAAGTCTTGATACTTTTTGATACCACCTCATATAGGCTACTACCAAGTTGCAGTAAGTAATGATTTTTCACACGACTGGCTGTTTTCTTTGTCTTATTGTCCCTGTAGTTAAAATTATTTTCCAGTTTACTAATAATGATTATAATAACAGTTTACTGTAGTTCACCCACAATAATGGTGTCTGTTCTCATTTTAGCATGATGACCTATTCAGCTTACCCGTAGAGGTGGCGCTGATGGAAAGGGTGTGTCATCCACCTTGCTGTAGTAACATCGTGGAGATGTTGGAGTGGTATAACTTACCCTTCCAATTTGTGTTGATCTTGGAATATCCCAGCCCCTGCACAGACCTTAAAATGTTTGCTAAACGTTACGGCGGTTGTCTGTCCGAAGGACAGATCCGACACATCATGCCGCAGGTGGTTCAGGCAGTTCAACACTGCCGTGATCGCAAAGTTTTGCACCGAGACATCAAGGCTTCGAATCTCCTAATCAATTTGGATACATTTGAAGTCAAGCTGATAGATTTTGGCTGCGGTGTCTTGCTGAAAGACATTCCATACAAACAATATTCAGGTTATATCATAAAATAACAAAGAACTAAATGATACAGGAATGGAAAAAAAAAAAGGAGTGTAAAGTTGTTGACTTTCTTATGTTGGATGTTCAGGCACTCATTTTTTCTGGCCTCCAGAGTTGGTGTTGTTAGAAGAGTATTCCGGCATTCCTGCCACCGTCTGGAGTCTGGGTATACTCATGTTCAATCTGCTGTGTGGGGAATACCCTTTTAATTTGAAGGAGGACATTGATGATGGGTGCCTTAATTTATGTCCTGGGTTGTCTCGAGGTGAGTCTGTCGTTACTGAATCTTCTATTTGGATTTATACCAGTATAATGAGGTAAAGCGTGTATAGAAAAATGACTCCAAATGACACACCGTATATAAAAATCTACTTCTGTCTCATCTCTAAAGATTTTTTAGATCTTATTATGTGGTGCTTGGAGCTCAACCCCAGTTCACGTCCATCGTTAGAGGAAATGGTCAAGCATGAGTGGTTTACGGAAGGAGTTCCAGACATACACCAGGTTAGACAGCAAATACACAATAGACTTAATTAACACCTAATAGACCTAATCAGCGGAAGCATGCTGTAAAAATCCTACAATATATGAATCAGTATAAATTGCATGAAGCATAGCTGTTTGCATGAAATAAATAGGAAATTATACATTTTGTAGTGTATTTTAATGCCTTGCTGTTAATTTTTTTTCTGCAGGCCCCTTTTAAAGGCATGGATATGCAACCACCTGAAGAAGAAAGTAGTAGCTTTTGAAAGAAACTAGTGCTGAAACAACTAATCGTTTAAATCCATAAAGATCGATAATGAAATTCGTTGTCAACGAATGCCGTTATCGATTATTTGGCCTGCTCAAGTTAGTTTAGCGTGGCGGCAAGATAACACAGCCACTTGCGAAAATGGTGGACAGTACGGGGTCAACTGGCAGCAGGAAAAACTGTGCGTCCCACGTAATCCAAAGCATGGGAGCATTTTATATTAAATGCAACATAGAAAACTGTACTTGCAACTTATGCATAGCGGAGTTTGTGTGGGATGGAAGTACCACAGTGATGCACGAGCACGTGAAAAATAAAACACACTGGTGTCAGGGATGAAGGCAAAACATCAGCACGGTGAGCAAAAACTGTATAATTCTCATTATGTGAAAATGGTGTAGATTAATAAAGTGCTCTTGTGTAAAATGTTTGCTAACTTCGGGACAGTAGCACTGGATCTGTTCTGTCGTGACTCACGAGCATCAGGTCACGCAATCGTTTTGTTAGGGACTTAGTGATTGGTTCATTTAAACCGGTGCAAACAAACTAAAAGCAGCAAATAACACCAGCAGGAAACGATACAATTTTAGGTCACTGTTGTGGTTTTCAGCGAATGATTATGCATTTGTACACCAATGCATATATATATATATATATCTATATCTATCTATCTATCTATCTATCTATCTATCTATCTATATATATATATATATATATATATATATATATATATATATATATATATGTCTGTGTTTCTTTTTAACAAAAATTGTCAAAACAACGTTGTAATAAATTTTATGTACATTTTTCGCATGGTTGTCAACTTGCCATCTGCAAAATACGATAAAAATGTTGATTTGCATAAATTGCTTCATTCTGCATATTTAAATGCTGTTTTGTTTTGGGGGGGGGTTAACAGAAAGAAACAACCCAGCACGAGCGAATTTGTTCAAGGAGAAATCACTCACGCACTCCTCAACAAGCAGCTACTATAAGCTTTAATATGTCAAAATTAAAGATGGTTAAACTCAATATGTGGCTTTTGCATTTTTAAAGTACACTTTTATACATAAATACCCTGAATTACAGTTTCATATACTTAAATATATAAAAAATATATAAAAAACAATCTAACTTAAAAAATTTAATTAATCAATTATCAAAATAGTTGTTAGTTGCAGCCCTAAGAATAACTAACTGCAGGACAACCAGATGTAGGAGAGCCTTGTTAGCTACTAGCTGCAAAAAGGAGATCCTCGCTAGATACAGTACCTTATTCTTCTTCTTTTTTCGGCTGCTCCCATTAGGGGTCACCACAGTCGATCATCCATCTATCCATTATACTTCTCTGTCCTCTACATCTGCCTCTTTCAAACCAACTACCTGCATGTCTTCCCTCACCACATCCATAACCTTCTCCTTGGCCTTCCTCTTTTTCTCCTTCCTGGTGGCTCCATCCTCAGCATTCTTCTACTGATATACCTCATGTCCCTCCTCTGCACATGTCCAAACCATCTCAATCCACCTCCCTCACCTTGACCCCAAAACGTCCTACATGCGCTGTCCCTCTAATAAACTCATTTCTAATCCTGTCCATCGTCGTCACTCCAACCGAACATCTCAACATCTTCAGCTCTGCTACCTCCAGCTCCACCTCCTGTCTTTTACTCAATGCCACTGTCTCTAATCCATACAACATCTCAGGTCTCACCACAGTCCTATAAACTTTCCCTTTCACTCTCACAGATACTCTTCTATCACAAGTCACTCCTGCTATCACTCTTCTCCACCCACTCCACCCTGCCTGCACTCTTTTCGTCACTCCTCTAACACACTCTCTATTACTTTACACTGTTGACCCCAGGTACCTGAACTCCTCCACCTTCTCCACCTCTTCTCCCTGCAACTGCATCACTCCACTGTCCTCCCTTTCATTCACACACATTATTTTATAATGCATTTTTTGTTCAGGAAACATTTTATCAATACATTTTTTTTGTCTGTTAAACTTCCATTACATGTTGTACTTTGGACTTCATTTTTTACACATCTTAATATTTTTGCTTAATTTTTTTAATACCACCGTATATATTTTTTCATTTCTTCTTCATGTATTTTTTCCTCATATTCTTTTATATTTCATATTAGCAGCCGATCGGATTTACATTTCACAGCAAGTTGTATTCTGCATAAAACTATTAATTATGACCAAATGATCAAGTCTTCTTTGCATGTTTGCTTGACATTCTTTATTTACACTCGACTTACTAATATCGAACACTTATTGTGTTTTTTGTTTTTTTTTTGTCACAGACTCTGGTGGTCTTTTTCACGAACTAAGAATGCACAATGGAAACAAAAGACCTGACTTTTCCAGCTGTAAGTCGTTTAATTGTGTAGGACGTGTTTGGATCTGGTAACAATACATTTTCCCTTCACTTGAACTAGGAGAACCAAACCTATTTCAGCATGACAATTCCCGTGTGTGCAAAGCAAAGCTCCATGAAGATCTGCTTTAAGTTGGAGTGGAAGATCTCCTGCTATAGAGGTCTAAACGCAACCATTTTACACGTGATGAATTGGAATGGCGGCTGCACCCCAGGCCTCCTCACATCACCTCACAGTGAAATGAGGAGTAATGCAAAAAACAGAGACCCAGGGGATTCTTTTGTTTATCTATAGGGGTATAACATACAGGTTCCCTGGTGGTCTAGTGGTTAGGATGCGGCGCTCTCACCGCTGCGGCCCGGTTTCGATCCCCAGTCAGGGAACCAACCCCAGCCATTAGGGTTGCACAAGCCTTAGTGCCGGTCCCAAGCCCGGATAAATGGGGAGGGTTGCGTTAGGAAGGGCATCCAGCGTAAAAACATGTGCCAAAAAAAAACATGCGGATGGTCCGCTGTGGCGCCCCCTAATGGGAGAAGCCGAAAGAAGTCCATAGGGGTATAACATACATGAATATATCCTGAACCGTTTCGGTACAGGGCTTTCGGTTCGGTGCAAATATTTTATATATGTATATACACTAAGTGGTGAACCACAAGTTTAGTCTAATGGGTGCGTGGGAAGGTGATTAGATTAGATTAGACCCCTACAGGTGTGCCATGAATGTTGTGCACCGTTACACCCCTATATTTATTATGTGATAATTTTCATGTGGTTTAGTCTTTCAGTGCTGGTGAGGAGGTTGGAGGGGATCGTTTTAAGAATCTGAAAAAAAAAAAAAAAAACAAGAAGATCACACACTTTAACACCAGGAACCAGGAGCACCAGGCCTTCAGAATGCAGCCATGTTATTATTCGCATCGCAACTTACTGTGTTTTCATGTGGGCCAAATATGTCAAATCTAACAAAAAGTCTCCCCTTTTTAAAGAACAATATTATTTTAACACAATCTATAGTGTTAAATATAGCCATTAGGGAGGCACAAGCCAGTGCATTCTTAGTGCCGGTCCCAAGCCCGGGTAAATGGGGAGGGTTGCGTTAGGAAGGGCATCCAGCGTAAAACATGCGCCAAATCAAATATGCGGATCACAAATGAGAATTTCATACCGGATCGGTCGAGGCCCGGGTTAACAACGACCGCCACAGGTATCGTTAGCCGACAGGGTACCGGTGGAAATTGGGCTACTGTTGGCCGAAGGAGGAGAAGGAGAGGAGGAAGACGTCTACAGAGACGGCAGGAAAAGGAGCAGTGTAGGAGAGTGGAGGTTAGGGTTGGTACTTTAAATGTTGGTACTATGACGGGTAAAGGGAGAGAAGTAGCTGATATGATGGAGAGGAGAAAGGTAGATATGCTGTGTGTTCAGGAGACCAAGTGGAAAGGGAGTAAGGCCAGGAACATTGGAGGCGGATTTAAACTGTTTTATCATGGTGTGGATGGAAAGAGAAATGGTGTAGGGGTGATTCTGAAGGAAGAGTACAGTAAGAGTGTAGTGGAGGTGAAGAGAGTTTCTGATAGGGTGATGATCGTGAAGGTGGAAGTTGAAGGGATGATGATAAATGTCATCAGTGCCTATGCTCCACAAGTTGGCTGTGAGATGGAGGAGAAGGAAAGATTCTGGAGTGAATTAGATGAAGTGGTAGATGGTGTACCTAGGAAAGAACGGTTGGTGATTGGGGCGGACTTTAATGGGCATGTAGGTGAAGGGAACAGAGGTGACGAGGAGGTGATGGGTAGGTATGGTTTTAAGGAGAGGAATGTGGAAGGGCAGATGGTGGTAGATTTTGCTAAAAGGATGGAAATGGCAGTGGTGAACACTTATTTTAAGAAGAAGGAGGATCATAGGGTGACGTATAAGAGTGGAGGAAGGTGCACACAGGTGGACTATGTGCTATGCAGGAGATGCAACCTGAAGGAGATTGGCGACTGTAAGGTGTTGGCAGGGGACAGTGTAGCTAGACAGCATAGGATGGTGGTCTGTAGGATGGTTTTGGAGGCGAAGAAGAAGAGGAGGAGAGCGAGGACTGAAAGAAGAATAAGATGGTGGAAACTGAAGGAGGAAGAGTGTAATGTGAGGTTCAGGGAAGAGGTCAGAGAGAGGCTCAGTGGTGTTAAGGAGGTGTTGGATGATTGGGCAACTACTGCAGGAGTGATGAGGGAGGCAGCTAGAAAAGTACTTGGTGTGACATCTGGAAATAGAAAGGAAGACAAGGAGACGTGGTGGTGGAATGAGGAAGTGCAGGAGAGCATAAGGAGAAAGAGGTTGGCAAAACAGAAGTGGGATAGACAGAGTGATGAGAAAAGTAGGCAGGAGTACAAGGAGATGCGGCAGCAGGTTAAGAGGGATGTGGCGAAAGCCAAGGAAAAGGCATATGAGGAGCTGTATGAGAGGTTGGACACTAAGGAAGGAGAAAAGGATTTGTACCGATTGGCCAGGCAGAGGGACCGAGCTGGAAAGGATGTACTGCAAGTTAGAGCAGTAAAGGATGGAGAGGGAAATGTGTTGACTAGTGAGGAGAGTGTGTTGAGAAGGTGGAGGGAGTATTTTGAGCAGCTGATGAATGAGGAAAATCAGAGAGAGAGAAGGTTGGATGATGTGGAGTTGGTGAAGCAGGATGTAGATAGGATTAGTAAGGAGGAAGTAAGAGCAGCGATTAAGAGGATGAAGAGTGGAAAGTCGGTTGGACCAGATGACATACCGGTAGAAGCGTGGAGATGTTTAGGAGAGATGGCAGTGGAGTTTTTGACCAGATTGTTTAACAGGATTTTGGAAGGTGAGAAGATGCCTGAGGAATGGAGAAGAAGTGTGCTGGTACCGATCTTTAAGCATAAAGGAGATGTGCAGACCTGCAGTAACTACAGGGGTATTAAGTTGATCAGTCACACCATGAAGTTATGGGAAAGAGTAGTGGAAGCCAGGCTGAGAGAAGAGGTGACCATCTGTGAGCAACAGTATGGTTTCATGCCGAGAAAGAGCACCACAGATGCCTTATTTGCTTTGAGAATGTTGATGGAGAAGTATAGAGAAGGACAGAAGGAATTGCATTGTGTATTTGTGGATTTAGAGAAGGCGTACGACAGGGTGCCAAGAGAGGAGTTATGGTATTGTATGAGGAAGTCAGGTGTGTCAGAGAAGTATGTGAGGGTGGTGCAGGACATGTATGAGGACAGTGTGACGGCAGTGAAGTGTGCAGTAGGTACGACAGACTGGTTTAGAGTGAAGGTTGGACTGCATCAAGGATCGGCCCTGAGCCCTTTCCTGTTTGCAGTGGTGATGGACAGGTTGACGGACGAGGTCAGACAGGAGTCTCCCTGGACTATGATGTTTGCGGATGATATTGTGATTTGTTGTGAGAGTAGGGAGCAGGTTGAGAAGAGCCTGGAGAGGTGGAGATATGCGCTGGAGAGAAGGGGAATGAAACTCAGTAGGAGTAAGACAGAATACATGTGTGTGAATGAGAGGGAGGGCAGTGGAGTGGTGCGGTTGCAGGGAGAAGAGCTTCAGAAGGTGGAGGAATTCAGGTACCTGGGGTCAACAGTGCAAAGTAATGGAGAGTGTGTTAGAGAAGTGAAGAAAAGAGTGCAGGCAGGGTGGAGTGGGTGGAGAAGAGTGACAGGAGTGATTTGTGATAGTAGTGTATCTGCAAAATTGAAAGGAAAAGTTTATAGGACTGTGGTGAGACCTGCGATGTTGTATGGTTTAGAGACAGTGGCATTGAGTAAAAGACAGGAGGTGGAGCTGGAGGTAGCAGAGCTGAAGATGTTGAGGTTTTCGTTGGGAGTGACGAGGATGGATAAGATTAGAAATGAGTTTATTAGAGGGACAGCGCATGTAGGATGTTTTGGTGACAAGGTGAGGGAGGCGAGATTGAGATGGTTTGGACATGTGCAGAGGAGGGACATGAATTATATTGGTAGAAGAATGCTGAGGATGGAGCCACCAGGTAGGAGGAAAAGAGGAAGGCCAAGAAGGAGGTTCATGGATGTGGTGAGGGAAGACATGCAGGTAGTTGGTGTAAAAGAGGCAGATGTAGAGGACAGGGTGGTATGGAGACGGATGATCCGCTGTGGCGACCCCTAATGGGAGCAGCCGAAAGAAGAAGAAGAAGAAGACAATGACAAAAACTATTCATATTACACACACACACACACACACACACACACACACACACACACACACAAACACACATTCACACAGGCAACTTACATGCTCTGGATAAGTTGGACGAACCGATACTTCACCTTCTGACACACAACAGCAATGCAACAAATCATCAATGAGATGGCATCATCTAAACAAGTACACAAACACAGAACGAACCGTATGAGGATGTGCGTGAGATTGTGTCACATGTTTTTCGAACACGGCTAGCTAGTTATAAAGTTATATTTTTTAGTTAGCTTTTAGCACTGCTAGTTTGCTAATATAGTTTGATAACTACAGGCTAAAAAAAAACGTTCCATCGTGGTCGCACTCAACTGCGATACGAACAAATTCAAATCTGATGAAACGAAACACGATTGTATGTCCGTTTGCTGCGTGACCTGTAACACACTCGCTCGCGGTGGTTCTGTAACAGCAACCGCTTTGAGGTGATACTCACATAGATCTGGAATCTGAATTTGCTTTAAGATTTCCTCAACTAGAAAGAAAGGAAAGAAGCAAAACGTATAAATTCCAACATGATGAAATTCACACTCGCATGCTCATTTGCTATGTGATCTCTAACACACTCGCTCACACACTCGCTCATGGTGGTTCTGTAACAGCATCCACTTTGAGGAGATACTTACCATCGTCTGGAACCTCAGGTTCCAAGATGTGATTGCATCTGATGGGAACAGCTTTAACTGTAGTGTTGCTACAAGCATCACCCATCTCCAGGTTCGTCGTTCTGATAACCACTCTGAGAGAGAGAGAGAGAGAGAGAGAGAGAGAGAGAGAGAGAGAAGTTTCTTTTGCTAATATAATACACATGTACTCTAAACACACACACACAGACATACACCCACCTTTCTGCTAAAACATTTGAGGGGCCATCAGGAAGGAGCATTTCACGTGAGAAAATACGAGGATTTATTGTTCCAAAGCTAAGAAAACATAAGAACTTTTAAATACAAATTACTACAAGCTAATAAAAATTCATTTAAATGTAAATGACTATCTATCTATCTATCTATCTATCTATCTATCTATCTATCTATCTATCTATCTATCTATCTATCAGCAATGTATTTGGATTGAATTTTCATTTTCATAATTTTATAACAAAAAGGTTCACCAAGAGAGAATAAAGCTATAACCACTTCTCACCACCAGAAGGCACTGTAACTATAATGTCAAACAGCTTGTTATAAAGTCTTATTATGAACACAAGCGCGGATCCGGTCGCTGATTGTCCTCCATTTTGTTTCATCCTACATACGGGGTATTAGTTACAAAATGGCGCCGATCCGCAGATCGAGTTTTGAAAGTTTATTTATGTACTAATAACCTGATGATTGAGACTTAAAGTGAAGTATGTGGAAAAATTGTACGGTTTATTTGATGTTTAAGGAAATATTTTTCTCGGTCAGTCCTATCCTGGTCTTACATTAGAAAACATAACTATCATAACTTATAACTTTATATATAAAGGTGGCGATTCCCCTGCGCTTAACCCGAGTCTAGTTTACTTACAGTGTTTATATTTTGTGTATATTGGTACAGTTAATGTTATATTTTTTCACTCACTTACTAATATGTAGCTACAACTCTGAGGGCAGAGATAAAAATTCCAGCAAGTAATCTGTTTATATGGGCCTTAAAACACCTCTATGATGTAATTTAGCCAAGTGATGGGTGGGATATGTGGGCGGGGCTTAAGGCGGGGCTGCGCATAGGGGGAGGGGCTTATGGCGGGGCTTCGCACAGGGGGAGGGGCTGCAAAGAAGCCCAAACTTTTTCCAACGAAAGACCAAAAATCTAACTTGTTTAAAGGCAGTGGGTCAAAAGTAAATGTTGCATGATTACCAAACTGTACATTAAATTTAAAGTCGGAGAGACGTGTTCTCCAGATTATGAATATTTGGGTTAAAGTAAACAAACAGCCGCAAGAAGGAAACCTGGGCATCTTTATACAACTTTATTGTCATCACATAGTACACGTAGAGGCAACAAAATGCAGTATAGTATCTTCCAGTCCATATAGAATCATTGTGCAAATTGACAAGTGCAGATCAGTATGTTAAATTATATACAACAAATAAATATAAGGGATTTGGGCAGTGAAGAATGTGCAGAAGTATTAGACATATAGCTAAAAACACAACATTTCCACAAATCGTTTCACATTGTTAAGGTTCAGATTCTCCGATTTGCATGTGTGATATAATTTTTGAAAGAAAAAGTAAGGCTCTCATACCTGGCTATATTGCAGCTAGTTATCTATCTTAGCTAACTAGCATGGTTCGCCTATATGTGATATTGTAGCTAGTTATTTAGCTTAGCTAGCTAGCAAGGCTCTCCTATATGTGGCTATATTGCTTGATACTGTATCTATCTAAGCTAGCAAGCAAGGTTCTATTATGTATTTCTATATATCAGCTAGTTATCTATTTTAGCTAGCTAGCAAGGCTCTTCTACTTGTAGCTAGTTATCTAGCTAGCAAGGTTCTCCTATATCTGGCTATATTGCAGCTAGTTATCTAGCTTAGCTAGATAGCAATGCTCTCATATCTGGCTATATTGCAGCTAGTTCTATCTTAGCTAGCTAGCAAGGCTGTTCTATATCTGGCTATATTGCAGCTAGTTATCTATCTTAGCTAGATAGCAATGCTCTCATATCTGGCTATATTGCAGCTAGTTCTATTTTAGCTAGCTAGCAAGGCTCTTCTATATCTGGCTATATTGCAGCTAGTTATCTATCTTAGCTAGCTAGCAAGGCTTTTCTTCTTGTAGCTAGTTATCTAGCTTATATATCTAGCAAGGTTCTCCTATGTGGTTATATAGCAGCTAGTTATTCAGCTTAGCTAGCTAGCAAGGCTCTTCTATATATGGCTATATTGCTAGATACTGTATCTATCTTAGCTAACTAGCAAGGTTCTCCTACACCTGGCTATATTGCAGCTAGTTATCTATCTTAGCTAACTATCAAGGCTCTCCTATATATGGCTATATTGCTAGATACTGTATCTATCTTAGCTAACTAGCAAGGTTATCCTTATATGGCTATATTGCTATATACTGTATCTATCTTAGCTAACTAGCAAGGTTCTCCTACGTCTGGCTATATTGCAGCTAGTTATCTATCTTAGCTAACTAGCAAAGCTCTCCTATATGTGGTTATACTGCTAGATACTGTATCTATCTTAGCTAACTATCAAGGTTCTCCTATATCTGGCTATATTGCAGCTAGTTATCTAGATTAGCTAGCTAGGGCTATTCTATTACTAGCAGCTAGTTATTTACCTCAGCTAGCTAGCAAAACTATCCTACTTAGCTGGTTATCCATCTTATCTAACTAACAAGGCTTTCCTACATCTGGCTGTCTTGCAGTTAACTATCCTTCGTCAAACTAGCCTTGAAATAATCAGCTAGATATTAATTTCCAAAGGTATATACATATAAATTATATAATTATGTCATGTAGTCATGTCCTATTAGCATATCATATCAGTGCTTGTGTTAGGTCTCCTCTCAGCATGTGCAGATGCGATGACTTGCCTCAATTCTGATAAAATAAAAACAAGTACAGTCTTTAAAACTGAGTGTTTGGTTATTATTATGTGTAAAGAATAAAAATGGGCAGATAAAAATGTTCAAAGTGTAAAAATGTAAGAAGCTCATCCAAGTCAAAAACAAAATACAAGTAAAATCGGGTCAGAATTTGAACACAGTCAAATCTATGGGAATAATTACATAAATATAAATATGGATTAATAATCTCATTAAGGAACACAGAGTGGAAGGAGGGTGAGGTTAAGCAGGATGTTGTCATGTAAGGAGGTGATCCTTCAGTCCAGACTAATGTCCTGAGCGCTGTGGAACAGTTTTTATTGAAATAAATCTCCATTAAGCTGCTCCATTTATGCCTTAATCCTGACCAGAAGCTCAGTCCCTGCTGCAAAAAAACACCTCCACAGCATGATGCAGCCACCACCATGCTTCACTTTTGGGATAGTTTCAGGCAGGTGATGAGCGGTGCCTGATTTTCTCCAAACGTAACATTTCGAATTGAGGCTAAACAGATCAATCTTGGTTTTATCAAAAAAGAGAGTCTTGTTCGGCACAGACTCAAAGTCCTTCAGGTGCCTTTTGGCAATCTCCAACTGGGCTTCCATGAGTTTTGCACTAAGGAGAGCTTTCTGTCAATTTGCCATAAAGCACAGATTGGTGGAGCACTGCAGTGATGGTTGTCCTTCTGTACCTTTGTCCCATCTCCACATAGGATCTCTAAAGTTCTGGTCACCTCTCATACTAAGGCCCTTCTCTCCCGATCGCTCAGTTTGGCCAGGCGACCAGCTACATTTCACAGTCTGATTTGAAGCACAGAAGGACATGGAAATTGGACACAAAGATACTAAAAAATATTTTTGGCTGGAATTTATTATTATTTTTGTGGATGGTGTGAATAAATGTGTGTCGTGTTGAAGGTTTTAATTTCGCCTCTATTTTATTTATTTATATAATATATAATAAAAATTGGTCAAACAGAAATGCGAGCTGCATTAATCGCACGTTAATAAAATGAGTGCCAGTAAAATGAATTTGCTTATATGTGTTACATTTTAATAGCTATAATATATATATATACACTGTGGTACCTTGACCTATGAGTGAATTAATGTACGAGATTTCCGAGGTACGAGTCGTCACTCGGTCGAGTTTTTGTTTTGTTACGCGAGCAAAAAATTGTTGTACGAGCTCGAGACTTGAGATCCCCCAGCCTCCAACTCTCTCTCTCTCTCTCTCTCTCTCTCTCTCTCTCTCTCTCTCTACGTACTCCACCGACAAATTATTAGTAATCATTTGTTTTTTATTAATGCGCCGAATCTCAAGTCAGCACCAAAATCCGCCATGTTGCACACACCTGGCAATTAAGTCAAGTCAAGCCAAGTCAAGAGGCTTTTATTGTTATTTCCACTATACACAATGGTACACAGTACACAGTAAAAACGAGACAAAGTTCCTCCAGAACCCTGGTGCTACACTAAACAACAACATAGAGCTACAACACAATACAAGCGACATAAAGTGCATCGAGTGCAACCTGGTGCAAACAGTGCAGACGACAAACAGTACAGACAGACAGTGCAGAGAGAAAACACAAGACACAAAACCTGAGATAGCGCCGACTAGTAAACCTACTATATACTCTGAATATACAGTACTGTACGAGGAGAACTGTAAAAACTATACCCGGGAGTGAATATAAACAGACACAGTGTAGTGCAAAAAACAGCAGCAGTCAAGAGGTGCAAAAGACAGCATGTAAACAGTATAGTATAATAAAAGTATAGTGTAATAAAAAACAGTCAAAGGTGCAAAAAACAGCATGTAAACAGTGTAGTACGGTAAAGTGTAAATCAGGGGTAACCAACGTGGCCAGGGGTCACCGCTCACAAGGACCACATGAGTCGCCTTTTCTAAAAATAGCTGTTTTCTACCTTGTTAAATCATTGTTGATAATTATTGTGAGAAATCATTAACATGATCAGTGTCTTCACATAGATCAGGGGTGTCAAACTCAGTGTCAAATCCGGCCCGACGTACAATTATATCCGGCCCACGAGATAATTTTATAAAGATCTATTATTATTGTTATTAATGTCACGGCGATATGAAGAGCTGATAAACACAAACTACAGATCCCATAATGCAGCGCTTCAGCTGCCTTAACGAACACTAGACTACCTGGGAACATTCCAGCGTCAATCAAGTCGAGCTTCTGTTGATGTTTTTAACCCTATTGTACAGTTATTGTGAAACAGCGCCTCACAGTGGCGAAGAGAAAAGTTGATTCTGAAAACAGAGCCTTTTAAAACCGATGGGATTCTGAGTAGATGTTTACTGACACTATAAACACGTGTATTTGTGAAACGAATGTGGCTGTAATTAAGGAATTGAATCTAAGGCAGAACTACGAGACAAAACATCAGGAGAAGCTGAAAAACCTGAATGCAGAGCAGAAGATACAGAAGAGTTAAAGAAGAATCTGACATTTCAGCAGATGTTTTTCACCAGAGCAAAATCACAAAGTGAAGCTGGTGTGAAAACAGAGGAGAAATCAGAGTCACATCAGCTGGTTATTTACTGAGGGAGAGTTTCTGAAGTGCTGCATGATGAAGCTGTGAGACGTCTGGTGTTTCACAGGAGATATTTTTATGGAGAGCAAAAAATTTAAAGTTATTTAAAGGTTTAGTTTTTTTTTTATATAAAATTGCATAAGAGCAAAGAAATCCGGTTGTTTTGATTTGTTGTTATTTTAACATTAACTCAAAAGCACAATTTTTATGTATTTTTTCAGGGTTTCTTTCGCAGCATGTTCATATTTCTAACTTGTATAATTATAAAAAAAAAATTATATTTATTTATTATATAAATATAAAAAAACATTATTTTAATGTGTTCAATAAATGTTTATCCTGTTCGGCCCGTGACCTAAAGTGTGCTTTGAGTTTTGGCCCCCTGTGCAATTGAGTTTGACATAAATAAATATCATGAATGATTAATAATAACATATAATTAAAGGTAAATTGAGCAAATTCTTTATTTCAGAAGTGTGTATCAAACTGGTAGCCCTTCACATTAGTCGGTACCCAAGAAGAATATTTGTCTCACAGACATAATAAATCTATAAATAGGAAGGTCGAAATGTCTACTTTTAATCAAACTAATTTACAAAAATAAATATACTCTGATTATGAAAGTTAGAAGAGGTACAGTTTATCCGGTATCACCTCATTAACCGTCCGTGTAGAAACAAAGCAACGGTTTCGTTTGATGTTCAGATGATTTACGTCATTTAAAACGCCTTAATTACTTTAAAACATTTACAAGAATATTTAGTCTTCATGCTCTATGTTGAGTTTGGTTTCACTACTAAGAAACATACATTTGCATAAAGAATCCATATTTGTCCCCGACCCCCCACCACCACCACCACGCCACCGCCGATCGATCGCCCCGCCCCCTTTTAAATCGGAAACTATGTCGTCATAGACTTCGGTTATTTATTCTCTTTAATATGCGGCATTTTCATGATTGTGCTCATTTTTGCTGCACCTGCTCAATAGAAGGTAACTAAAGCGTTGTATGCACGTCATTGAATTTATACAACAATATACAGACCAGGGTAATAATCAATCAGAGGAGAATTACAGATTATAAATAATATATATATGTACAGAGTTATATTTTATAATTTATAATTTTAGACTGGTCTAGGACTATGTTTAATACTGAATAATGGGGGAAAAAAGCTTTTAAATATTCCTTAAACACCAAATATGATGTTTTTAAGTTTTAATTATATGTTATTAAAATATAAATAAACCAACAAAACTTGCCATGACTTCCCCGATCCGTGGTTTAGAGCGCCGCCATCTTGTAACTAATACCCCGTATGTAGGATCAAACAAAATTGAGAACAATCAGCGACATGTTTATAATAAGACTTAATAACTAGCTGTATGATATTGTAGTGACAGTGCCCCCTGGTGGTGAGAACTGGTATATTCCCCCTTGATGAACCTTTTTGTTCTTTGCTGTTGTTTTGCACGGTATTAAATGAACAGTATATTAATTTTTTCAAGCTTTGTGCAGTCCAACCACTATTTACACTTTCCATTTAATTAATTTAATTCCATTTAATCCATTTAAATGTTACAGGAATTATGACCAATTTGTTATCTTTCAAGATTTTTGTTTTAGCTATGGGTTTAGATCAATTCCTGGTTGAAATAAGTTCATCTAATGTATACTGTACAACATTTTATTATAAATGATATAATCTTTTATTTATAATCAGCGTTCGTATAATACGTAGACGTAATACAAATTATTTACAAATAGTGTAAATAATAACATTGAATAAAAATATTCATTATAATAAATAAATATAATAATATTAATAAATGTGATAATATTTAATACAAATATAAAATATAATGAAATAATAGTATTATATACAAATGATTGTGCAAATTATTTATACTGGTTAAAGCAGTATTATATTATCGCCTAACGATAGACAGCCCTTGCTATTTTAATTCTCGTTTGTCTTTTCAGGGTTGTGAATGCAGCAAAAAAACTACAACAACTACGACAACAAACGCAACTACAATGGATGATTTAAAACCCGACCCCGAGCTTCCTGCAGCAGTATTACAATTTTCTTTCAATACATTATATTCATTATATATTATCATTACTGCTTATGTATTATTACTGCTCTCAAACACTTTTTTCTTTCTTTTTTTTTTTTTTCAGATGAGTGAAGCGAGGATGCAGCACGTATGTCGAATTTTATTATTACCGTAAACTGCAGACTTTCAGCTAAGCATTTCCCGCTTTTTATTTCTCACCCTGATAACATTTTTCGATGCTACATGTCTGTAGATGAACTACCTGTTATTAAGGCAGTGCGTGGAAAGTAGACCGATTGTACCCATTCAGCAGCAGTGGATCGACAACATGATGTGCCTCGTACCACCTCAGCTTCGTGCAGGTCCTGGGAAAGTAGAGCTGGTGGAGGAATTATGCAACGAAGTTGGAGAGGACTTCTGTAGCACCATGCTCAAATTCACATGTAAGCTGTAAAAACAAAATACCACAGGAAATCATGAACAAAGTTAGATTTATTAGTAATTATAGCTATTAGTCGATTTAACTGATCACTTGAATGAAGTTTGATCCAAACTTTGTAATAAAACATAAAAATCTAAAAATAATGTCAATTTGGGTCTAAATACTTCAGATGGACGTAAATAGCAAAAAATTTGCCGTACGCATTTTAATAAGTAGTCCAATCGTTTTTATTTCTGTACCTACTCTATTTTTCTTCAGTTGACAACATCCTTCAGAAGTCACAGGAGTGTACTGATGTTCTCTTACCAACGCCTGCAAAAAAGTGAGTGTAATAATGCAATTGATTCTTTCGGATTTATATCAGTGAACAGAATCGTTTTCAGTATTACACTTCCTGATTTCGCAGGCCATGGCATGGCACCTTCACCAGGAGTCGAAAGGTGATCGAAGAGAACTTGCACATCCTACACCCAGCGATGAAAATCGTTTTGGAGATCTGTCACATAACATTCTCTCAGATGCTTCTGATAGATCTCTCAGGCTGCAGGTACTGACTCACAACACCCCAAAAATATGATAATGAAATACAGTAATCCCCCGTTTATAAACAAGGTTTTTTTTTGTGTTTAAGCCGTGAATCCTCCTCCCACACGCTTTAAACTCGCACAGAAAACATTTGCAAGAATATAGTGTAAATTTTTTGTAAATTGGTAGAAATACAGTTCACTGTATCACATTTCTAGTGCGTAAATGTACTGTACAGCATACGGTTCTGTAGTAGCCTATGCGTAGATTCTCTGCTTGTTTATTGGTCGAAGTGTCCTATGGCGTCAAAAAGGGGGCGGGGCTAAAGATACACGTCGCCGCATTCGTTACCTTCTGCACTGTACTGTATTAACATTCTACTTCATTTTATAATTAATAATTATATTTTCTATTCATAAATGTAATTATTTCAACATAAAATTTTATAAAAACAATTCCCTATAAGTTTTTTGGTCTATCGTGGTATCCATAAAAGACCTGGAAAATCAGCCAAACCGAGTACTTATGTGGCAAATGCGATTCCGATGGAAATTCGAGTTGGAAAACGTCTCATTTATTGAAATATCAAGTTCTAAATCGATAACATCAAATGACACCAATTTTAAAAATGAGAAAAAAGTAAAGCGCAGTTATGACTTTGCCTTACTATCACGTTGCAATCTGTGTGAAAAAGAGGAAATGGATTTGGCAAGAATGATGAACAAGTCAAAAACAAAAACAACACCTCTGGATAGCAAACACTTATGCTATCCAGAGAAGGCAAAAGTACACACATCCTTCACTCAAGTAGAAGTAGTTTTAAAAGACTGGTAAAAGTTGAAGTACTGACTACACTTTTTCACACAAGTTAAATTAAAGAAGTTTGGGCTCTGACAAAAATTTTAAAAAGTAGCCTTTACTACCAAAGCTAACATTAAACCGTCTTTTCTTTCAGAACGTTTTGTTAAGATTTATTGGAAAATGTCGCTGTCTCATTTAAGCTGTTCATTTGGTAACCTTTCATCTGTGTTCTTCTGATATAAAGGTCCATCGGGCCTGTAGACTGTGAGCAATTGAAGAACAAAGTGTCTGTGGAGTGTCAGAGGGTTGAGCAGAAGCTCATGAAAACCTGGTTCCCGAGGATTATTCAGTTGCTCACCAGCAAGTCCACAATCCAACGAATCAAAGAAGAAAAGCTGGATGCCTTTTATAACTGTGTTGCAACACTTATTTCCAACCAAGTGAGTCTAGAAAGCCGTCAACATGTTATTGATACCTCAGTGGTGGTCACACCTGGATGAGATATAACTGGCAGTTATTCTTCTTTTTTGTAGCTAAAGGCTCTGATTAAAAGAAGCATGGAGGCTTTCGTCAGCTTGTTTGGACCACTTAACAAGCAGGAGCTTCCCCTCTTTACGATGGCGTTGATATTTGATGATGAAAAGATGGCCTTCTCTCCCAGCTTTCAGGAGCTGGAGGAGGCTGTGTTAGATATTCTCAACTCAATCATCCACACTTTGCAGGTGTGTAAAGGATGTCTTTGATAAACTTTGCCTGCCTTACATTGTTATCCATTGCACATAAATGTCACAAATGTGTATAATTTTTTAATTAATTTTTATTGAATAGAAATTTTATAATTGTATTATTTTTTTGTACATAATCCTTATTTTGTTTAATGCAATTGCTTTAGAACTTAATGAGTACCGTATTTTTCGGACTATAAGCCGCTACTTTTTTCCCAAGTTTTGAACCCCGCGGCTTAAACAACGAAGCGGCTAATTTATGAATTTTTCCTGGGTTTTTCCCGGTTTCACAAACTTCAAGCAAAAAAACTGAACCCCATAACATTAGACCAATGACATTTCCGAACGGAAACGAAAAAACGCACTTCACCTGTGTTCTGAGCTGCACGGCATCGGGAGAAAAAACTTCCATCGGGTGATTTTTAAACGCACGGCAATGCTAAAAGTTAAACTCCTGAGAAAAATAGTTATGAAAGGAAGGAGGAAGACAGTGAACAATGACTTTCTTGGTCGGCTACTGTTTAGATACAAGCCGTTGTAACGCGTTGAGTCTGGGTGAAGGGAGAGCTCGCTTCTGGCATGCTATTCCCAAAATACCGCTCTGCTCCTAAAGGAAGCGCAACATATTTCACCCGTTACAGCGTGTGTAACGTGTCTTTCATTAAAGCCTGTGTAAAGTACATTAGTGTAGACACTAATGTCTACTAATTAGTACATTTACAAGAACTTATAGATAGGTGCGGCTTATTTATGTTCAAAACAAAAATATTTGCAAAATTCAGTGGGTGCGGCTTATATATGGGTTTGCTTTATAGTCCGGAAATTACGGTATCTGGATTCCTCTAGAATAAAGTTTCAGCTCATTTCTAGTTTATGCAGTGGTGGATGAAGTACACAAACCATGTAGTTGTAGTTAAAGTAGAAATACACAAGATAGAATGTGACTCCATTAAAAGTAAAAGTGTCCATTTAAACTTTCACTTGAGTAAAAGTACAAAAGTTTTTCCCTTCAAATGAACTTAATTATCCAAAGTGCTATGATTTGTTACAACTATTATGTTCCTATGATCATTTTTGTCACAAGACTCTTCACTTATTCACCTCAGTTTATGTGAAAAACCTCGAATGTGACTCTCAGCACACTGATCCACTAATAGAATGATATTAATGAGTCAAAAATTGATTGATTTCTATTACAATTATCATGAGCCCACGTATCTACTTAGAAATAATGGTGTAAATGAGGTCACGTGTGTTGTGTTGTGTTGAGTTCGAGTCTGGAGTTTCTTCATCATTTATTCCTCTCTAAATGTTCTGCTTGCTGTTGAACTGATAAGTATATACACCAAGCGCCAATCAAACCCAGTTCAAAACAGAGCGAGCGCTCGACCCTGATTAGTGGCTTGACCAGTTAGGTTTTTTATCCACTCATAAATAAAAAGGGAACGACTGATTTTGCAAAATGTAATTGAGTCCCCACTGAGATATTTGACTTTAAAATAAGGTTCAGATACATGAAAAACCTACTCAAGCACAAAAAATAAAAAAGAATTACATTTACTTTGTTACTGTCCACCACCGAGTAAGAACGGTGGTATTCAAACAGATCTTATCATTTTACAGAAAGTCCCGACTGTTCAGTCCTGGATTGATGAGGAAAATAGGTCAGTGGTTGATGCTAAAGTGCCAGAGAACATTATCACATGGGCAGAGACTACAGTGAGGAACGCAGTTCATGAAAACCTACAGGCACCCATGAAGCACTTCCAGAATTATTGTGAGCTCATTGCATTTATTTATTTTTATCTTAATTTTAATACCAAATATATATAAAAAAAAAAATGCAAAACATGTTTTTTTTGGGATCTTCTGTATATTATAATGATGTTCATAATGACCTGCTTGTTAATTTACCCCCCTTCGAATAAATCTGTTTTCTGTAGCTGAAAACTATGATTGGCTAATAAACGGGAGTGCGCAGGATCAGGTCGAGAAATTTATGGAGGAACAGCACAGTTTCGAACAGTATACTGAGGTAAATTACCTTTTAAAACGGCTTGATTTACAGTACCTTCATGTGCAATGTGTTGCAGAACATCTGACTGTGCTGTTTTATCTTTAGCAAGTCGAGTCATTCCGTGCACTGTCCAAAGAGCTTTTTAACCTCGACTCCGTGGCTCATTTTGACATGATCTGCTTGAAATGCAACGAACTCAATCAAGGGCTGTCAAATAAAGCACACACTTTTTCTACAGTCCTTGTGGAGCGACTGATCAGCGCAAACCGTGAACACTGTCTTCAGTAAGACTTCATTTCTTTGTATCTCCTCCTCAAATTAATTAATCGATTTTTGTTTTCGGTTTACCAGGATGCCTGATGATTTTTTTATTTATTTTTTATTAAGAATCTGTGAAGAGTTTGAGATCATTAGGGAGAAATCTTTAAAAACTCCGACCACATCAGAAGAAATGACCGAGATGATCGAGTATATTGAGCAGGTTAAGACCATAGGACTTGAAGAGCTTGGCATTAAGATAAAGGTGAGCACTTAACGTTCATTTAATCTTAGTCTACACATATTATGGCCACAAAATTACTAACAGGAAGAATGGATATTTTGTTCAGGAAGCACATAATAGATTGAATTACCTGCTGGATGTACACATATTCGATGTAGAAGACCTGAAGCTTCATTCAACCGTCCTGATGTGGCCACAAAATATTCTTCCAATTTTCGATCAAAGTGCTGAGGTAACGTTCGCCCATCCTCATTGAGCCACATCTCAGATTCAGTCTAAGTATGTATTGTAAGCTTTGGGATTCAGCCCCACTCAAAGTTGTTTTGGTCCTGTGTTATAGATCTTGGAGAAAGCCAAGCAGAAAGGTCAGCAGGAGCTGCTGGGCAGGAGAGAGAAGTTGTTGCTGGAGCTTGATAAACTTGCCAAAAGGATTGAGGAGTTTGTTCATTGCTTTGACCTGGATATGATGCATCAGGTAAAAAAAAAAACCACATTATCTTCTACAAATTAGATTATTTATCATCAGAGCTCCTTGAATGATGGTGACACTTTATTTTCTATTTATTCAGTATGTGAAAGATGTCAAAAAAGTGGTGAAAAGGGTTCAGGATGCCGATGAGGCAATTGTCTTCATCAACAAAGAAGAGACTCTGTACAACTGGGACCTTACTGTTTATCCAGAGATTGATGTCATCAAGGAGAACCTTGAGCCATATAACAAGCTGTTTGGACTTGTACTAAGATGGCAGACCACACAGGAGAAGTTTGTTCAATTATCATTGTTTTACTTCGTTTTTTTTTTTAATAAGAGGATGCAGCGTTTTGATTTTCAACTCGCTGTGGACTGAACTGCTTTGTCTAACTCAATGCGTGTCTTTTCTTTTATCGCTGATCATGTTTAGATGGATGAATGGTCCCTTCTTGGATTTGAATGGTGAACGCATAGAGGCAGAGGTGGATGAGTTTTCCCAAGAAATCTACAAGAGTCTGAAGTTCTTCCAGCAGAAACAGAAGAAGGCTGAGCAAGAGAAAGCAGCTGCAAAGAAGCCTGGAGAAGAAGAAGAAGAAGAAGAAGAAGTAGAAAAACAAGTAGAAGAAAAACAGGAAAGTCCCAATGCTGCAATCTGCAACAAAGTCATCACGCAAATCAGCCAATTCAAGGTGCATGCGAATGTTTTTTTTCTATTTCTTGTCCCAAAGATCTAGTACCTCTCTAATATTTATTTTAACCAGCAAAGCATGGAATGACACATTTCTGTTCACAGGAGAACATCCCAACAGTGTCCATCCTGTGTAATCCTGGAATGAGAGCGCGACACTGGGAGCAGATGTCAGCGATTATGAATTATGACATGTCGCCCAGCCCAGAGACCACACTGAGTAATGTCTTAAAAAAGAACTTCACTGCTTACCTGGAGCAGCTTGAGACCATCAGTACTGCAGCCAGCAAAGTAAACCACTGGAGCAATGGCAGGGCCATAATCTGGCGTTGCCATACAAAATGTTTCTCATCTTAACTTTAAAGTAAACGATTTAAGTATTTTATGCTATTCTTTTAAAGATCCATTATTGATACAGTCATTCTTGTCCAGGAATTCTCGTTGGAGAAGGCCATGCAGACTATGCTGGAGTCATGGGATGTTGTGGCTTTCAATTACATCGCATACAGGGAGTCTGGTGTGTCTATTGTTACTGCAGTAGATGAAATTCAGACCATGTTGGACGACCAGATAGTGAAAACCCAGACCATGAGGAGTTCCCCATTTATCAAACCTTTTGAAGTGGAGATCAGGGTAATTTATCCTAGTTTTTGTTTGGAAAATGACCTTTGCATTATGTATTGGTGCAAGGTTATGAAAATTGTCAAGATTCTTTATGTATGCTTGATAAAATTAAATATTGCTCACTGTTGCTGCTTAGGCCTGGGAGGATCGTTTGATCAATATCCAGGACACTATAGATGAGTGGCTGAAGGTACAGGCCCAGTGGCTCTACTTGGAGCCCATCTTCAGCTCGCAGGATATCATGCAGCAGATGCCTGAAGAGGGACGCCAATTTCAGATTGTGGACAAACACTGGAGGGAAGTTATGAAACACTGCGAAAAAGACTCAAAGGTAAACGGTAACACGCCGGCAGCGCAAAATAACATCGGCTTGTTTTATCTCCAACAGATTTAAGTCTTTGAACATACTTTTAAACTTTTGCACAATGATCTCGTGTGTTGCAGGTTTTAGCAGCAACTTCACTTCCCGGCTTACTTGAGAAGCTCAAGGAATCAAATGACCTTCTTGATAAAATTATGAAGGGACTGAATGCATACCTTGAGAAGAAACGACTATTCTTTCCACGGTATCAGGATCGTTCTGTGATATTTGTAACGTTAATTCGCAAAATCGCGTCTTTTCAAGCTTTATTGCTTTTTTTTTTACTATTTTTCTTACCCCCTCAGATTTTTCTTCCTGTCTAATGACGAAATGTTGGAGATCCTCTCTGAAACCAAGGATCCTCTGCGTGTACAGCCTCACCTCAAGAAGTGCTTCGAGGGCATTGCCAAACTGGATTTCCTGCCCAACTTGGATATCCAGGCCATGTATAGTAGTGAGGGTGAGCGAGTGGGCCTAATCGAGCTTATCTCCACTTCAGAGGCTCGAGGAGCAGTGGAGAGGTGGCTTGTGCAGGTGGAAGATCTGATGCTGCGTAGTGTTAGGGATGTAATCAGCCGCGCAAAACTGGTGAGAAAATCAACACAATTGTATTCTGCTCTTTCATAGTCAAGACAAAGTCTCTAGGGTTTATACTCCGAAAGTAATGGATTTCATTTTCCTTTACAATGAAATGAGATATTTGGGTTTGAGATCAGAAAGCGAATTTGAAACAGTAAATCGGGTTGTCAGGTACGGGCTGTGTGATATTGACAAAAAAATAATAATAATAATAAAAAAATTTTGCGATAACGATCAGCATATAACGATATTGCTGGGTGTGTTATTGTGTTGGTATCTTAAGGAATAATGTAGACAGCTGACGCCTAACATAACATTATGACGCTATAACATTACGAGCGGTGAAGTGAATAACACTGATTATCTCTTCATCATGGCACCTGTATCATGAGTGGGATATTTTAGGCAGCCAGTGAACATTTCCCAGAGCTCCTCCAACAGATGAGCTCCAGTAGCTCAAATTGCTGAAGAAGTTAATGCTGTTAGAGCCCGACAGGTCGGGACTGTTTTGGCAGCAAAAGGGGGACTAACACAATTTTAGGCAGGTGGCAATAACATAATGCCTGGTTATGTCTGGTGTGAATAGTGGATTTGACGAAAGAAGATGCTGTTCCAATACTTTTGAATGAGACTGTATGTCAAATCATGTATAAAGCAACACTGCACATCTGGATACATTTTGTAACGTTATCTTCACCGCTTTTCAAAGTACTGTACTAGCTTCTTTTTATATTGCCTCACAGGCTTACCCAGAGTCCACCAGGAGTAAGTGGGTCTGCGAATGGCCTGGTCAGGTGGTGCTCTGTACCTCTCAGATATACTGGACTCTAGAAGTACATGACGCTATCAAGAGTGGACTCAACGTAAGTAAATACTTATGGTGTCAAACACAAGCCATACCCATAGCTGTATTTTTGAGATCCAGATGTTAAACTGTTGTGTTTTGTTTTCGTTGGCAGGGTCTGCAGAACTATTATGACCAGCTACAAAGCCAGCTGAATGACATCGTCGAGCTCGTCAGAGGAAAACTGCCCAAACAGACTCGTACCACTCTAGGAGCACTGGTCACTATAGATGTGCATGCCCGTGATGTGGTGATGGAAATGATCCAGCAAGGTTGTTTATTTACATTTGTGAATATGGTTTTAAATATGGTCCATCAACTTTACCTGTACTTAAGTAAAAATTCATCAAAGTAACAGTACATTTGTTTGAGTAGAATATTTTATTACTCTTTCCACCTCCATTCCTTGTAACATTCTTATGGTTCTTACTTATTTTATTTGTTCAGGAGTTTCCTCTGAGACAGACTTTCAATGGTTAGCACAGCTACGTTACTACTGGACAAACGACAACGTTCGTGTCTGCATCGTGAACTGTGACGTCAAGTATGCTTATGAGTATTTGGGAAATTCGCCTCGTTTGGTGATCACACCTTTAACAGACCGATGTTACCGAACTTTGGTAAACCTGAACACCAGCACCAAATTCCCTGATCATTTAGCTATTTTGTTAAAAGAAAGAAAAATATCGACCAAACAGGCGAAATCAACATTCGATTAATGGTTGTTTACTATCTTTCTTTCAGATTGGAGCATTTTATCTAAATCTGGGTGGTGCTCCAGAAGGCCCTGCAGGAACAGGAAAGACTGAGACCACTAAAGACTTGGCCAAAGCCCTCGCTGTGCAGTGCGTGGTGTTCAACTGTTCCGATGGACTTGACTACTTAGCCATGGGGAAGGTAAAATGAGTTGCCCTCAGAATGAATGGTCAGGATCTCTAGAAGGTAGTGAATAATCTCTTTGATTTGGCATGTTGTTGCAGTTCTTTAAGGGACTGGCATCCTCAGGAGCATGGGCATGTTTTGATGAGTTTAACCGTATCGAGCTGGAGGTGCTTTCCGTGGTGGCGCAGCAGATCTTGTGCATTCAGAGAGCTATTGAGACAAGTATGGAGGTTTTTGATTTCGAGGGTACTGAGCTTCGTCTCAATCCCAACTGCTTTGTCGCCATCACCATGAACCCTGGATATGCAGGAAGATCAGAGCTTCCTGATAACCTCAAAGTAAGAACCTGAGAGGTTTTCTTTTTTTTTCCCCCTCTGATTGCTGATTTTTTTTGACTGTTATTTCTGTGTGTATTATTATGTATAAATGCTATTACTCTTTTCTGTGTTTTTCTAGGTTTTGTTTAGAACAGTGGCAATGATGGTTCCTAACTATGCTCTGATCGCAGAGATCTCTCTGTATTCGTACGGCTTCTTGAACGCCAAACCGCTTTCAGTAAAGATAGTAATGACATACAGGTTGTGCTCGGAGCAGTTGTCCTCCCAGTTTCATTATGATTATGGAATGAGAGCTGTGAAAGCAGTACTGGTGGCCGCAGGGAACCTCAAACTCAAATTTCCAGATGAAAATGAAGATATTCTCGTAAGAACAATATTCGTAATATATTTAAATCGTTAACCTTTATTACTCCGTTCAAAACTAATGTTTTCTTCTTCCTGTTTCTTTTTGTCCTGGTTAGCTTCTACGATCCATCAAAGATGTGAACGAGCCCAAGTTTCTCTCCCATGATATACATCTCTTCAATGGAATTACAAGTGATCTCTTCCCTGGAATTTCTCTGCCCGTAGCCGACTATCAGGTAAGTATTTAGCTTATTAGTATTTTTCGGTCTAATAGTCTTTGTTTAAATTGTAATATTGTACGCGTCTTAACATTTTCATAATCATTCTTTAATGTTTTAGCTTCTACTCGCTTGTGCTAATGAATGCTGCGAAACCCACAATGTCCAGCCTGTGCAAATTTTCCTGGATAAACTTATCCAGACTTATGAGATGATGATCGTACGACATGGGTAGGTGTACATTGTTTCGCAAAGCAGCAAATATGCTCATCGTAGATTTACCCAAATTTTGCTTTCCGCTATATCCTAGCCTTTTATAACCAGTCGTTTTTTTTTAGGTTCATGCTTGTTGGTGAACCTTTTGCTGGCAAAACCAAAGTACTCCATGTTTTAGCCGACACGCTAACACTTATGAATGCGAAGGGCTACAATGAAGAGGAGAGAGTCCAGTATCTTACTGTCAACCCGAAGTCCATTACAATGGGCCAGCTTTTTGGTCAGTTTGACCCAGTATCACATGAGGTGAGTGTCTATCTGCCAAATTGGTTACGATTCTTGAATTCGTTTGTTATTATAATTATTTCATTATTCTTTTCCAGTGGACAGACGGCATTGTGGCAAATACGTTCCGGGAGTTTGCTTCCTCAGAGACCCCAGACAGGAAGTGGGTGGTGTTTGATGGACCAATTGACACACTTTGGATTGAGAGCATGAACACTGTGTTGGATGACAACAAAAAGGTAAGCTTTTATTCTGGAATTAATTTTCATTTAATATAGAACTATATTGCAATTGGTTTGATGGTGTGTGTAAATGAGGTGGCATTTAAACATTTCAGGACTAGATCCGTTTACAAGAAAGTACTTTATTAATCTACATTTTCACACTATTTCTCAGACCGGGGATGGCCAACTGGCGTCCCACGTGAGCTTTAAATCTTTATCTTTAACTACACTGGAAAATGAAAAGGCTGCTTTCATATTAGGATGTTAATTCTCCAACCAGCAGAGGGCGCTGTAGTATTTAAAACAGTAGGATATGAATGCTATTGAGAATGTTCACCAAAATGAGTAAAAAAGTAAAAGAAAAATTTACAGTGAAAACTGTGGTCAAACAGAAGAAAGAAACAAGTGTGAGTAAATGATGACAGAATTGTCATTAATTGGGAGGGTGAACTATCCCTTCATCCCCTTGTGCTGCCATCTGTTGGCGTATTACAAAACTAGTCTTGAAACTTTTTAGATTCCACCTTGGTTTAATTGTGTGGGCATTGTATCATCAGGTAACAAATTCATATTTGTCTTGCAGCTTTGTCTCATGAGTGGAGAAATTATCCAGATGTCTAATCAAATGAGTCTGATTTTCGAGGCGATGGACCTATCGCAGGCCTCGGTAAGATGACTGGAATACTAATTTCTTGACCATTAAAATTAAGATGGGATTTGGTGACCAGGTTAGAGTATAATGTTACACTAGTTGTATTGACTTTCTGTTTCAGCCAGCCACAGTGAGTCGTTGTGGAATGATCTATATGGAACCCTCTCAGCTGGGATGGCTTCCTCTGGTGTCCTCCTGGGTAAAAACTCTACCCCAGCCTCTTCAGAGCCAGGAGAATTCCACCCTGCTGCTGGAGCTATTTAATTGGTTGATCCCTCCATCGCATAATATTGTAAGGAAAAGCTGTAAGGTATGTATGTGTATTTTCGCTGAACACTGTATTTTACTGCAGAATTACATTGATCATCGCAAATTATTGCTCATTGAACCATCTCTGATCATCTGTTTCTGCTACAGGAGGTAGTCCCCACCACTAACAGCAATACGGTAGTGTCTCTTACACGACTCGTAGAAATGCTTCTCACAGAACCTGTAAATGAAGATCCTGGAAACAAGAATATTCGTACATGGATCATGGCAAGTATTCGTTTGTAACTTGTGATTAATGTCACTATTTTATCTGAAATTATAGTGGAATATCTATAAATCACTACATAAATTGTTCACACAGGGTGCCTTTGCGTTTTCTTTGGTGTGGTCTGTTGGTGGAAGCTGTGATGGCGACAGTCGTGAAAAGTTTGATATGTTTCTGAGGGAAATCATCAAGGGAAAATCAGAGCACCCCATCCCTGCAGCTGTATCAAAATGGGAATGCCCTTTCGATGATAAGGGTCTTGTTTATGACTATTATTATGAGGTAGGTAATGAAATTACTGCTGTATCTTAATTATTGCTCTGAGACACCTCGATGTCTCTTTGGCGCACGACTCTGATCTCTTTTTGTGCCAATTTTCAGTTTAAAGGGAAAGGCCGATGGATTCATTGGAATGAAATAATAAAGGATGTCACGTTAGGGAACAAGAACACCAACGTGCAAGACATCATTGTTCCTACAATCGACACTGTGCGCTACACGTACTTAATGGACCGCTGCATTAATTATGGAACGTAAGTGTGTGGTTCTACAAAAATATATTGATAATATATTGTGACAATATATATAAAAGTATGTGTGTGTATATATATATATATATAAAAGAGGCGTAATCAAAACCTTCTACACAACACACATTTATTCAAGACGTCCTTCCTTTATTTAGATATAAATAAAATAAACTCCACCTAAATAAATTATTTTGAATCATTCAACATTTGTTTTATTGATGCGCCAAGTCTCAAATCAAACACTAAAATCCGCCATGATGCACACGTCCAGCAATTAAAACTGTCCGTGTGGAAACACAGAAAAAGTTTCGATTAGTGTCCTGATGATTTACGTCATTTAAAACAGAAATAATGTGCGAATTAATTGCGATTAACACAAGTTAACTGACAATCATGCGATTAAATTATATATATATATATATATATATATATATATATATATATATATATATATATATATATATATATATGCTGGTGACTGGTACCACTGTATATGAATGAAATCACAATACAGCCTACTTGACTTGATTTGACTTTTCAATATATTACCTACTGTATGCGATTTTCACGTATTTAAAGCTTGCACATTAATTAAAATATTTACAATCGGACATTTCTCTGATTATATGTAGGCCTCTTCTTTTTGTTGGTCCCACTGGCACTGGAAAGTCTGTTTATGTGAAGGAAAAACTGATGAACAACCTGGACAAGGACCTCTTCCTTCCATTCTTTATTAACTTTTCAGCTCGCACTAGCGCTAACCAGTCTCAGGTAACTGCAAGGGCAAATTAGCTTGTTTTTCTGCCATGTTGATTACTTCGGAAAACATAAACGGTGCAATATTTCCTCTTTTTTAGAACATAATCATGTCCAGGCTGGATAAGAGAAGAAAGGGAGTATTTGGACCTCCGATGGGAAAGAAATGCATTATTTTTGTGGACGATATGAACATGCCAGCTATGGAAGTGTTTGGTGCGCAGCCTCCAATCGAGCTGCTTCGTCAGTATTTCGACCATGGGAACTGGTAGGTTTGGGAAATTATCCTTCTTTGGTTGGATTCTTTAACAAAAGAAAGTTTTACTATGTTAAAATTGTGCTGATCTTTCAGGTATGACCTAAAAGACACCACCAAAATAACTTTGGTTGATCTGCAACTGATCGCAGCTATGGGTCCACCTGGTGGTGGAAGGAACGCGGTGACCTCTCGTTTCCTGCGCCACTTCAACATTTGCAGTATCAACGCGTTTAGCAACGAGACAATGACGCGAATATTTTCGAACGTGGTCGCATTTTGCTACCGCAACAACAATTTCCCGACTGAATGCTACTCCCTCGGCAACCAGATCGTTTCTGCGACCCTGGAGGTAAATCATACTATTGTCATTCGAGGTTCCGGTCGTCTGCAGAGCAAGAATGCTCCGTTGATTCAGCTAACATATCACTTTTTTTTTTGTCCGTGATACGAACAGGTTTATCAAAAAGCAATGCAAACCCTCCTTCCGACTCCGGCCAAATCTCACTACACGTTCAACCTGAGAGATTTCTCACGTGTAGTGCAGGGCTGCCTGTTGCTGAAGAAGGAATCTCTGGAGAGCAAGCACACCTTGATTCGCCTGTTTGTTCATGAGGTGTTTAGAGTCTTTTACGATCGATTGGTGGACAACCAGGACCAAGCCTGGCTCTACGGACTAATGAACACTATTGTGAAAGATCATTTTAAAGAAAACTTTGACACAGTCTTCGAACACCTCAAATCTAACAACAAAGCTGTAAGTATCAAGTAGGTAGGTGATTTGGGAGCAGGTTACTAAAATCATATAAAACTATTAACTGGGAACATGTTGTGTGTTATATTCAAACTCTAGCTGTGTGAAGAGGACATGAGGAGCTTGTTGTTTGGAGACTATATGACCCCTGATGTGGATCCTGAAGACAGATTATATGCAGAGGTTCCCAACATGGAGAGCTTCAGTGAGGTGGTTGAGTCCTGCCTGGCAGAATACAACCAGACACACAAGAACCGTATGAACCTGGTCATCTTTCGGTAAATACTATTTTATATATCAACATGAAAAATGTTTATAAAAGTAAGGACACAAAACAGACTTATGAAGGTCGGTGCTCCCTGTGACTGTGCGAACAGACTTGTGCTGCCATCTGTTGGCGTGTTACAATACTACTCTTTAAACCTTTTGATACCACCTCGTAGTCATGCAGTCACCACAAATACAGTGAACATAGATTTAAATAGTTTAAAAAGACATAAACATAAACACCTGTACTGTTGATGACAGCTACGTCCTAGAGCACTTGTCCAGGATCAGTCGTGTGCTTAAGCAGCCTGGAGGAAATGCCCTGCTGGTGGGAGTTGGTGGCAGTGGTCGTCAATCCATCACCAGGCTGGCCACCTTCATGTCTGGCATGACCTTGTTCCAGCCGGAGATCTCCAAGAACTACGGCATGAACGAGTGGAGAGATGACCTTAAGGTAACGTGATTTACGTCAAGCGAGATCATTCAGTGTGATTATTACATTCAGTCAATAAATACGATCCGTTTGTCCCGTTTTCAGGCTTTGATGAAGAAAGCAGGCGTGCATGGCCAGAGGACAGTGTTCCTACTTACAGATGCTCAGATCAAAGAGGAGTCCTTTTTAGAAGATGTGGACAGTTTGTTAAACACCGGCGAGGTTCCAAACATATTTGCTATGGACGAGAAGCAGGAGATTATGGAGGTGATTTATCATGTTCAATTTTTTTAAATGAGTTGGATATGAAGCATTAGGAATCTCGCTCTAATGAATTCCTTGCTCCCTTTTGATTGTATCTCAGGCGGTGCGGCCCTTAGCCCAAGCTGGAAATAAGAAGTTAGAGTTCAGCCCACTGGCTCTGTTCGCCTTCTTTGTAAACCGCTGCAAACAGAACTTGCACATAGTGGTGGCATTCAGTCCTATCGGAGACTCCTTTAGAAACCGCCTGAGGCAGTTCCCATCTCTTATCAACTGCTGCACAATCAACTGGTTCCAGGTAAAAAATCTATCATGGAATACAGCATCCTATATAGTACACAGCCTATATATAGTTTTGGCAGTTTTTAATGTTTGTTCTCCTATAGCCTTGGCCAGAAGAGGCATTAGAGCGAGTTGCTAACAAGTTCTTGGAGACTCTAGAGATGAGTGACCACGAACGGTTGGAAGTTATGCTAATCTGCAAAACGTTCCATACGTCTGCCAGCGAGCTGTCCAAAAGGTACGCAACAACGGTCATACATTTAACAGGGATGTTCATGTTTTTTATACTGAGCTTACTCTTCTAATCATTTAATCGATTTGATATTTCAAGGTTTTTGTCTGAGCTTGGGCGTCATAATTATGTGACTCCTACTTCCTACTTGGAGCTGATAGCTGCGTTCAGACAGCTTCTTACGCAGAAACAGGACACTGTGATGAAGGCAAAAAAGAGGTACACCGATGGATTGGACAAACTTGCGTTTGCTGAGTCACAGGTATTTTTTAAACTGTATTTTTATTTTTTTTCCCCACATTTAATTATGATTTTTTTCATTTTAGTTACCTGGAGTATTGTTTTTGCTGTCAAGAAAATGACTGACTATTTGGCACTTAATTAGGTGGGAGAAATGAAGAAGGAGCTTGTGGAGCTTCAGCCCAAACTGGAACAGGCCAAGATTGAGAACATAAAAATAATGAAGGTAAAACTATAAACTAAAGCCACAATTTAATATATAACAAGAATCCTTTTTTTTTGTGTGTGTGTTTTTTCTGGGGTTTTTTTTTTTTTACTTTCACATGTTAAAATTGGTGCCGCATTACAGGTGATCGAGGTCGAGTCAGTGCAAGTGGAGGCTAAGAGTAAAGTGGTGCGTGTGGACGAGGAGGCAGCTACTCTAAAAGCAAACGAAGCACAGGCCCTAAAAAACGAGTGCGAGAGTGACCTTGCCGAGGCAATTCCCGCGCTGGAGGCTGCACTTTCTGCTCTTGATACTCTGAAGGTATCAAAGTTAGCGTTCTCCTGAGATTTTACCAAAACACTAGCAATACAGTAAATAATGACGATTGTTATTATGTAAATTTTATGTATATTTTTTTATTATTTTAGCCTTCGGACATTACAATTGTAAAGTCTATGAAAAATCCTCCATCTGGAGTGAAGCTTGTTATGGCAGCAGTGTGTGTCATGAAGGACATCAAGCCTGAGAGAATCCCGGACCCTACCGGAACAGGAAAGAAGGTGAACTAATGGATTGAAGCAAAAACCCGATCATCTGCTGATTTACTTTGTTAACCACATATCATCATCCTTATCTACAGGTCGAAGACTACTGGGGTCCCAGTAAGAAGCTGCTGGGTGACATGAATTTCCTCAGGGACCTGAGAGAATATGACAAAGACAATATTCCTGTAAGTATATATTATATGTATGATCGTGAATGTCAGGATTTGGTGCTATATTTTATAAACCGTATATATATATATATATATATATATATATATATATATATATATATATATATATATATATATACTGTTTCAAATACCACAGGTACCAGTCATGCAGAAGATCCGCAGCGAGTATATGACCAACCCTGATTTTGACCCCACCAAAGTGGTCAAAGCTTCTTCTGCAGCTGAGGGTCTGTGCAAATGGATTACCGCCATGGAGGTTTATGACAGAGTGGCAAAGGTGGGTGTTTGTGAATTACCCAATTAAGCCTAACTGATGCCTTTAGGTTCGTCTGGTTTCATCCTTAGTTTTAAGTAGGTGCTTTTATTGTGACAAAAAATTGCTTTTACATGTTGGTTCTGTCTTCAATTCATGTTTTTTACTTTAGTACCCAGGTCATTTACACGATATGTTTTAAAATAAGATCCTGGAACAAACTCTTAGTAATGTTGTTATAAATGTATCTATAGGTTGTGGCGCCTAAAAAGGCTAATCTGGCTGTGGCAGAGGGGTCACTGGCCGCTACGATGTCCCTGCTGAATCAAAAGAGAGCAGAGCTGAAAGAAGTGGAGGACCGCTTGGCTTCTCTGCAGAAGACATTTGAGGAGAAAACCGAGGAGAAGGCTCAGCTAGAATTCCAGGTGGATCTTTGTGCCCGTAAGCTTGAGAGAGCTGAAAAGCTGATCGGAGGCTTAGGAGGAGAAAAAACAAGGTCAGTGTACTATTTGCGCATTTTCTCTCGAAAACATTTCATTCGAGACTCCAATATCCAATTATCAGAGGCAGTGGTCGACAGTAACAAAGTAAATTTAATTCTTTACTGTACTTAAGTAGTTTTTTCACGTAGCTGTACTTTACTGAAGTGTTTTCGTTTGGGTAGACTCGAACTTCACTACATTTCAAAGTCAAATTTCTCACTTTTTACTCAAATAAATTTTTCAAAATCAGTTAATTTATGAATGGATAAAAACCCAACTGGTCAAGCCACCAATCATGGTCGAGCATGCGCTCTGTTTTGAACTGGTTTTGATCATCAACATACAGTTCAGCATCAGTTCAACAGCAAGCAGAACATTTGGAGAGGAATAAATGATGAAGAAACTCCAGACTCGAACTCAACACAACACATGTGACCTTATTTACACGCTTATTTTTAAGCAGTTAAGTGGGCTCATGATAATTGTAATAGAAATCAATCAATTTTTGACTCATTAATATCATTCTATTAATAGATCAGTGTGCTGAGAGTCACATTCGAGTCTTTTCACATATACTGAAGTGATTAGGTAAAGAGTCTTGTGACAAAAATGATCATAAGAAAATTATAGTCATAAATCGTAGTACTTTGGATTCTTACATACATTTAAAGGCAAAAACTTTAGTACTTTCACTCAAGTGAAAGTTTAAAGAGACTTTTTTACTTTTACTGGAGTCACATTTTACTGAGTGGATCTACTTTAACTCAAATACATGGTTTGTGTACTTCATACACAACTGATCAGAGGTGTTTTCTTGTGTTATTTAGGTGGTCCAAAGCTGCAGATGATCTTCAGAACACTTATGATAATTTGATAGGGGACGTTCTGATATCTGCTGGTGTAATTGCTTACCTCGGAGCCTTTACCGCCGGATTCCGCCAAGAATGCTCCAAAGACTGGACTGAGCTTTGTAAGGTAAGGTTTTAATTAACAGCATCAGGTTAATAACACTAAAACGGTTATCTAAATCTGTCCAATATGTTTAAATAAACTTATTAAATAAGTTTCGTAACCTAATTACAAAAACATACTTGCATTATTCTCCAGTCTGATAGTTCTGGCTCTAACAGCTGTTCGATTTTCCAGTTCAAATCGGTGTGTGTAGCCATCCTATGAAAATAGCTTCAGTAATGCATATTCTCAATTCCAGGCCAAGAAGATCCCATCCTCTGATGACTTCTCTTTGAGTAAAACCCTTGGGGATCCGATCAAGATCAGGGCCTGGAACATCGCGGGGCTTCCCACTGACAGCTTCTCTATCGACAATGGCGTCATAGTGAGCAACTCCAGAAGATGGTACTACTACACACACATATCGAAATCAAAGCAAAACTGTACTTATTTACGTATGTTTTGGCTTCAATGCATGTCATATTGCGTTTGCAGGCCTTTGATGATCGACCCACAGGGGCAAGCCAACAAATGGGTGAAAAACTCGGAGAAAGAGAACAATCTGAATGTAATTAAACTCACTGATTCGGACTATATGAGGACTATGGAGAACTGCATACAGTTTGGAACTCCACTGCTGTTGGAGAATGTCGGAGAAGAACTGGACCCTTCCTTAGAACCCTTACTGCTTAAACAGATATTTAAACAAGGTACAGAGTTTCACTCCTTAAGTGATATCAATTCATGCTATTCAATAATTATCGAATGAAGATATGTAGTTTTGTTGGACAGTTAATAGACTGAAAGTATAGACTGAAATTCCAGTTACATGGTTATTGTCTGAATTTAGGTGGCGTGGACTGCATTAGGCTGGGAGAGAGTGTGATTGAATACTCCAGTGACTTCCGCTTTTATATCACTACCAAGCTCAGAAACCCTCATTATCTCCCTGAGCTGGCTACCAAAGTGTCCCTGCTCAACTTCATGATCACTCCAGAAGGTCTGGAGGACCAGCTGCTGGGCATCGTGGTGGCTAAAGAGAGGTGAAGAAACAAACAAACATGCAAAAAGAATCTTCCTCAGTTTGCATTTACACACATATTTGCTTATGAGTATTGTGTACGTACAGTCAATGCAGAGCCTAATCTAATATATACATTACGGGTTTGACGGCGTGCAAAATTCACGTTTCGGTACGTACCTCGTTTCGTGACTTGACCACAGAGTCACGTTCGGTTAAATTTCGGTACAGTTAAGGGTGGAGAGACGCAACACATAAAATCGATTGTCGTTTTTTTTTTTTTTACGCAGTTTATAATTATTAACATTTGTAAACATTGTGTAATTGTGTAATAATCATTTGGAAGCATAGGTGGTGAAGAGATTATTTTAAGAGTTTGGTCTTTGAATGTTCTCACCCTTTTCTTTTTCAAGTTCTTGAATATTTTTATGTACACTTAACATTTGTTTTATAGGCCAGAGTTGGAAGAGGAAAGGAATGCTCTCATTCTTCAGTCTGCTGCCAATAAGAAACAGCTGAAGGAGATTGAGGACAACATCCTGGAGACTTTACAGTCTTCAGAGGGTAATATATTGGAGGACGAGAGCGCTATTAAGATCCTGGACTCCGCAAAGATCATGTCTAATGAGATCTCCCAGAAACAGCAGGTCTGCTCACTGAGAAGTGACAGTTATTTATTTATTTATTTATTTATTTATTTATTTATTTATTTATTTATTTGTTGTTAAAGATGCAAAAGTGGATTGTTGGGACAGTGACTGATTTCAACTTTGTGACCTTTCAGATCGCAGAGAAGACAGAAATTAAAATCGCAGAGTCGAGAGAAGGCTACAGACCCATTGCCAACCACTCATCCATCCTGTTTTTCAGCATTGCAGACCTGGCCAACATTGACCCTATGTATCAATACTCACTTAGTTGGTTTGTCAACCTGTATATCAACTCCATTCAAGACAGGTAAATAAATATTAGAATTAGATAGTTTTTCAAGATAGTTTATCAGCGGTTATGAGTATTTTTATTTCAGCGTATGTGGCACATGTTAATCAGTTTGCACTGTGCGTTCTAGTAACAAGTCAGAGGATCTAGACGAGAGACTGCATTTCCTGAGTGACCACTTTACCTACAACCTCTATTGCAATGTGTGTCGATCACTCTTTGAGAAGGACAAACTGCTCTTCTCCTTCATCCTCTGCTGCAATCTGCTCCTGTACGTCATCATAGTAAACCTTTTTTTAAGATTGAATTTAGTTAGATGTCAGTGTAATTATCAGACAACATTGTTTCCCATATTAAACTGTGATTTTTATTTTTTTTAAAGGGCCAAGAAGGAGATTATCTACTCGGAGTTTATGTTCTTGCTCACAGGTGGCGTGGGTCTACAGAATAATGTGCCCAATCCTGATCCCAGCTGGCTCCAGGAAAAGAGCTGGGATGAGATCTGTCGAGCCAGTGATCTTCCCGGTCTAAAGGGGCTCCGGTCTGTATTTAAATGTATTATTTTTTTGTAAACTTAACCTGCTCATAATATATATATATATATATATATATATATTATATATATATATTTATATATATATATATATATATATATATATATATTTATATATATGTGTGTGTACTGTGATATAACTAAGATACGAAGTGGTATCAAAAGGATTCAAGACTAGTTTTGAAACACACCAACAGATGGCAGCACCAGGCTGCACGCACAGTCACATGGAGCACCGACCTTCATAAGTCAGTGTGCCAACAGACATCGTCCTGTGTACATCATAAGCTGTGCTGTTCTGACCATGTGTGTTTCCACATCTGCGAATCATCATGAAAAGCAAGTCAGAACAAAAAGCAAAGTCGTTCGAGGTGTTTCGAGTTGCATGCGAGCTTCAAGAGAGGAGGAACATCATTGGAAGATGACAAGAAAATGACAAAACTTGGGTGTGGGTTACGACCCTGAGACGAAGCAACAGTCTTCACAGTGGGCGTGCCCATCATCTTCACGGCCGCTCTTCATGTTTTTGCGACATTTGCGCCATCGAGAATTCTTCCCCAGGGGCCAGACCGTCAATATCGGGTTCTACTGCCAGGTTTTTAGGCGTCTAATGAAAGTGCGAAAGCGACCAGATCTGCGCTACGCTAGTCTCGAAACCTTTTGATACCACCTCGTATATCTAAGCCATACAAGGCTTTTTGTTAATCTCATCGTGTTTTGCATGTCTCTGCCTTGAATTTATAGGGAGGGTGTCATCAAGTCACCTGAAACCTTCCTGCCTATTTATGACAGCAAGGAACCTTATAACACTCCTTTACCAAGCCCATGGTGTGACAAACTTAACGACTTTCAGAAAATGATCATCTACCGCTGCCTCAGGCCAGATAAAGTGAGATCTCAGCATACCATATATTTACTCATACATCATATTTAATTATATTTAAATATACGTCTAACATCATGACTTTTATCAAATTTTTACAGATTGAACCGGCCATTATAACTTATGTGTCTGCCAAACTGGGTAAAATATTTGTTGAACCACCGCCATTTGATCTAAGTAAGAGTTACAACGATTCCAATTCTACGATCCCACTGGTGTTCGTGCTCTCGCCAGGAGCAGATCCTATGGCCAGTAAGTATTGTCCATAACTGTAGCAAGAAAGCACTATCCACCCTGCTCATAACTCACTTACTGGTGAAACCCTTTCTTTTTCACACAGGTTTGCTGAAGTTTGCGAATGACAAGAACATGGGCGGTTCAAGGTTCAAGTCGATTTCCCTCGGGCAGGGGCAGGGTCCTATAGCTGTAAAGATGATTCAGGCTGCGATGGAAGAAGGCACATGGGTGTGCTTACAAAATTGCCATCTGGCTGTATCTTGGATGTCCACACTTGAGAAGATTTGTGAAGACTTCAACCAAGACACGTGCCACCCAGACTTCCGGCTCTGGCTCACCAGCTACCCCTCCCCAATGGTGCCTAAACATTCATTCTTGTGCTTAAAGATTCAATGTACATCTTCAATGAAAGATGTCACGTCCCAGTTGTTTGTCTAATAATTAACCAAAAACCTTTGTTTTGACAGTTCCCAGTGACCATCCTGCAGAATGGAGTGAAGATGACTAATGAGCCTCCCACAGGACTTAGGTTGAATATGCTCCAGTCCTACCAATCAGACCCTATCTCAGACCCTGAGTTCTTCTCAGCATGTCCAGGCAAAGAACCTGTGAGTGTAGACACTTCATTGCATTCATTAAGATCGTCTTGTTAAATACAAAGAAATCACACCAAAATCCCCTTTGTGTTTAAAGGTTTGGGAAAAGCTTCTGTATGGAGTATGTTTCTTCCATGCCCTCGTCCAGGAAAGGAAGAAATTCGGACCACTGGGTTGGAACATTCCATATGGATTTAATGAATCGGATTTGCGTATCAGCATCAGGCAGTTGCAGGTCAAGACTCTTGCATACATCAATACATATTTTAGTATATCCTGTATATATATATATATATAAGAGGTCATGGCGATCGCTGGAACTATCGACTATTGCCAAAAATTCATACCGATTTTGTGTCCATTGCTGGAACGGCTGAGAAGGTCGGCTGTCATTACGAGAGCGGCCTCTAGAGGCGATTAACTGATGGCACGTGATGTTTGATTGTACACACGAGACTGCGTGCTGCACGGAGAGCGCTATATTATATTTAACGTTTATTCATTAATATTTTAATAATTTTATCTAGCACCAGTGCTGTTTTTTTTTAGCAATGTTCAATACTATTTTACATTGAGTGTTTGTTTTTTTTAATCAGTATCCATGTTAAAATCTGTTGATTAATCGGTTATCAGCAAAAACGATCCAACCTAGCGATCAGCATCTGTAAAATCCACTGAAAAAATCAGTCGAGCTCTAAAATATGCATTAATTATTTATGATAAAATATGGTGCTGTGAATCCATTTGTAAAACTTGCTCGATCCTGTATTTCCTGCAGCTTTTTGTGAATGAATATGAGGAGGTTCCCTTTGATGCCATTACATATCTGACTGGAGAGTGTAACTACGGTGGACGAGTGACAGACGACTGGGACCGCCGCCTTCTACTGACCATGCTGGCTGATTTCTACAACATGGAAATCATCCAAAACGACTCCTACAAATTCTCTCCTAGTGGAAAATATTTTGCACCTCCAAAGTCCATTTATGAAGAATATGTGGAGTTTATCAGGGTGAGGAAAATAGATGGATAACACCATCAGATCAATGTACTTAAATGTCCAAAGTACTATGATTTATTAAGGCTTATTAATGATATTAGCAACATTATAGCCACAAAAAGTATTTTGGATACTTAAGTACATTTGAAGGCAAATACTTTTGTACTTTTACTCAAGGGACACTTTTTACTTTTACCGGAGTCACATTTTACCTCATGTATCTCTACTTTTACTCAAATACGTCTTTTATGTACTTCGTCCACCACTGGTAATAAGTAAAAAATATCTGTATACTTGCAGAATCTGCCTTCTAGCCAGGAACCAGAAGTTTTTGGTATGCATGAGAATGTGGACATCTCTAAAGACCTGCAGCAGACTAAACTACTGTTTGACTCACTGATCCTGACTCAGGGAGGAGGCTCAAAGGGAGGTGGAAGCTCTACAAGTGACAACAACCTGCTGGATATTGCCAGTGACATTCTGTCTAAAGTAATCAGCCATACTATGAATTTCTATTATGTAATATAATGTAAAACAGTGCATTTTATTAAAGCATTTTACTGTCATATGAATATATATTTCCAGCTTCCAGCTAACTTTAACATCGAGGCTGCTCTCACCAAATTCCCAGTGCTGTATGAGGAGAGCATGAACACAGTGCTTGTGCAGGAAATGGAACGATATAACAAGTAAGTTCTCGCTCAGGATTCAATTATCCTTGTGATTTGTCCTGTTTGATACGTCGTGTTAATTATATTGTTCATCCTTCCTTCCTCAGTTTGTGCAAAACAATTATTGTAAGTCTCCAGAACCTGCTGAAGGCCATTAAGGGATTTGTCGTAATGGATGCTGACCTAGAGGCTATAGCAAACAGTCTGCTTGTGGGCAAAGTGCCAGAGAAGTGGGCAAAGCGCTCCTACCCCAGTCTGAAGCCCCTGGGAAGCTACGTCAATGACTTGCTTGCTAGGCTTAAATTTTTGCAGGTTAGAACCAAAAAAAAAACTGTTCAGATCAGTACAATTTGTACAATTTAAACACGCAACTATTAGTACTGCTTGAATGATTAATGATATCACTGTTTTACTGGCTGTAGTAATTTAAAGGCTTTCTGTGCACCGTTTTAGGACTGGTATAACACAACCAAGCCCAATGTATTCTGGCTGTCCGGCTTTTTCTTCACTCAAGCTTTCCTGACAGGAGCCATGCAGAATTTTGCCAGGAAATACTCCATCCCCATTGACCTGCTTGTATTTGAATATGAGGTATTTGCTGCACGATACTCCATGCACTTTTTACACCAAAATGGCATACCTTTATGGCCACCTGCCCAATATTATGTTGGTCCCCCTTTTGAAGGAAAACAGTCGTAAAAGCATTAATTTCTTCAGCAATTTAAGCTAGAGAAGCTCGGGGATGAGCCCACGTGAGATCAATGAGTCTCGGTAGCACGTCGCCGGTTCACCACTCTTCCGTCATTGGAGCACTTTTGATAGATTCTGACCACTGCATAGCTGCGGTTTCGGAGACGCTCTGACCCAGTCGTCTAGACGTCACAATTTGGCAAACCCACTCAAATCCTTACACGTTTTTCCTGCTTCTAACATCAACTTTAAGGACCAAATGTTCACTTTCTGCCTAATAAATATATCCACAAACTAACACGTGCCATGATGAAGAGACCATCAGTGTTCTTCACATCACCAAACAGTGGTGTAAAGTTATGCCTGAGAGTTTTCGATGTACACGTACACAACACATTCCAGTTGTTCATGATCTTTGACCAATTGCTTTACGCAGGTTATGCCGTTTGAAACCTCAAGCACCTCCCCTGAAGATGGAGTCTATACTTATGGCCTTTTCTTGGATGGAGCTCGATGGGATAGAAAAAGGTTTGTTTATTTGAGAACAAATGATGCCGTATATCTATCATGTATTTTACATTGCAATGAACATGGTTTTGAGAGTCATTTTCTTCACCTTCAGTGCCGTCTTAGACGAACAGTACCCCAAAGTCCTGTTCGACACACTCCCTATTATATGGATAAAGCCGAGTGAGTGAACACCAAAAAACGTTCTTGAAAGAAAAACAGCTTGATTGTTATAATCCTTGAAAACGCATGGTTTTATTTATTGTCTTTGTTTTTTTTGTTTTTTTTATATTCTAGCGGATAAGCGGGTTATAAAGAAAACTGAGAACATGTATATCTGTCCACTCTATAAGACCAGCGAGCGTAAAGGAACTTTGTCCACCACGGGACACTCCACTAACTATGTCATTACTATGACGCTGCCCACCAGCAAGCCCCCACAGCACTGGATTAAGAGAGGTGTGGCTATGCTCTGCCAGCTTGATAATTAATGACATACATTTTTTCTGAATATTAAATCATTACTATTTTTATTTTCTGGAGTGATTTTTTTTTTGTGAGATAAACTTTTGTTTGAGTGGTTCCCTGGGTGATGTTCTGATGATGGTGTAGTCATGCGAGACATCTAAATGGAACAGGAGAAACCCCAACCTGCCACATCATGATAAAACCTTTTCATTGTCCACATCAGAGATGCCCAAACTAGGGCTTCGAATGGGGGGTTGAAAATAAGTACCAAATTTAATTGGATTTAGATCAAGTATTCTTCAATATTACACCAAGATAACCAGAGTAAATGGGTGCAATTACTTTTTCACAGGTTTGGACAGTTTTTTTTTTTCAATTAATAAATTAAATCATCATTTAAAAACTGCATTTCAGATTTACTCGTATTCAAGTTTGCTTGACGATCTGAATTATTTTATGAGAAATAATAAATCAGGAGGGGGCAAATACTTTTTCATATCACACACTCAGTATCTATCTATCTACACACACACACAAACATATATATATAGTGAGGAAAATAATTATTTGAACACGCTGCTATTTTGCAAGTTTTCCCACTTAGAAATCATGGAGGGGTCTGAAATTGTCATCGTAGGTGCATGTCCACTGTGAGAGACATAATCTAAAAAAAAAAAATCCAGAAATCACAATATATGATATTTAAACTATTTATTTGTATGATACAGCTGCAAATAAGTATTTGAACACCTGTCTATCAGCTAGAATTCTGACCCTCAAAGACCTGTTAGTCTGCCTTTAAAATGTCCACCTCCACTACATTTATTATCCTAAATTAGATGCACCTGTTTGAGGTCGTTAGCTGCATAAAGACACCTGTCCACCCCATACAATCAGTAAGAATCCAACTACTAACATGGCCAAGACCAAAGAACTGTCCAAAGACACTAGAGACAAAATTGTACACCTCCACAAGGCTGGAAAGGGCTACGGGGAAATTGCCAAGCAGCTTGGTGGAAAAAAGGTCTACTGTCGGAGCAATCATTAGAAAATGGAAGAAGCTAAACATGACTGTCAATCTCCCTCGGACTGGGGCTCCATGCAAGATCTCACCTTGTGGGGTCTCAATGATCCTAAGGAAGGTGAGAAATCAGCCCAGAACTACACGGGAGGAGCTGGTCAATGACCTGAAAAGAGCTGGGACCACCGTTTCCAAGGTTACTGTTGGTAATACACTAAGACGTCATGGTTTAAAATCATGCATGGCACGGAAGGTTCCCCTGCTTAAACCAGCACATGTCCAGGCATGTCTTAAGTTTGCCAATGACCATTTGGATGATCCAAAAGAATCTTTGGATCATATATACAAATATTAACAAATATTAACATTGACTTTCTCAGGTGTTCAAATACTTATTTGCAGCTGTATCATACAAATAAATAGTTAAAAAATCATACATTGTGATTTCTGGATTTTTTTTTTTTAGATTATGTCTCTCACAGTGGACATGCACCTACGATGACAATTTCAGACCCTCCATGATTTCTAAGAGGGAGATCTTGCAAAATAGCAGCGTGTTCAAATAATTATTTTCCTCACTATATATATATACACATACATACTATATACTATATATATATATATATATATATATATATGCATACAGTAATTATATTTTTATTAATTAATTTCATTATTTCAACATAAAACTTTATAAAAACAATAAAAACAATAAATTTTGGTCTATCTTGCTATGCGGAAGGTTTATAAGGTTTACAATTTAAGGTCAACTGCAGTAAAAATTATATTATCATTTTTATTAGTAGTATTTTATTTGTTATTTATAATGGATTATTATTTATAATGATTTGACGTTTCAGAAGCTCCGCCCCCTCCCTTAAAAAAAATCTTAATGACGTCACAGTTGCTAACAAAAGTCGCCATTTTCATGAGTTGCTCATTTTGTCCCTGCAGCAGGAACGAGAGTTCACTTGAGAAGCTTCATTTTGAGTTTCGATTATCAGGCGATAAACACATAAATAAACCAACAAAACTTACCATAGCAAAGGTGACTTCCCCAATCCGCGAATTAGAGCACCGCCATATTGTACCGTGTATGTAGGATGAAATAAAAATAAAGGAGAAATAGCGACCGATCCGCACTAGTGTTCATAATAAGACTTTATAACAAGCTGTATGATATTGTAGTGACAGTGCCCCCTGGTGGTGAGAAGTGGAATAGCTTAATTCTCTCAGTGAACCTTTTCGTTATAAAATGATAAAAAATAAAAAATGTAAATCAAATACATTACTGATCTTCATTACTGATAAAGCCTAATACTTTATATTGGACACATTTACACAATGAGAATCCTACGAACGTTATGTTGTACTTCCCAGGCTCAGTTAACGAAATAGGAACAATACAATACTGTCAAATAAATAATATTTCTATACAAGCATAGAGTCGTGTAATTACTCTGGAGTCCTAACTGAGTTTTTCTGACTCCAGGGAACAACATGAATCATCATCAAGCTTTTCCTGGTCCTCTCATGAGGTTAGATCCTTTTACATATTTATTTACACCATCTAGTTTTATTTGTGTGTCCTGCAAATGATGTTCTGTATGACATCTGTTTTTTAACATCTGTTCCAGAAAAAACATGCAGAAGGCGAACCTGATTCATTTCATCGTACATCAATCACAGAAGTGTCTCTGTAACAAAAATATGACTGACCGTGTGGAAGAGTATTTCTTCTGGCGGATTGTGGAATTGTTCTGCCGTCAAAATGGAGTACGTTTCATCGTCAGACCCGTTGATTGTCGAAGCTCTGAGCTTTAATAATATATAGGGTTTTTATCCCAAAACAAAATTTAAGATGCCCAAAATAATGCCAATTTTAATGTAAATTTTAATTTATTACAAATTTATTTAAATGTATTCAATTGTTTAATTTAAATATTTTAATTGATTGACAGTGTGTGTGTCAGCGGATGAGTTTTTACCGCAAAAAAAAAAAATTAAATAAATTATTATTTAATGTCATATTGATCTCCATAATTCAGTAATACTTTCAACAGATAATAATAATTATACTGATACTATTTCTTTTACAGAAAGTGATGATGTCTCAAATCGCAATACTCCTTTTAAAAGACTATCACTTAATTCGTACGAAGTCATCAAAAGTTCGTATATCACACATCAGTATATGTTCATGATTATGTGATGTTGCACTGATCCCCAGCATCGTCCTCACTAACGTCACACTTTCTGCTCCAGGTCAAAGGTGCTGATAATTATAAGCAGTGGTGCCTTCCTCTCGCCCAGCTGTTGGTCTCCTTTGCCCCAGAACACGAGCTCAGGGAGTCTGTGATAAAGATGGGGGACGATCTTGGTACCGTTACGCTCCACAGTAGCAGCACTTTTTTGCGTAAATCACATATTACTGTGTAATTAATGCCGAATCGCACGTGCATGTTCGGTTTTTCTCGTGCAGACAGCAAAGAACTGACTTACGCAGCTCATATCTGCTTCATGGTGGGGAGACTGGAGCTGGGTTCACGTGATCAGTTTCATCTGATCGGATGCAAAAGGTATTGTACCCCTGTGTGTGTGTGTGTGTGTGTGTGTGTGTGTGTGTGTGTGTGTGTGTGTGTGTGTGTGTGTGTGTGTTTCAGACTTGCCACTAACACTTGGTCTTATTTGTACCAGCTTTCCATTTGGACTCAGAATCTTGTTTAGTGCCGTCATCAGAACAGAGATCTATGAATTTGTGCTGTGGTTGACCTCAGGCCTGGTCCAGCCACACTTCCAGGTCTTCAAGTTGTGTCACACTAGCAGACTGGCCATAAGTACACGTTATCTATCGGCCTTCGAATATTGTGAGGTTATCGCGAGGGCAATCATCTCCCTCCCTGGCAGCTACAAAAGAACATTTTTGAAACGGGTTATTACGGTAAAAAAAAAAAGTGCTTCATTCATTTCCAAATGGTTTCTGGGTTTTCAATTTCAGAGTGTTGCCTTTATATCTGATTTATTTTCCTCGTCTGTCATGTAGCTGTCTAGTGACGTGCAGAAAAAACTAGAAGAAGAAACGGAACCTGAGTGGCTTCAACAGCTTCACAGGCTACACCAGATCAAAGTAGCTAATGCTAAAACAGAAGCTAATTGTGATCCGGCGCAGCTCGTATCGTCTAACAGCTCTGCCACGGGGTCTGAGGATCAGGACTCAGAATGTGGTACCACGACTGACAAGATCGGCGTTCCCCATTTTCAGCTCTCAGAGGGTATGGAAGAATCCGTCACTGGACAAGAACTGTATTAATTATATACATTATATATATATACAGTATATATATGACATCAGGGAAGAAAAAATCCATTGAGTTATACAAAAAACTCAAAGAATTTGAGTTATACAGATATGTATGTAAGTGTGTGTGTGTGTGTGTGTGTGTGTGTGTGTGTGTGTGTTTTCTTTAATTGAATACATTTTCTACATAACTTATATATAACCAAAAATGATCTCTTCAACAGCTGACTTAGATCGTCTGTACACGATGGGAGATCTGCTTGGGAAGGGATCATTTGGTTTTGTCTTCGATGGATTTCGTAATAAAGACTTTAAACCGGTAAATCGTCCTCTCTGACTCCCTCCAAGACTCCATAATGCAAGATTTCGTTTCTTAGCAGACTTCTTTACTTGTAAAATAATGACTTTGTGGGCGTGTGTCCTTTATGCTCATTAACATGGCAAATTATCACTTACAAATGACTGATTATGTTTTGGTTTTTTTTCTTAACAGGTTGCAATTAAAACTGTATTGAAGAAGTTCCATCTCAGATTTCTTAGAACTGTAAGAGAATACGTCCCCAAGTTTTATTTGTCATGTGTTCTTTATGCTTTAGTGAGGCTCCAGGCAGAACTTCAGCAATATGAAATATTAAATTTCTATGAATATTTACATATATAACATATGTATTATATAGTTTCTGATTAAAAGTGTTTACGTTCTGGTACAAAGAAAAATCTGCGAAGGCTTCATGTCCATATTATATGACCGTGTTTTCACCGATAACGATTGTGATAACGTACATTTATTTACCCGTAATAAAGGTTTCTGTTCTGATTTTAGCACCACTGCATGGATAATGTGCCCGCAGAGGTGGCGCTAATGCAGAAGGTGTGTGAGCCACCTTGCTGTAGTAACATCGTGAAGCTGATCGAATGGATCGACACGCCCGATCAATTTTACATAATTCTGGAAAATCCCAGCCCCTGTATGAACCTTGAGAAATTTGCTGAGCGTCAGCAGGGTCGTCTGACTGAAACGCAGACTCGAGGCATCATGCTGCAGGTGATCCGTGCGGCTCGACACTGCTGTGCACGTGGAGTTTTACACCGTGACATCAAGGCTCAGAATATTCTCATCAATACGGAAACTCTGGAAATTAAACTGATTGATTTCGGCTGTGGTGATTGGCTGATTGACACGCCTTACACTAAATTCTCAGGTGAAGATCAAAAGTAAAGATCAAATGATGTTGCGGAGAATCACAGAAATTGCAGAACCTTTTTTTCTGTGGGTTAAATTGCTGACTGTGCTTTTTCTCATTTATTTTCAGGCACTCCTGCTTTGTGGCCTCCAGAGTGGTTAATAAATAAACAGTATAAGGGCATTCCTGCTACCGTTTGGGGTCTGGGTATACTAACATTCGGACTCCTGTGTGGAGATTACCCCTTTTTTTTGGAAGACGAATTAGATGATGGGTGCTTAGATTTAATCCCTGGGGTGTCTCGAGGTAAGTCGAAACAAAAACATTTCTACCTGTAGTGTACAGGTATAATTTAGTGTACCACATGCACAAGAAAAAGACTTTAAACCTCTATCTGATCTCTGCAGATGTGTTGGATCTGATTATGTGGTGCCTGGAGCTCAACCCTGATTTGCGTCCGTCGTTTGAAGAATTGCTGGGGCACGAGTGGTTTACAGAGGCAGTTTAGGATGAGTTTAGACGGTAAATACACAATAGACCTAATTAATACGTGCTCTAATAGTCTACATGACTATTATCTTCAAAGATCCGGAGAACCTGTGTGTTGATGGGACAAAGTTCCAGAGGGACGACCATGGCTTTATGGAAGAGTGGCTAGACACAAGCATCTCCTCAGTGCAAAACCCATTAAAGCCCACTTGGAGTTTGCCAATAGGCACCTGAAGGACTCTCAGACTGTGTGGATTCTCTGGCCTGATTAAACTAAGTTTGAACTGCTTGGCTTTAATTCTAAACGTTACGTCTGGAGGAAATCAGGCGCCGCTCCACAGCATCCAACCCGACCCATGATCCCCAATCTAGTTTTACAAAGCTTATGTTGTTGTTGTTATTGTTGTTGTTGTTGTTGTTGTTGTTGTGAAGCTGCTAAAGGTGCTTTAATAAAGTACTGAGTAAAGAGTCAGAATATTTATAACCATGTGATATTTCGGTGTTTTTATTTTTAAAAAAATACAGACATTTCTCGAATTCTGTCTACACTTTGTCGTTATGGGGTACTGAGTTTAGACTGTAGCTTAATGAAAGAAAATCTATTTCTAATTGTAGCATCACGCTGCAACATACGGTATGAAAACGTTTCGAGACTAATGGTGCTATCTACGTGAAAGTGGGCAAATCTGCCACAAAGACGTTTAACACACTCCGACATACGTTTGACACACTCCGCAACGAGTCGTCCAAGGGGTTTCGAGTGGCGTGTGCGCTTCGAGAGATCAGGAAGACCTTCAATTAGCTCAACCCCGGAAAATGTTGAAATCGTTCAGCAACTTGTGCATGATGATTGTCGGAGAACGATCCACATGATCTCACTTCTGCACCTACCCTACTCGCCAGATTTGACTCCTGCAGACTTCGCCCTCTTCCCAAAGATGAAGATCCAGCACAAAGAGCGATGTTTTTACACCATTGCGGAGATCCTGCACTATATTATAGATTTATATAATATAAGGGATTATACTGAATGCATTCATAATAAGTTGGAGCCCTACATTATATTTGGAAAGATCTGACTAAGAATGAATGTAGTTTGAGTTTTGGCCACTAGATGATGCACAAAAATTACCCAGCAAATCTCCAGTTCAGTGACTTGGAGGCCAGAAAAGATCTAGTGAGGGTCTGATAAATGATTGTTGTTTGATGATGATTTCTTTAAATATTTTCCCGTTTAAAAAATATCATTAACATACAAATAAATAAGAAAAACACAAACACATAAATAAATAAATTAATGATAACTTATTACAATAATAATTCTGATAAGATTATAGTTTGCACCTTACACACACACACACACACACACACACAGGTTTTAGGCAATATTTAATTATGGAATATTTAATATTTTTGAATAAATAAATACATAACGATGATAATAATATTTTTATTCTAAGATTATAGTGCACACATTATAAACGAGTTTTTACGGCAGGTGTCAGTAGTTCTGTGGGCGTGTCCGTGATGACCTAAATATAATGGGCGTGTCCTATTTGAAGTCATGTAACGGCGGGCTCGGGGGAGTAGGCGTGGCCTTTTGTGAGAGCAGGGGCGTTGAAGTGATGTAGAAATGTGAGCGCGCGCATCCCTCGTCATCAGTCTGTGATCAGTGATCGGATGATTCGGTGTGGGCGGAGCTTATTGAGGAAGCCATAGTTGTTCAGTGCTTGAGGCGAGTCCGTACCGGCTTCTAGAATCCGCGTCCTGCAGCTGTGGGTGTGTGTGTGTCCGTGTGCGGGAATCCTGCAGTCTGTCCTGTTTCTGTTTCAAGGAGAGTGTCCGAGCTCCAGCGTGCAACTCGACTAGGTGTATTTTTTTCTTCTTTTTTTTTTTGCATGTCGCAGGAGCGAATCATATTCGTAACAGGGAGGAAAATAGAGATTGTCATGGAGACGGAAATCCACGTGCCCGTGGGCTCGCCGACAATCCGGAAATTCCCGATACACGTCGACGAGCATAACGTCCAAGACGGTGCGATCAGATTAATCAAGGAGCTGCGGCCGACATGGGACATCACACACGTAAAGACCAAGGTAAGATGGGGCGTTTTTCTCTCCAACACCGCGATCACTCGCTAGCACTCCATTTGCACCTTATTACTAGCACACTGACTCGGTTAACCCTGTCTGTTTGATTTACTCTACACTGTATCCTAACAACATAAAAAGCCGCGCGTGCGTGCGTGCGTGCGCGCGCATGTGTGTGCATGTGTGTGCGTGCGTGCGCGCTTCGTGAATGATACCGGCCCTAGCATTAGCATGGCATCACGAAGCTTAGCCATGTCTCCCAACCGAATGACACTTTCATTTCAAGCGCACCGAACCTTCATTTCTGTATCAAAATTGCACATAAAATAGACAAAAACACGTTCATAATAATAATAATGTAATAATGTAGTCTAGTTGTGACGTATTGTGTTGTCGGTGAGCAGCTGGCAGTGACAGGAAGGCGATAACTAATGATTATAACTAGTTGTTTATTTAACTACCCCCTACCTGATAACCAACCCATCCTAAGTTAACCTTTGACAGAAGAAAAAAAGTACTTTGGTGTATTTTTGTAATATTAACACCCCGTCTAAATTTATATTAAACATATATATCTTTACCCATCTGTCCATTTGTTTTTCATTTGTCTTTTATTGACTAGTTAATAACTAACCAACTACTAACCAGTTTAACCATATAGTCCACTAAGTCTTGTAATTGTGCTCTGTTGTATTGTCAGTGAGCAGCTGGCAGTGACGCGATGGGAATCTCACACAGTCTAAAACTGATGATTCTAACTAGTTCTTCTCAACTAGTTAATAAGTAACCACTACTAACCTGTTTAACTGTTACATCGTCTACAATTTTATTCAGTCTTATTTAAATGCAGACATTGTTATGCAGAAGGTTTGCACAAATCTGGACCAGGACGACATCTTGTGAAAGACTCTAAAAAGGGAAACTTGATACCGAATAGTAGGATTATAAATCATTACAGGTGTAGAACTGTGATTTCTTTCAGTATGGAGTATGGTGTGACGTATCAAATAGTGAATAGTCCTGGGATGAATTGTAACCAACATGGAAGGAGGTCTTCTGTTCAAATCCACATGAACCTGTTCAACTGTTAAACATGTTCAAATCTCTTCATCAAGCTGAAACTCTTTATTTGGGATTTAAACGTATCCCAGGTGCATCCTGTTTATTTTATTTATTTATTTTTTCTGGATCACTGTTGAGATGTTTCTACACTTAGGCTGGAGTCCACCTGTGACACTTGATTGGACATGATTTAAAAAGGCACACAGCTGTCTATTTGTATCTAACCAGAGTTTGACTGATAATAGATTTTACTAATACCGATCGTTAGGTTGTATCGTACTTGCCGAGAACTGATTAATCAATCGATATTTTTTTATGGGTACTGGATAAAAAACAGAACAGAACACTGTGTGTAAAACATTACTATATTACAAACATAAAAAAAACAGTACTGAATCATTTAAAATGTGCTAAATGGAACAAATATGAACATATTAATTAATAAATATAATTATGCTATAAAATATATAAATATATCGCTCTCTGTGCAGCACGCAGTGGCACATGTAAAATGTGGATTCAGTGATTCGCCTCTAGAGGCCGCTCTCATAACGACAGTTTTTGACAGTCAAATGACAATTTGCAGGGCAGCCAGCTAGTTCCAGCAAGCAACTTTCGGGGCCTGTTAATCAGCAAAACCGATTAATCGGTTGACCTCTAGGTCTAACCACTGACATTGTATATCAGAGCAACAATCAAGTCAACATTCAGGATTGTGTTGAAGTACCTGGAACAAGATTGGTACCAAACTGAGCCAATAAAGAACCCAGGGGTCACTCTGGTTCAGCTCTAGAGATCGTGCATGTTTATGGGAGAAATTTCACCATTAGGTCAACCATCTTTGTGAAGATCAATAAATCCGGTCTGTATGGCCGAGTGGCTAGACCCAAATCTATCTTCAATGCGATTTCATTTGCAGATGTGCGTTTATAACCAAGTCGTCAGGATAAACTCCGGGGTGCTTAGATCCAATTTCAGTATCAGTATCATGAAATGCAGAACCTGTATCAGGCATTTTTCCCCAGGTTTTTTTTTTTCCCTTTACTGAAATAGAATGAGTCTTAGTCTTTCGCTTTCATTACCTCTCTCTATACCTTTACAGTGATACAGAACTGGATTATAACGGGGCATTACCCATGGAGTTCACCAGTGGAAATCTTGGTGAACTCCACTGTTATTCTCTGTCATTTTCTTTTTCCAATAACTGCCAACTATATGCCAACTAACTTCAGGAAATACTAAAAGTTGCTTAACTGTAAGTTGACATCACACATGACCGAATATCATAGGCAAAGGTCAAACAAAACATTGAAAGCTGCCACATCACAGTCTCTGATATTTCATGACCTTCATACCTTTGTGCCGTATCACCCACATTATAATGCTTATACTACAGGATGTGACCCGTATTCATTTCCTGCTCTCCTCTGTTTGCCCACATATGGGATAACGTGTACTGTTAGTGTTAGAATACAGTCTATATGTGTGTTTGTGTGTGTCTATATGTATGTGTATGTATACACCAGCTTGCTTAATATTTCAGGCTGAGATTCACACTGTAGGCTTCTATGAATTCACTTGTGATAATTTCTATAGTAACAGCTAACAACTAAGTATGGTGCAAATCCTAACAAAAGGCGTCTCCAGTGTCCGTGATTTATATTATGTTTTACATCATGGACTTCAAGAAACTTTTTTTAGTTTCCTGTTGACGAGTTGCACTTCGTTTGCTCTACTTAAAAGCGAAAATCAAAGGCTGTTGGTGGAATGTATAAAACTAGTCATTTAATATACTATAATTAATGGAGGTCGACAAATTCATCGTTTTTGCAGAATAATCGGCTCCAATAGTTGATTGCTGGAACTAAAAATCCATACCGATAGTTTTTCCGGGTTGCGTCTGTGTTGGGTTATTATACAGTATGAGAGCGGCCTCTAGAGGTGAATCGCAGACAGCACATACTGGTTTTTTTTTGTTGTTTTTGTTTTTTATTGAGTATCCATTTAAAAAAAATTAAACTATAGGTTGATTAATCTATCAACAAGTACATTCAAACCTAGCTATCAGTATTAGTGAAATTTACTATCTGTTGGACTGTAATAGAGAGCTGTGTGTCTTTTTAAATCCTGTCTAATCAACTGTCACAGGTGGACTCCAGCCTAAGTGTAGAAACATCTCAACAGTGATCCAGAGACCTCTAATAATATTGTAATTTTTTAAATGTAGCGATTAACAGATAAATTTGTGATGTGGCGTTGTAATTGTTGACCATTTGCTGGCATATGAGAGGAATTAAACGCTTTGAGGTTTTAAGTGGTTTATTTTCCTTTTGCATTAGGATGGGTAACGCGACACTCCTGAACATTTTATTGCTTGAATTAAGTTATTGGAGGACTCTCTGGTTCCACATCAACAGTTTAAAGATCACTGAAGTTACTAAACAACTCAAAAACATTTAGAAGGGATTTGGACTGAAATTAATATAAACAGTCTGCAACACTGGCTTAGCAGTTTGCATGAACAGTTCTGCATTTAGGCGCCTATCAATGAACAGTACACCTCAACAATGAAACAATGATGATTCCCTTTTCAATCTCTTTTTTTTTTTTCTGAAGTTTTCTGAGAAGTCTCAAAAACTTTTCTTCAGTCGCAACTGGGGACAAACTTACAATTGGGTCTGAAACGATTCCTCAAATAATTTGAATACAAAAAAAATCAACAAGGCAAATGATTATTTATAGTCCATTTATAGTCCGTTTTACTACACCCTGTTTCATCGCACAGTGTTTTCTGGCAATTCCGTCTAATTTTTTTCCCTTTATTTTATTTTTTTTAGCCAATCGGGCAGCATGTTTTTTCCTGTAGTGTCAGAAAGCTTTTATTTGCATTTAATGTAATATGACAATTAAATGCAGATATTCTTGTAGGCAATATCAGCAATAAAATGTAAATTTTTCTAAAAAAGGAAACAAATTATTTTTTCATTTTCTTATCTTCTTGTATATTTAGCATTGCTCTTTATTGGATTTTTTTTTTTCACTGTTTATCCGATTGCTGAATTAATCGATGAAATAATCGGTAGAAAACTCGATTACTAAAATAATCGATAGCTGCAGCCCTACTTACAATTATAAAGAACAATCTTATAGGCACTAAACCTATACATTTTAAACAACCTTATAACTCTTTATCTCTGGGAATTTGTCCATTGTTTAAGAAAAAAACAATGACTTGAATTGAAGTTATGTGGGCATATTTTGGCCAACAATTATAAAATCTAGAAGCAGCTAAAAATATGATAACTTGTGTTGGATCCTTAAAATTTTACATAAAAAAAAAAAAAAATGCTGAACCCAGTACAAATATATATTGATTCAATATAATCAATACATTTCTCATTAACATTTTTTGTCTTTTTTTGTATTTTAATGTTTTCAATTACAACGATTTTTTCCCCCCATAAATCTTTGTTATATATCGCTTCCTAACTCTGTCTTTTTCACTTTCATTATAACACATTCCTCCTACGTGAACCTCCCCGGCTTTCACATTCCCCATACATAACTTCCATAGCTTTATGAATGAAAGGCCCGCATTGTTTCCTCAGAATGCTATTCATCGTGAACTGCATTCCGCCATTCAGACGACACCAGAGTTCGGCACCGAGTCTTCAGAATCATCATTCAATTAGATTAGATTATAAAGATTACCAGTACTCGGAGTCACCTTCGCTACAGGACGCTTAGGGGACGTGGAAAGACGGAAAGGAGACACGCAGTGCATGTAAAAAGTTTGGAGAAACAAAGCGTTTTATGGTTTTTGAGAGACATGTGCATGTTCCTTTTGTTCATATGCAACAGACTACATCATTTAGCGCTATGAAGATTTACTTTGGCCAATTAAATATAACATGTCTAGATGTTCCAGTTTATCGTCATCCAGAAATTATCTGTCGAGCATGAAGTTTTACACACTCTTGAAATCCTCACAGTGCATTTCTCCAAACATTTCAGCCAAGTTGCTAAAGATGTTCTTGACTAGTTGGAGATTTTTTTCTGACCATGTGATCCAGTTTATCCCAGAGCAGTTTAATTGGATTTAGGTGCAGTGACTGGGCAGGTCATTCCATGATGGATTACACTCCAGACGTCTGTTTGCTTTCTAAAGAACCTTCTAAAGATGGAATTGCATGTTTTCATTTTGTATATTTTATTTTAATGAAATATTATAAAATATATATACTTTTTGAACCAGGCAGCCATTTTATTTAAAATCGTTTATTCTCGCAAATGTTAAAAAGAAACTGCAACCAAACTATGACTTTAAAACTGAGGTACGTGCCGAACCGTGAATTTCCTCCATCATTAGCTCCTCTTGTATCTTAGTAGTTAGTAATTTAGTATCCTTTAGTTTAAGGATGAGTAAGCAAGTAGAAGGAGAGACCAAGCAAATGAGAATCGAAATTGGTTTAAGATTAAGTTAAATCTAGGAAAAAAGTTCCAAGGTAAATTAATCCATATTGGGAGACAAATAGGGGAAAAACCAAGTTCCTGGACAGATAAGTTCCAACCAGGATATGTTAAAAAAACAGATTTCAGGACACGTAGGATAAATTCCAGGATAAGTTTGAAGGTGAAACATCAGAAACATCAGCTCCAGAATAAATGTCAGTTTCATTAATCTCCTTTGAGGATGGCAAATTAAGTTCTAGGGCAAGTAAGCTAGTACCAGGGTGGGTTCTCGTGCTATAGAGCTCTGAGCTCCTCAACCCTATTTAGTGTGACTAGTGTGAATGCTGACTTCAGGCCTCCTCACCTCACCTACATCAGGACCTGACTTTACTCTCACCCTCGTGGTTGAATAAACACATCTCCACAAAATCTAGTGGAACATCTTTTGAGAAGAGTGGAGGTTATTTTAAAAGCACATTGTGGAATGACGGGTTCAAAAAAAGCACATAGCAATCAATCATATGCTCCACAGTGACTTCAAATCTCCAAATAATCAGATATTTATCTGGTGATAGATATTTTAGATATGTGAAAATATAAACTCTTGCAGCCTCTTGTTTGACCACGTATCGCCCTATGCTAGCTTTTCACAGACGGAACGACCAACAAGCTGGTGGGATGCTACTTAGATGAGACCCCAGAAGACATGGTGCTGGTGAGGGTGTACGGCAACAAGACCGAGCTGATCGTAGACCGCGACAACGAGCTGAAGAGCTTCCAGGTTCTCCATGCCAACGGTTGCGCTCCTCGTCTCTACTGCACCTTCAACAACGGTATCTGCTACGAATTCATGCAGGGGGATGCTCTCGGGACGCAGGACGTCAGGGACCCCACGCTGCTCAGGTGAGGCTGCAGAAGCTCTAGATAAGAGTTACACAATTTGGAACCAGCCTTAAAACGGCATGGTAGCAAATCAGGAATGCCTTCACAGGTGTTTGTCTCCAGACACGATACAGGTGCCAACATTAGAATAGACCGAAAGAAAGAATTACCTGTAGTAGACGAGTGGCATCTTTTTCTTTTGCGTGTCTGGTCTTTCTTTCAAATAAGTGATTCCCTGACAAGTCTGCTGTAGTTATCTTGAGTTACAAACCATTGTTGTTAGATCTTCAGCATTTCTCCTGGGTGGAATGTCTTTAGGGGATTTACACATATACCATCATCAATTATAACCATTTCCAATGTATATACACTACATTTCCAAAAGTATTGTGTCACCTGTCTTTTAGATCTAATCTTTAATAAAATGTTTGCATTCACTTGAACTTGGAAACCCGAACCTGTCATGGCGATGCCTCCTCTGGAGAGGAGCTCTGGTCTCATCCCTACTGAACACCTTTGGGATGAATGTGAACACTGACTGCACCCCAGGTCTCCTCACCTACATCAGTTACCTGCCTTTTGTAATACCACAAATATCCGTAATCACACTCCAAAATCTAGTGGAACATCTTCCCAGAAGAGTGGAGGGAATTATAAGAGCAAATTGGGACGAAATGTGAAATGCTCAAAAATCACATACCGTATTGATGATCAGGTGACCCAATACTTTTGGCTTTGTCTTAAATAGCATTATACAAAATTTTTTGGATATCAGTCATGTTCTCTGCTGTACATCAGTCTCCACATTGCTGAATCGCTAATGCTCTAACGTCAAGAGGAGACTTTTCCAGATCCCGTGGATTATCTAGATCAGGTGTTGCATTAAGCATTGGAACTAAATGCAGGGCTGTAGAGTTGAGTTTTGGACACTTTGTTCCAGGTCAGACTGTGAAACTTTAAAAAGTTACTACATTACAACAAGGGCTGACTCAACACGTTGTTTGTTTGGTATGACGGTATTTTAAAGACGATACATATTTGTATAAATAGTAGCATTTGTATGCGTGTGTTAGGGATGGTAAGATTCAGTGATAAAAAAAAATGGATCGGATTCAAGTACACATTTGAATCATGATCGTTTTTTAACGTATTTGCATCGTTAAAAACAATTTATATATATAAATATTAGCTGCACTATGCCGTGATTATTTAGAAAGTTTCTTGTATATTGAGTATTGCTCTTTAATAAAAAAAAAAGTACTACTTATCCGATTAATCGATTGAATAATCGGTAGAATTAACGATATCGGCTAAAAGAATTGATAGCTACAGCCTTTAAAAAAAGAAAGATAGATAGATAGATAGATAGATAGATAGATAGATAGATAGATAGATAGATAGGTGTTTGAATTGAATCTCAATTGAAGTTCTCATTGTCAGTTTTAACAGTATTTTTATTTATTTATTTTTAATGATGTCTGGCCTCGATCATTTCAATCTCCGCTTTGTGTCTCTCTCATCAGACTCATCGCTACAGAAATGGCTCGCATCCACGCCATCCATGCCCACAACGGCTGCATCCCCAAACCCAACCTGTGGATCAAGATGAGAAAGTACTTCTCCCTAGTGGCCACCGAATTCACCGACCAAGCTTCCAATTCCAGGTAAAGCGTGCACCTTCACGTTTCTGAGCTGACCCATCAGATGTCTTCTGTGGATATTCTTCAGATGTGAGATGGCTGTCCCTGAGCTGTTTTGTTTTTCTATTATTTTCTTTCTTTTTGTTTTGTTAGTATGGTTTTAATCTGCTGCCTTTCACTACATACAAAAGCTTACAGACTGATTCCAAAGTTGCACTTTGTGAAAGTGTGTGAACGAGTATGTGTGCTTTAGAGTACTGTGTGTGTGTGTGTGTGTGTGTGTGTGTGTGTGTGTGTGTGTGTGTGTGTGTGTGTGTCCGTGTCTGTGTGTGTCTGTGTCTGTGTGTGTCTGTGTGTGTCTGTGTGTGTGTGGGGAAGGGTATGAGGTGTGTGGGGAAGGGTATGAGGTGTGTTTGTGGGGGGGGTATATGGTGTGGGTGTGTGTATGTCTGTGTGTGTGGGGAAGAGTATGAGGTGTGTGTGTGTGTGTGTGGGGAAGAGTATGAGGTGTGTGGGGAAGGGTATGAGGTGTGTTTGTGGGGGGGGTATATGGTGTGGGTGTGTGTATGTCTGTGTGTGTGGGGAAGAGTATGAGGTGTGTGTGTGTGGGGAAGAGTATGAGGTGTGTGGGGAAGAGTATGAGGTGTGTGTGGGGAAGAAAACGAGTTGTGTGAGGCAAAGAATAAGAATTTTATATGCAATATATGTATTTTTATATATTCGTGCTGTTTTTGACACACGATCTCCTCTGCACTCTGAAGATCTCGTGTAGCCTGAGCGAGCAGAATTATTGATGATCTGAGCGTTATCGGTGTCTGTGTGCACCTGCGAGGCCGTTATGTAAGCCCAGTCGGTCATCAGCAGCCCCGGTGAATTATAGAGACGCAGGCTCTCAAAGCCCTGCAGATGTTTACATTCCTGCGTTTATCAGGAACAGCGTGACGAATCCGGCATGTCGCGTTGCTCAGGCGGTTATCAGTCTTCCCACCGTCTGTAAGGTCATCTAGAGCAAGCAGTCGGGTTTGGAAATTCTGTAGTGTTTATACAATGTGTGGAACATCAGCGTTTCTTTTCCCTGCTGTATGTTGGTTCTTCACCAAACTGTTGCCACAAATTTGGAGACACAATTGTATCTCTGAATTTGGTGGCATGAAATTTTCACATCACTTGAACCAGGAGATCTGAACATGTTCCAGCATGAGAGTGCTCCTGTGCACATAACCAGCTCCATGAAGATCTGCTTTACTTGAGTTGGAAGTGTGTGTGTGGAAGGACTGTACTAACACACTTTTTGCTTAATGAGCAAATTCTCCACACTCTAAATTCATGTGGAACATCTTCCCAGAAGAATGGAGGTTATTCTAACAGCAACAGGAGATTACATGTGGAATGGAATGTTCAAACCAAACCAGGTTCATACCCATCTGTTTAACATACAATTGTAGGATACTGGTTATTTGGTTGACTGGAAACTTTCCATAGGAATTAATAGGACAAATCTACAAAATTGCAGGGTAGCCTATAACAAGGAACTTAAAAATAGGGAAAAAATCTTGCAGGACATTTTTGGTTGAAACCACCAGATTTAATGCAATTTTAGAATTTCCACAATGCACATTCATCAATCACATGCACACATCAGTTCTTAAACCTTGCACACAAAATAAAGTTAAATGTCCATCTTGCCAAATTTCTAATTCATTCTCGTAAATTCCCATAAATTCCTTGTAAGTTTGTAATGTTCCCATGGAAAGTTTCCAGAAGTTTACTGGAAATTTCATTACCCCTTTTGCAACCCTAATGATGTGGATCATATCCATATCATATATATTTATTGCCAAGATAATTATCGTAACATCCTCCACCCTGAGAACGGCTGCTTTGTCATCCCCGACAAAGACCCATTGCCTGTGTTGACGAAGCAGGTCTCAGATTAGGGTCAAAGGGCATTCTGCTGCTGTGCCAATCCAATATACAGGGTCATTCGTGCTTGGTGTGTGTCTGCAGACGATGGCAACTCCAGAATTAGTCTCCTAAGCCCATTACTCAAGGAGAGTGCTCATTTGCATTAGATTGTTTTCAGCACCCCGCTTCCTAAAGTTCTGAGCTGGTGGACATCGGAACCGTTCTCTCCGATTGTCCTTTTCTAGAAAGTAGGCAGACGTGTGGGTGTTCTTGAAACAGGAAACTCTGAACTGAGGATGAAGCAGCTGGGAAAAAAATCTCTCGGAATTACAGCTTTGAGTTTGGATCATTTATTTTATGCCGATATGGGAATTTCAACGATGGAAATTATGTGAACAAGGTCGCATAAAATGTTTGTACGACATGCCTGCTGTTATTCTGAGTTATGTTAACGGAGGTACAGAGGTCGTAATGGCACAACAACCCTCCAAAGCATGGGTCCCCAAACCACGGCCCGATCCACATTTGGAACATTCCTCTGAACATATTTGGAAAAAGACTCCAATCATATCTGTATTTGAACATAAATGTGGTTTTTGAATTAAAATTTCCATTAGTTATTCGGAGTAAAAGGCACCGATAGTCGTCTATCTGCAAAAATCCATACTGATAGTTTTTCCGGCTTCCACTCTGCTGTTGTTACAAGAGCGGCCTCTAGAGGCAAATCACTGACACCACGTGCTGTTTGTTTTTACAAGTGAGACTGCATGCTGTACGGAGAGGGCTATAATTGTAATTTATTACGATTATGGGCACCCCTGGTCTAATGTATATTCAAATAAAAACCAATCCTCCATCCCATAATAGCTTGTTTTTGTTTTTTTTCCTGATTTAATGGAGCATCTCATTAATGGAGCATAATTATGTGCTAGTTAAAGCACATTCTGGGATGCAGTTTGAAATTTGAAAGTTAAATAGAATCAAACACGGGTTTCATTTCTCTTTTCCAGGATTCGAGAGGAAGTTCCCAGCAAGGAGGTTCTGGAAGAGGAAATGGCGTGGATGAAGGAACACCTGTCTCAGCTCGGCTCACCTGTGGTGCTCTGCCACAACGACCTGCTCTGCAAGAACATCATACACAATGTGAAGGAAGGTGTGTGGAGGACGTGTTTAGTTTTTCCTCATTGCTTTTCTTTTCACTGATGATATTCCCCTAATGCACTGTGTTGGGTTTTTTTTGTTAAAAAAAACTCCTTAAACCTGAGATTAGCGAGACGAGGGGTCCGTAACAACCCATTTTTTTTACATATTAGGATACAATAATCCAGCATTTAGCTTTTGATAAAAGTCCATGTAGTTCTAATCTAATGAAATAATTTGGAGCTGATATATTTATATGCCGCATTGGGGCGAACGCTGCGTTGTGATTGGTTAAAAAGTGCGGAATAATTTTTTATAACAGCAAAATCAACAACCGCTTGTGTAGGGACTTCAAAGCTCCACAGAAGCAGATTTTTGATTGGTGTAATGGTGGTAAGGTTCTATCTTGCTGGTAGCTCAGTGCATAAACCTTTGGACTTTGAAACAGAAGGTCATGAGTTCAAATCCCAGCATCGCCAAGCTACGACTGCAGGTCCCTTGGGGTGGGTTCTTTACCATCAACAGCTCAAATGAGGAATTGAGGATTGTGATGATGATGATTCCTGAGATGCGAAATGCGAGTTAAAAGACTACGGTATTAATATTCGATCCAGCTGAAGGTTTCTCATTTGCATACTCATACATATTCATAGATGTGGGTATTTTCGGGACAATGCGCATTGTTGGAAGAGTTAAAAAGAGTGCTCATTTTCTGTCTCCCGCTTTTACAGGTTACGTTCGCTTTATAGACTACGAGTACTCGAGCTACAACTACCAGGCATTTGACATTGGGAACCATTTCAACGAGTTTGCAGGTGAATGAAGCACACAGAATGATGAAAAAATGTAGCCTGGAGCGTTAGATATCATGTGCTAGACATGTATGTATGTGTGTGTGTGTTGTGTGACAGGCATGAGTGAACTGGATTACGGTTTGTACCCGAGTCGAGAGCTACAGCTCGATTGGCTGCACACCTACTTAAAGGCCTACAAGCTCTTCACCAAGAAAGGAGAGGAAGTAAGCCAGCGTGAGCTCGAGACCCTGTACGTGCAGGTCAACAAGTTTTCACTGGTGAGTCAATCAGTTACCAGAGAATGAAGTGAAGGACGGATTAAGGGTTTTACATCATTTGTCTTTATTATTAGGTTGGAAGTTATTAGCCATTTAACAGCTTAAGAATGATTTTATGTTATAAGTTGGATAATGAGGTGTAAAAAAACAAAAAAAACCTGATTTACAGTTTCCCCCTCTTTCTCTCCCTCTCTTTTTTGACAGGCATCTCATTTCTTCTGGGGCTTCTGGGCTCTTATCCAGGCCAAGTATTCTACCATCGACTTCGACTTTCTCGGGTAAGCAGTTTTCCTGAAGCGCTTTCATCTCATTGCATGTTATTACATAAAGATTTTTTTCCCTGCAATCTAATCTATCTTTAGCATCCATTAAGTTTAATTGTTTGTATGGAGAAGAAAAAGAAAAGCCCAGATTTAAATGATTGAATTATATTATTTTAGACCCGATATGTCTGTTTTTAATGGTTTTTGAAAGACACACGTACATTTCGATTCTCTGACATTTAACACTATGAAGATCTACTTTGACCAAACGATACATAAAAAATGTCCAGATGTTCCACTTCGTTTTCGTTGAAAAATCCTCCCTCGGCATGAAGGACAGCTTTACGCTCTCAGCTCTCAGCGTCCGGACACTTAGTTTGGTTTTTTTGGCGTTTCTCCGATCATGCAGCTGAAACACTTCGCCGTGCTCTTCAGGGGTTGGAGATTTCTTTACGATCACGTTCATCCCAGAGTTTAATAAGATTTAGGTGCGGTGACTGGGCCTACTGGATATATTATGAAGTTTGTTTATTAACAAAATCATGGTCATTTGTGAAGGTATATTCCTTTAAAGCTGATTTCAAACATAAGGTAAATATTTACATCATATATACAAAAAGTGCTTGGACCCCTACTCGTCGCGCTTTCCTGTGTTAAAGATTGCCACCGCTACCGTTCGAAAAGGACGCCGGGGTAAAACGCAGAAACGTGAGTCATCAGAAAGCACAGGCTGTGGCACATTACCCCCATCAACCTGTAGCAGGATTTGTGTTTCTACTGGATCTAATGACTAATGGCTTCCAGTCTTAAACACACACGTCAGATGGAGGCCCGAACTCCCAGTGTGTCCTTGTGTGATTATAACAACAGGCCGCATGGCTTTGAAAAGGACATAGTCCACACGCGATGTTTGATATTTAATAAGGTCAGACAGGATTTAAGGCGCACAGCGACGTAGCAAGCTTCATGCACACATTTTCTGATTTTGAACATTAGCACAGATTTTACAGTAGATTAAAACTGTTAAATAAGACGATGATGATGTTAAGAGCCGCATACGAATGCTATCATGGTCCTATTTCAGAGGCAAGATATCATGAACCTTGGAAAAATAGTACCTCGTTTATTAGAAAAAGGGTCTGTTGAACTAAGAGACCCAAACCATGTTCCTGCATAGCAATGCCCCCTGTGCACAAAACCAGCTCCATGAAGATCTGTTTTTTTTAATAAGTTGGTATGGAAGATCTCCTGCTTTTAGAGATCTGAGCTCAACCTTAGTGAACACCTTTGGGATGAATGTAAACGCTATTTGCACCCCAGTTCTCCTCACCTCACCTACATCACTATCTGACTTGTGACTGAATGAATCTCTGCAAATCTCCAAAAGCACACTCCAAAATCTAGAACATCTTCCCAGAATAGGTTTTATGTATCTAAAAATATATATATAAAGCTTTCAACCTAGCAAACGGTATTGTTAAAATCCACTATCGTTCGATCTCTTTCTTTCCCTATATTTTTATTTATTTATTTTTTAGATGCTCGTTCACTATTTTCAGCTCTCTGAGATTTGCCTTTTATGCAGTTTTGTGGGTGTGGTTAAATATTACACTTGGGTGCATTTACAGCTGATCAGAAAAACGTGATTTTTATGAAAGCATTTCCTCATGTCGGTACTCCTGATCTTCTCTCCTTCCCCAGATACGCCGTCCTGCGCTTCAATCAGTACTTCAAGACCAAGCCGGATGTCATGGCCCTGAAGATCCCAGAGTGAGAGCAGACGAGATGTCTAGCTGACTCTTTCACCTTGGGAGCTGAGAAGTTGTTTTTGGATTGGTGGGAGGGGCTACCTGGGGGTCCTGGGGGTACCCCAAGGGTGGCTATGAGGGCAGGTCAAGTTCCCGGGTGTCTCCGCTCAACACATTTCAGTTCATGTATGTCTTTACTTCCACATTTCATAAAGTCATAAAGCACTTCTCTACCTTTTTTTTTTGTTTGTTTGTTTGTTTGTTTTTTTTTTGCACTTTATTTATTACTTATTCACTATATTTATTATAGCATGCATTCACCCAAACTTCTTTTGCAGTGGGCTTTAAAGGTGTGTCTCTGCATTTAATGTACCTGTTGCCTTTGCTTTCCTGTTTCTTTTCTTTTTAGAGAGAGAAAAATAGAAAGAAAAGTCTCAGCTGGCCAGAAATTAGTTTTTAGACCCAAAGCATCATATGCATTAGTCTGGAAGTCCAAGCTTGGATAAGCAAGCTTTTTTTTTTTTTTTTTTTAAACATTCCTGAGAAGTTAAGGCCACTAGGGGCCATTTGCCCTGTGCTTTCTGGGGACCTTTTTTTTTCTTCTCCCTTTTAAGCTTTTATGGTAACGAGTAGCTCTGTTGAATTTTCCGCTCGGAGCAGGTGATGGAAAAATCTCAGCCCTGGCCTCCTCCTCCACCTCCTCCTCCTCCTCATCCATTTGCCCTCGCATTACCTCCCAAGGGAGGAACTTTGTAACCGAAGTCCCAGACGCTTGATAATGTTTTCCTAATGACTTAAAAAAAAAAAAATTCAATCTGTTCAACCCCCACCCAAAAAAAGTGCTCACGTAGGTTGCAGATGTTGAGGCTTTGCGTTGTGTGTCTCGAGTTCCACGCACGTTAAATCCCGAGACAATAGATGCAGGCTTAGCCTTTACATTATAGCCTGCGTTTTATTAATTACCGATCCCAGCAGGTGCGTAAAAAAATTCAAGGGAAAAAACAAATCGTTGGTTATGATTATTTATTTGCTCCGTCTCATTCGGGTCAAGAACCACCGCGCGAGTTTCATGAGCGACTTCGATAATAGACCATCTGCCGTACACTGTGTGGACAATAGTTTGTGGACACCTGACGCTTTTTGACCTATTCCACAATCATCTCCATTTGCTCTTATATTAAGCGCCACTCGGTAGATTTTATTGAGATTTGTGGTCATTCAACCACAATGGCATTAGTAAAGTCAGGTACCGATGTAGGTGACGTGAAGAGGACTGGGGTGGCCTGAGCGCAGTAGATCTTCCACCCCAAACTATTTCATCTTCAACGAGCTGGATTTGTGCACAGGGGCCTCGTCATGTTGGCACAAATGTTGCTGGTTGGAGTGGAGAGAAAATCGGACGCTACGGCATCCCGAGACGTTCGGGTGTCCCAATACTTTTGTCATGTGTATATTGATCTTAACGGATTTTTTTTAGGTGAATAATATTAAGGCTTTGAATATTATATATATTTTTCCCGTCTCTGTAATTATCAGCGCTGTATTAGTTTTGTTGTTTTGATGAGATCGAGAGAGTTACGCTGCGTCCTCTCCGCTCAGGTGCACCGTTGAGCGTTAATGGTCGATGACTGAGGTTAATAATGAAACGGCCGAACCTGCGGGCAATAACTGGAGCCAAGAGTCACTTTAGCAGCACCATGAATAATTTTGTAGCCACAGAGTCGCTAATGATCCCGGGTTCAGTCCAGCTTTGACTTCTCCTTTCTCTTTCGTCTCTTTATTTATTCGCTTTTTAACTGTTTCAAAAAAAAAAAAAAAAAAAGATTCTGGTGTCTCTTTTTATTTAAGATGTATTTTTTTTTTCGCACTCTCAGAAATAAAGGGGCCCAAATCATCTTCGTCTCTGAAGTACAATCAGTTTTATACCTTGACAGACAGATACTATAGATATAAACCATGTACCTGTTCTTGATTGTCCCAAACTATTGACTAAGTATCTTTGGTACCTTTTCATTTCTGAGAGAGTGTAATACGAGCGGTATAATGAAATGCACTAATGTTCACTTGTAGGTGTATATATGTGAATGTTGCTCGTAATTTTTTAAAAAACAAATGACGATAAAAGTACTGAACTACGTTTCCTTGGCCCCGGAGTTCTGCCGTCCGACTGGACGTTCAGGAGCACTCGTGTGCCTTCATCAGAACGTGTGTACAGTAAAGGGTACCAGGATAGCGCCAAGGAGAAGTACTTATTGGTACAGAAATTTCTGAGAGTAATGAAATAAAAGCCAGTGCTTGATATTTTCGAGATTCCTACAAATACAAGATTTTTGTTACTGTCAGCCATCAAATTAAAACCACTGATAATATGGATCTAATTATAATCCATTACTCCGCTGTTACTGAACTGTCCATTGGCTGAGGTATTGTGCTGCTCTGGGTGATGATCTGCTTGGAAAACCTCTGGTCCTGATGCTCATGCGAATGTTACTTTGACATGTACCACCTACTGAACCCCATGTTCCATCCCTTCATGGCAAAAAAACGTTTGCTAATATCAGTGGCCTTTTTGACAGCAATGTAAAACGTTGTTTCAGGAACCATTTGAGGAACATGACTGAAGTGTTGATTTGGCCTCCAAATAACCCAGATCTTACTTCAGTGTTTTTTTTTTTTTTTTTTTTTGCTGGGCCAAAAAAGTCCAGCATGGAGGCTTGACCTCGCAACTTAAAGGATCTGACGCTGATGTCTTGCTGTTTAGATACCGCAGCCTATCTTCAGTGGATGGAATCATGAGTCAGTCAATGTATAGATGGGTCAGAACTGAAATCATTGGTCAGTCAATGTATAGATGGGCCAGAGCTGCACAATGCTATTTGCTGATTGGCGTGAAGGCCCACATATTAACATTTTTCCAAAATCATCAATTATAATGCATTGTGTGCATTTTAAACCTCTTCTAAACCTTTCTATGATCGAATGAGTGTCTATCGAGGTTCTTTTGAATCCTTTTATCTTTTCCGTTATTCTTTTTGGTTTTTTTTTTTTGTTTTTTTTTTTTTTTTTTTTTCGTTTTTGTTCTGTGAATGTACTGAACTGACTTGAAGCAGTGTACAGATAACAGTGTGTTTCCCTTAATTACATTACCATTTTATACCTGGAATTGTACTGGACCGGTTCCCGGCATTTCTCTCCGAAACGGTCACCGTAAACTTTGGCTTTGTGGCGTATGAACCACATCACCACCAGAGGGCGCTGTCGTAGGTTTGTGGCGAAGAGCACAGGTGCCGTTAAGGGGAATGTAAATACTGTGAAATATTGTGAAGGAAAAAAGACGATACTGTACTGTAAAATGACACTTTCCAGTTTGGATCGGACGCCGAAGAGATTGAAGATCTTTTTTTTTTTTTTTTCTTTCTTTTTTTTTTTTTTTTTTTGTTCTTAAAGTTTTCCATTAAAAAGAAATATGCTGTCTGAATTTGTACTGATTTGATCATTTCAATATACAATCTACACTATGTGAAGACCACTATATAAGACTACACTATATTGGGACACTTGTCTTTTCCAGCCATTCAATTAGGAGACCCAAACTTGTTCCAGTGACAATGCTCAAATGGAGCTCCATGAAGATCTGCTTTACATGGGTTAAAGTGGAAGCTCTGCTATAGAGCACCAACACGATTGAACACCTTTGGGATGAATGTGAACACCGACTGCACCCCAGACCAGAGATGGTAAAAGTACACACATCCTTTACTTAAGTAGAAGTACAGATTCTCATGTTTTAAAATACTCGGGTTAAAGTTGAAGTACTGATTATACTTTTTTACTCAAGTGAAAGTAAAGAAGTTTTGGCTCAGACGTACTTAAGTAAAAAGTAGTTATAACTTCTACCTGTTTTAGCTGTTAACTGGACCTTACATCATGATAGATAGATAGATAGATAGATAGATAGATAGATAGATAGATAGATAGATAGATAGATAGATAGATAGATGGATGGATGGATGTGATAGCCTAGTGGGTTAATGTCAGGGTCCCCACGAGGATGAGTTTGAGAGTTTGATTCCTGGTTGAGCTGGTGGTTGCTGTGTTGGTAAATAAAACTTCTGGACCTTGTCCCCTCTGAAAACATTTCAATTCTGTCCTTTCCGTTTTGGATTCATTTCTTGATTTCCTGGGCCCGGGTTTTCAAAAGGTTTAATCCAGATAAAATTGATCTGGATTTAGTAATCCTTTTTTTTTTGCGATCCGTGATCACGTAATCCAGTTTACTTCTTGAGCCAGTTTTTCAAAGCAACATCGGATTGGATCAATCTGATCCGGATAGGAACTTTTCAGTATCACCAAATCTGGATGACCAGTGCTCAAACAGGATAGTAAATCACAATGTAGAACTTTAGATATGTAAAGAGCAACAAGTAGAATAGCCAGTGTGGGGTCAATATAAGTTTATTATTATTTGAAATGAAAACACACATTTAAAAGAAACTAAACACAAGAAAAACCCCACCTCATCCTCTTCCAGCAGTCCGCTCATCTGAGACCTACAACCACCAGGTATCCCTCCTCAACCAGGAGAGGATACCGTCAAAGGGTGTATGTTGAACGTACCAAGCCACTGGAGCAATACACCACTGAGGAGCTGTATGTCCGGTTTCACTTTGGGAAGGCTGATATAAAGTACCTTGTGAACCTTCTCAGGCCAAAACTTCAACACGGAACCCAAAGGAGTCACGGTCTGTCTGTGTCTTGCTCTCCGATTTTATGCATGTGGGACTTTCTATCAGGTTGTTGGTGACTATATGGGAGTGGTGAAATCAGCTGTGTGTGATGTGGTGAGAGATGTGTCACTGGCCAGCCTGGTCAATGAATTTGTTTCTTTTCCAAAGGACAACCAGATTGCCCAGGCCAGGCGCAGCTTTTTTCTTTTGGGGAATATGCCCAATACTATTGGAGCAATCGACTTCACACATGTGCATATACAAGCACCTTGTGAGAATGAATGGGAGTTTATAAACAGAAAGGGGAGGCACAGCATCAATGTCCAACTTGTGTGTGATGCTGACCTCATCATCACCAACTGTGTTGTCAAGTGGCCTGGGTCTGTCCATGATGCACGCATCCTGAGGGAGAGCGCTCTATATAGAGACCTCCAAACCAACCGACCGGATGGCATAATATTAGGAGACAGTGCCTACCCACTCCTACCATGGCTGATGACTCCTTTTCTAACAGCAAATACACCGGCGCAGGCACGATTCAACACTGCTCATTGCAGAGCAAGATGTGTAATTAAGCGTTTAAATGGAGTTCTTAAGAGGCGCTTTGCATGCCTTAACTACCTGAGAGCGGAACCACAGAAAGCATACAACATAACCCTTGCCTGTATTGTCCTGCACAACATCGCTACTAAGTGCAATGTCCCTCTCTGTGCTGACAATGATGCACCTGAGCCCCTTGGAGACCCTAACCAACCTCCTGCATTCTGCCAGACAGAGCAAACAGGATGTGCAACAAGGGACACAATAGTTGGACACTATTTCTGATTTGAAATTGTTTTGGATTTCAAAAATCAGTGATTGCCATTCTTTGCATTTTTGGGGTTATTCTGTAATCATTGCATGCATCACTAATAAATATTCTAAAAACTAAAATATTTTCGATTGTGATGAATATATATATATATCAATTAGTGACAGAATAAAATGTATTGTTTTTTGTCAATTTTGACAGCTGTTTGGGGGATTATTGTATGAGGCCAAACTCTTTCTACTTTGCTGTGGGCCTATACTGAAAGGCTGAATACGTTAAAGCCTACCTAATCACTGTAGCCTTACCGATGAACAAATAAAATTAAAACCTTATGAATAAATAGGATATCTTGTAAGATACTGCATGATCCAAATATAGTATTATTAAAGTTTTCATTACATTTTGGGCATGGAATCCACGCTGAATCCACCCTTCTGATGGGATCAGCTTAATCCAGATTTTTTGGCTCAAAGTGATCCAAATCCTACAAAAAAGTTCTGAAAAACCCAAACTAAAGGTTTGATCCGGATCAAAACCAAGATTGGATTACATGATCTAATCCGATTATGTAATCCGTTTTTTCTTTTGAAAAACCCATTTTCAAGATTTGATCCAATCCGTTATCCAAAATCCTAGTGGATTACTTTTGAAAAACCGGGCGCTGGTCTTTAATGAAAGATAACTCCACCAAAAAAAAAAGCACTTCTGTGGTAGCTCAGTGGGTTAAGGCTTGTGCCTGAACATGGTCCTTAATATAGTCCACGCTGGTGATAAGGTTTCAAAACCAGTCCTACATGCCTTCTTTCTTACTGCATGAAACAAAGTATGAACCCTCCAAAAAGCACACATGTTTTTCAGCAGTGGTCGCTCAGTGGTTTAAGGCTTGTGCCTCATCTAAACATGCATCCCAGTCTGATCTCTTCCATGGTTCAGTGGATTAAGGCTGGTGCCTCGCTGATGGTAAGGATCAGGGTTTGAATCCTGCTAGTTGCGATGTCGGTTATGTCCCTGCTTCCTAAATCTTTCTTTAGCTTTATAGTCTTGTGTTGATGGTTTAAAGGTAGATAGACCTGCTCTAAACAAACTTCCTGGCCTGTCTTCCCTGATGGCTCAGTGGGTTAAATCAGGTGTTGTGCTTTTGGTGGGGTTCAGTGTTCGAATCCTGCTTTCTGCCTGCCAGTCACGATCAGGATTCACTTCCTACATCTTTCTTTAGCGATATATTTTTGTTTTTAATGGGTTGAAAAGAAAGATAGACCTGCTCTAAACAAGTTTCCTAGCCTGTCCTCACCGATGGTTCAATGGCTTAACGTTGGTGTCTTGCTGGTGGTGGGGATCTTGGTTCGAATCCTGCTATTTACAATGTGGGTTCAACTTGTGCTATTTACATCTGTATTCGCTTCCTACATCTTTCTTTAGCGTTAAATTCTTGTGTTGATGGTTTAAAAAGAAAGATAGATCTGCTCTAATCAAGCTTCCCATCCTGTTTTTTCCCGATGGCTTAGTGGGTTAAGGCTGGTACTTTGCTAATGTTGGTGGTCAGGGTTCAAACCTGGCTTTCTGTCTGCTAGTCATGATGTAGGTTAAATTCCTGATTCCTACATCCTAATGTTCTTGTTTTGATGGGTTAAAAAGAAAGATAGACCTGCTCTAAACAAGCTTCCCAGCTTGTCCTTCCTGATGATTCAGTGGATTAATCCTGCATTGTCCCTGCTAGTCACGATATGGGTTTGCTTCCTAAGTCTGTCTTTAGCATTATATTCTTGTGTTGATGGTTTGAAAGAAAAGATAGACCTGGTCTAACAATTGTCACAGCCTGTCCTTCCTGATGGTTCAGTGGGTTAAGTCTGGTATTTTGCTGTTGGGGGGGTTCAGGGTTCGAATCCTGCTTTCTGTGTTTCTTTCTGGTTAGAATTTCTTGCTTTGAAGCATGAAACGAAGGATAAACCCCCCCAAAAAAGAAGGTGAGTTGTGGGACTTGATGGCTTTGTGGTAAAAGCCTTGCCTCTGAGCTCAGAGGTTGCTGGTTCAAATCTGGCTTGTCCCCACATTGGTTAAGTTGTGTGGAAATTAGTGTGTGGTGAGCAATGGAGTGTGTGACTGTGAACAAAGGTTGTGAAGACTGGCTGGGATAAATAAGGGTGATAGTTTTGCATTTAGGGGGGAGGAGGCAAGGTAAATGAAAATTTTTGCCAGGAGCCTAAGTTGATACTTTTTTGGATGTTTTTGCTTCATAACCCCCTGTTTTCAGCTTCTCAGATGCCAGACGCCTGAATATTGCCCCCCTGGTTCAGGATACGCCCTCTGAAACTGTCCACATCTGACCTTCCATGCAGCCATTTCTGACACCTTCCTCACTAAGGTCACCAGAACCTTCCACACTATTAACTTTGAGTCCTGGTTGGGGTTTGAACCAGCGACCTCTCAACCCAGAGGCAAAGCTCTTCCAATTGAGCCACAGGAGCTCCTGCAAGTACCTGATTTTTTGGACCTTTTTTGGTTCTTTTATAAAACTTTTTAAACAATTTAAAGGATAGCTAAGGGGTAGGAATTGAACCGGGTGAGTCAGATAGCAGAGGCCGCATCACTAAACCACTACACTACCAGAGGGGTGACAAACAAGGCTTTGCTTATAGGACTCTTGGTTTTTCTATAGTTAAGAGACCACTGTTTTCTCTTAGATCATAATGGTAGAGGGTCAAAACTCCTTCCTGTTCATTCTCTTAGTTACTCGAAGTCTATGAGAAGTGACTCAGGTACAAGAACCACATCTCCAACACCTGCACCACTGATATACCATGATTTACCAGCAACCAATTTTAATGACCTTTTATTGTTCTGTTTTTAAAAACTTCTTATAATGTTCAATATGAAACTAGAGGTAAGAATCAAACCAGGAAAGTATTTTATTATAGATCGCTAATGGCATTACTTTCAAAACTCAAAACTTTGTTAGACATGTAAATAAGCAGGAAAGACAGAGACAAAGACAAAGAGACACAGACACAGCTTTAGAAAGAGTGAGAAACAAATAGAGAGACAGCAAGAGAGAAACATATACAGTGAGACAGAGACATTTACTGAAAAAGACACAGAGACAATCAGATAGAGAAAATAGAGAGACAAAGATAGCGAGATATAGCCACTTCCTGTTGGAAGTGTTTCTCCCGAGCGACTCTTAATGATCTCATTTACTAAATGAGCAGTAGTGAGTTAAGGGCTTGCTCAGGTGCCCAAAACTGGCAGCTTGGAGGTGTTAAACATGTATCATATTTACAGCATGTGATATGTATGTAAACATATGTACAGTGATTAAATATAAAGGCTATATCAGTGCAGAGACGTGTGTCATTAAGAGCCTTTGCTATGTTTCCACACGGACAGTTAATGAGGTGATACCGGAGAGACTGCACCTCTTCAAGTCAAGTCAGGAAGCTTATATATATAAAATTATAGACATTTTACAGATTTGAATGATGTATTGTTTTTATCTGTACGATCAATAAAGACAGTAATTTATGTTTGTGTCGCCATTATGAGGGAAAAACCCACAAAACGCCACCCAGAGGGTAAATTGTGTAAAACATGGCGGATTTGGTGTTTGATTTGAGACTTGGCGCAGAAATAAAACAAAAGTTTACTGATTAAAAAATTTTTTATCTGGAGTTTATTTATTTATTTTATATCTAAGAAAGGACGTCGTGGACAAATGTATTTTTTGCCGAAGGTTTTAATTGCGCCTCTTTTTTTATTTAGTTATTTATTTATGTATTTACATTTTTTATAAAAATGGTGAAACAGAAATGCGCGCTGAATCGATAGCGTTAATAAAATTTAGTGGCGTTTACAATAATTTAAATTTTGACAGCCAAATATACATACATACACACACATATATATATATATATATATACAGTACAGACCAAAAGTTTGGACACACCTTCTCATTCAAAGAGTTTTCTTTATTTTCATGACTATGAAAATTGTAGATTCACACTGAAGGCATTAAAACTATGAATTAACACGTGGAATTATATATGGAATTATATACATAACAAAAAAGTGTGAAACAACTGAAAAATGTCATATTCTAGGTTCTTCAAAGTAGCCACCTTTTGCTTTGATTACTGCTTTGCACACTCTTGGCATTCTCTTGATGAGCTTCAAGAGGTAGTCACCTGAAATGGTCTTCCAACAGTCTTGAAGGAGTTCCCCGAGAGATGCTTGGCACTTGTTGGCCCTTTTGCCTTCACTCTGCGGTCCAGCTCACCCCTAAACCATCTCGATTGGGTTCAGGTCCGGTGACTGTGGAGGCCAGATCATCTGGCGCAGCACCCCATCACTCTCCTTCTTGGTCAAATAGCCCTTGATGCCTTCAGTGTGACTCTACAATTTTCATAGTCATGAAAATAAAGAAAACTCTTTCAATGAGAAGGTGTGTCCAAACTTTTGGTATGTACTATATACAAATGTAAATGTTCAGGTCGATTGCACTACAATGTCTATGTTTCTAAAATGTTTATCAGCATTAATGTGTAATTTTCATCTGCTTCACATCTGTATGTGTTACTGATGCCTTCGTTTAGGGAATTAGAAATCACGTGTGAAAAATCGTGTGAACTTTCGAAAAGAAAAAACAAATCCGAACTGAATAAGACTATTGGGTTTGATGCAGTAGATTTGATTTGTTTACTACTTTTGTGTCTTTTCATCACTCCTTTGATGTGAAATTCTCGTTTCTGATTGGTCAGAACGACACGATCTAAAAGCGGGCTGCCATTTTAACCGCTTTGTAACAATTTTCTCCAGATGTTTATTTTATTTTTTCATTATTTGTGGTTTCTTTCGGGGAAAAAAAACTTTTTAATATTTATATTATTCATTGAGAGGAAAAATGTGTTAGTTGAAGGAACAATTTTGTGTAGCTGTGATTAACTTGTCTCATGGATGTTCCACACGTCTATAGATGTATAAAAAGTATAACGTGTATATATCAGCACACACACACACACACACACACACACACACACACACACACACACACACACACACACACACACACACACACACACACTGGAATTTCTTCATAGTGTGACATCACGGCATGGACATAAGTTTCAGTATCCAAGAAAAGTTCATGTGCGACTTTTGAGACCACAATGTGATGCGTCCTTAAAGTTAAATAGTCTGAAGCTTGTCTTTGTCCTAACATCTTGTATTTATTAATCAAAAGAAGGTTTGTTGTAAGGAGCCTTGTGTTGTGTATTAAAGGAGCCTCCAGTGTTCGAGCTTCGTAACCATTTTCTTTAATAAACATTGAGGTCTTTATTTCTGGACTTTCTCCAAATTAAATTTTAATTCAATTTATATTAATTGGAATTAAATGTTGACTTCATGGGTGCAGGAGAATCGACCGCCACGTGAACTGCATCCATTATTCACATATACACTACATTTTGTGGACACCGGATTAGAAGATTGTGCTTTTTGAACACCCTATTCGCTCTTATAATAAACTCCACTCTTCTGGGAAGATGTTCCACTAGATTTGTTAGAGATTTGAGCTCATACAGCTACAAGAGCGTTAGTGAAGTCAGGTCCTGATGTAGGTGAGGTCTGAAGTGCAGTCGGCGTTCACATTCGCTCATGTTTACTAGGGTTGAGGTCAGAGATCTACAGCAGGAGATCTTGCATATACTTTCAACGCAGATAAAGCAGAGCTTCTTGGAGCTGGTTTTATGCACAGAGGCTGGAACAGGTTTTGGTCTGCGAGGTCAAGTAAAGGAAAAATTTAATGCTACCAAATCCAAAAGCGTCCAGTTTGGGGAAGAACCACATACGGCTGGTAAAGTTAATACTTTTGTCAAGATCATGTTTAGTTCTTATAGATCACCAAGTTTACTTTTCAAAAGCTTGTACTTTGATTAGAATTATGAATAAGATGAGTTGTATTACAAAGCTGTGGGATTAGTGTGTAATAACTATAAACAATTATTAATTAAAAAATATATATTGTTTGTACTGTACAATTATTCTGCTTCCTTACAATCCCTGGATCAGTGAATATTTCCGAGTAACTTCTGTTGCACTTTCATCATTAGGACATTTGAAATATTCTTGATTTCATTGTAGCGTCGCAAAAATCTGCGTTTATTACAACCAAAGAACGAAACGGAACTGCAAAAAAAAGGAACACATTTGTTTTTATTAAAACCTCAAAACAAACCAAAAAAAAAAGAAACATACAGGGAAAAATGTACAACTTTAACTTATACACTTTTATAAACAAAATAAAGTCTATAATCTATATATACAACAGCTGCTTTTTTTTTTTTTTTTTTTTTTTTTTGTAAGTAAGTAGACCAAATCATGTTTTTTTTTCTTTTCTTTTTAAAAATCTGATATTACAGGTAAGGTACAAATCGTATCCGTTCCTATTTTAAATTATATACATTATAATTCCAGCATGTTCGTTTGATTTGCCAGCTATCGAGAGGCCGTTCTTCCTTTCATTCCTAAGTTCCTAAAGACACTGATATTTCTTCTTTTCATCTCATTTCAGCTAACAAAAAAAATAAAACAAACAAACATGTAAATGGCAGGTAGAAGTGTCCGAAAGCCACAAGCTGTGAGGTGCAATAAATGGGGAAAAAAAAAAAAAAAAAAAAAAATCAAACCCACGCTATATACACACACAAACTAAACTCAATTTGGGGACAAATGCCAGGCCTGATGCATTCCTGCTCACAGTTTGCTTTATAATCCTTACTCATCCAGCTGAGTTATTTATATACATATCTTTTAATATAGGTGCTCTTTTTAATTAAATTTAATAAAATTTTAGATGCCTTAAGTTCTGTGGGATTTAATCAGTATTTGAAGTCAATACCGCTATTAACCAGCAGAGGGGGCACTCTAACAACTCGTACACAAAATATAAAAGGTACCCAACAGTACTGTTGCTGGAAAGGTACTACCATCTTTTGTACCTTCAATGTGTAGGTTTTGTTGTTTTTTTTACCCCTCTCATGATAAATTTACATAATTTGCCCACTGAACATGTAAATCTGATTACAGACTCACACAGACAAACAAACACACACACACACACACACACACACACACACACACACACACACACACACACACACTAAAGGAACAACTGATGCCAAATGGTACCATGCCAGCGACCAGGAAAAGCACCTTGTGGTACCTTTTACTCATGTGGAAAAGAAACAATTCCAGTTTAAAACTATGTAAACTTACTAATAGCTTTCATTGAATACAAAACGATTCAGGCAAAAGAAAAGAAAAAAAAACAAAAACAAGGCCGAGCCGGTCAAACCGGTAGCCCCGTCTCTCTTCTAGCTGCTCCTTAGTCATTTTCCAGTGTCCTCATAACGCGATTATACTGATCATGGAGTGTTTAACCAGAACCAGTTTGTGAATTACCGCTACTAATCCTATATAACTAACAAAAGTCAATTTAAGTGGTAAGGCATTGAAAGAATTGCCGTACCTCAAACAGTCCCTCCTGTGTGGATGATTTGTTTTGTTTGAGGCGGCTATTTAGCCTCATAGCGAAATATTACTGATATACTACAGATGTTTGAGATTTTTGAGGGGGGTTCGGATGGATTTTAGGGAACGAGACGCATAATAACCATAATAATAATAATTATAATAACAACAACATTTCTCCTACGTTTAGTTCTTCAGCGCTTAAATGTTTTACCCTGAAACTCAAGACGTCATTGCTGCTGTTACTTGTTGATTTCCGAGCCTGAAGTTTATTACTTTTACTAATAGTGATACGTCATGGTCCAGGTTAAAACGTTAAAACCTAGAAATTGAGATGCACAGGAGGCATTTACTTTACTTCATCTCGCCATGTTTCTACCTGTGATCTGATCTCTATGAAGTAAAACGGTGCAGTATTTTGAGCAACCGCAGCAGAAGTGACGAAAACATCTACTGTTAATTATTTATGTTTTTCCCTCAACGTTGTCGCCAAAGCCGGCGTAAAGTGGTCAAAGGAAAGCAAAGATTTGCTCCTCAGTACACCCTCAATACCTGAACACAAGTTGCCCCAGAAAAAGCTGAACATTTCACCTCACAGCACCTCAGTTCTCTCATCTCATCTAATCTCGTTCTTCTCTCAGTCAGTGAGGACCACCAGCTCGCCCTCACTGCGCTCTCCTCCATCACTCTCTTCTCCCTCACTGTAAGGCGGTTTGGAATGAGGCCCGTCCGGCTCCTCCGGGCCACGCGGGGCTGGGGGTGGCTCGAGAGAACGAGGGAGGTAGTGCTCCAACAGGGAAGGGTGAAGAGGCAGGGTCATGGACATGGGTTTGGCGGTGTACGGAGCTTCAGCCGCGGAGTAGTGCAGCTGCTGATCTGACTGACTGTGAGGTGAATAAGAGCGAACCATCAGATTGACGCTTTGTGGAAACATGACAAGATGCAGGCAAGTGCTTTAATAGACGGAAAAAAGCTAAAAAAAAAAAAAAAATCTTCATATTAACCAAATCCTAATCCGTTTAAAAATATTTTCAAGCTGCATTTGCTGATAACTAACTAATAGAAGCATGCGGAAAAAAGAATTGTTGGATAATTACTGTGGGTTAGAAGGAAGAACCCACTCCAGGATACGCTGTTACACTGAAGTAATCATCAAACTTTTGAAAAGGAAAGTGTTTCTGCTCCTGGTCAGGTTGAATTGCTGACCTGGGTGGGTACGAGGCACGCTGCTCCTGTCTGCGGCTCTTCATCATGGCTTTGTACTCGCCCACACGAAGCCGCCTGCCCTCCACAATGCACGTGCGCTTCGGCCGGGGCTTGTACTTGTAGTCGGGGTAGCGCTCCAGGTGCTGTCTGCTCAGCCTGGCCTGCTCCTCATAGTATGGCTGCTTCTCCTGGTTGGACATGGACTTCCAGCGTGAGCCTGCAGGGGGCGACAACGAGGTGAAATTTAGGCTCTGTATACTACACCGCAACACTTTTATACTTTTTGATGTTTTCGATAAATGAAAAGTAAATTAAATCTCACTATCGGCCGCCAAACAATCTCATCTAATTATGCGTTTCTGATGACATTTATTAAACATGTAAATCATTTTTCTCAGTTTCTGTCTCAAAACCACCTTCTGCCTCAGAAGGACATTATCTGATCTGACTCGGTTTTTTTTTAATCATACATTAGAAATGCAGTTCTTTCTCAAGACCGATATCATCAATAAACAGCAACATATTTGCCTCACCAACAAGAATACTGTCAAAATAAGTTGCTCTTGGTGCATTTTTGTTCCTAATTACAATCGGTTTATCCACATCCATACGGCAAATTTTTGTTTTTTGCTGTTCATTGGCAATTTTTTATAAAAATGTATTCGTCTCAGGAGATTCAATTCAAAGACTGGAATCTAAAAATTTTTATTATTTTAAAGTTTACTATTTTAAAGTATTTATACAGAGTATTGTTAGTTATTGTGTATATATACACACATGATAAACCATAACTGTTTTATATTTTATGCTTCATATATACAGTGTGTCAAATCTTTTGCAAAACGTGTTCGTTTCAATGCAACAAATTTGACCAATACTTTGCTGTGCCTTTTGTAAAACTTCCCAAAGATGTTCACTAGGTTGAAGTTCAGTTCATCCCAGAGCAGGTTAATAGGATTTAAGTGCGGTGCCTGGGCAGGTCATTCTACGATAGATATCACTCCAGATGACTGTCTGCTCTCTAAAGAACACTTTCAAAGCTCAGACGTCCGCTTCGGAATTGTATTTTGTATTTCTAGCTACAAGTAATATAAGCGGCTGTGCAGGTCCTCCGAACCTCTAGGTGGTGCTGCAAGAAAACATTGCTGGCGCTTTCTGGATAACGCTGCGTTTTCAGCGCAAACCCTGAACAGGATAAATCGCTTCTGAGCTTGAGTTTGTTGCGATGGTTCTGGTTTTCATTTAAGGCCCTTTTGCGGTCTGAATGGTACAATTTTCTAGTGCACATTTTTTCAATTCAGACTTATATCCTGAATATCCTGAACAATCCGTTACGCTGACGCGGTGTTAATATGCAGGTCACTGTACATGTCACATTTACGGTTCACCTGTTGTGTTTTCGTTGTAGTTTTTTAAAGCAAAAACAAGACGTGAAAATGCTCTCAGGGCAAAAGACTGCAGCAACAATAGGTGAGTAAACAGTTTAAACAAATCCAATCAGGGTCACAGACTCTGAGAGACTCGGGCAGGCAGGAGGAGATGCAGGGGTGGGAGTGTGCGTGTGTGTGTGTGTGTGTGTTTGCGCAGGGGGGGTGTGCGGTGGGGGCTTGTAATGGCGTGAGTTTTTTAGACTTTGCACAATGGAAAGGAATGTCAGTGTTTTGTCAGAGGAAGAGGGGGAGGAAGGCAGCTGGAGGAGGAGGGGGTGGCTCGGGGTGGTGTTTTCCTGTCGGCCAGAAAAGCCAGGTGGCAGTTCATGCCCTAACCAGTGCCGCCTTCCAACTTTCTCCATCACCTAACAACCCCTACCCCCATACTAAGCCCCCCCCAGGTCATCAGTGCCGGAGCAGCAGCAGATGAGGCGCCCAGAGACTTGGTAAGCAACACCTGGACTGATTGTGGAAACCACAAGGCAACAATAAAGGGTGAGTGTTGTGAGGACAAAGACATGAGAGAATTCAAGGTGGAGAACAAGCGATAATTATGAAGAATTTGCTGGAAAAAAAAAAGACTCCCCGGGGTTAACATTGTGCAAACACACGCACACAAAAAAAGCAAAATGTGAATGAGCAATTTTTTTCTTTCTTTCAACTTTTCTCACCTAAGATCTTGCTGATGCTCGAGTTATGCATGTCGGGAAAGGCTTGTAGGATGCGCCGGCGTTCGTCCTTTGCCCACACCATAAAGGCGTTCATGGGTCTTTTGATGTGACCGGAAGAAGAGCTCCGGCTGTCGCTGTAGCCCCCGACTCCAGAGACGATCGGTCCTAAAGAAACACCACATGACAGAAGGCTAAGGTGGAAGGTAGAAGTATTGTTCTTTCTTTTTTTTTTTTTTCAATGGAACCTTTTCTTTAAAAAAACAAAAACTTCAGATCCTGGGCGAGCCTTTAATTATCTGTCTTACGTCTGTTACGAATTCCAAAGCAAAACAAATAATAGCTGCCTGCAGTGATTTAATTAGAGTGGAACATGCAAATTATTGCCTGTGATCCGGGCCCGACCGTATTACCACAAAAACAAACGCAAGGACTAGTATGAGGAAGTTGCTGTAAGTGGCGAGACTGTGGTTTTGTGGCAATACCTTCGGAGTCGCTGCTGAGATGCTCTTCGTTCGTCCGGACGTTCTGTCCGTCATCTACGCGGTCTCCGTGGTGCATCCGGTCGCCTCGGGATGCCTCCTTGTAATCGCTCTGCACACCAAGCAAACGAGAAATACAATTTGTGAATAAAACTGGCACTGCTACCGAAAATCAAAATAATCGGTGTGCCTCTTAGTATTTAACCAAACATACACTTATCTTTAGACTGAACAACGCCCGTTTTTGTAATAATGATAAAAAAAAATAAAACAAGACTGAATGGTGACAGGTAATTAAAACAGGTTCAAGAGGAATGCTTATCATCAAACTGCATTCATGACAAAGAGCAAATGATCATTCCTTTCTGCAAGCTGAAAACACGAGAGAAACAAAAGTGACTTGTTGACAGGTGTTTGCTGACACTTCAGAACACTCTGCCACACCAAGAAAAATAAATGTTAAAGAAGAATTGGATGAAACCATTTGAGGACCAGCTGTTCCTCAAAGCGCGTCCCCATTTCCCCCTCCCCAACCCTAATCTGAGTGGCCTGCTACAAGTCTTCTCGTGACCCTGAACACTTTCTCGGATGTCTCAGTGAGCGTCGGTGACAAACGGAGAGCCCCAGGTGCCTCAGCTGAGAGCTGAAGTGTGTGCGAGACAATGCTTGGTGCTTACTGCTTTAAGATGCTGACTCACCAGCCTTGTGCTGCCGTCCCTCTCCCGGCTCACTGGACCTTGGCCTCCTCGCAACAGCTGCTGGGCTTCGTGAATGGTCTGGCTAACAATATCGCCATCTCCCAAGAAGCCTAGCGAAGGAGAAAAGATTTACACACGATCGTTAGTTTCCCTCTCCCCTCCTGTAACACCTAAAGAACTTGGCTCAGTTCCAAACGTATGGTCTTTAAAATAAATATGAAAAAAGAAACGAGGCGGTCTTTGAAAGGGTGCGCCCGAGGGGACTAACGCATTTTCTCGTTTGGATCGGGGAGCCTTTAGAGGCGATGACAATCGCCAACAATGTCTCAATTACAGCAGAAGAAGAATGGTGAAGAGCAGAATTACTCCTCTATAGAGTCACGGCTACGCCCATGAAGGCATGTCATTATACACAATTAAAATAATCAACATGAAATAATGCATTGTATTATATGGTATTTTGTTTTTGGCAGCCGCGAAAAAACACCGTCGGCCACATGACGAGGGAAAGGCCACGTACGGCAAACGTGAAAATGCATATCGAGTCCTGATTTGCATTGTACAACTGTAAGCAAGTTATTTCAGTGTGAGACTACCTCTGTATACACATGCATACACACATATTAAAATATATAAATAATGTAGTCCTCAAGTTACAATGGTTTGACTTACGATTTTTCGATCTTACGATGGCGATACGTAGAAATTGTACAAATATTGATATTTTTGTGCAGCATTTACATTTTCGTACGATTTTTCATATACATCTGCACTGTGAGATGCCTTACACAGAGTTTAGTTGTCTTGGTGTTAAATCGGATATTTATTTGAGTATTTTTTTGGTATTTCAAAGCCCATTTTTACCTCCATCACCGGACACTAAATCAGAGCGTAAATTGCTCAGTTTTGCTTAATTATGTACAATAATTGGTAAAATTATTAACATAACAATACTACCCCCATACTCATCACTATTCTTTAAGACTCCATTACGCATCTCCATCGAAAGATGAGACATGGCCTTTATTATATATTAATAATTTAACATTTTACAGCATATTATTGAACAAAACAGGGCATTTTATAGTACCAAACTGTATAAGCTATACAGTATATATGTCAGTGGTAGCGAGTGTGTGTGGACTACGTTTGCCTGACGCACGAAACCTCAAATATTTGTACAATTTTGTCATTGTAAAACCGAACCATCGTAACTGTGGGACCATCTATATATGTGTGTTTGAGATAGATATATATATATATATATATATATATATATATATATATATATATATATATATATATATATCTCAGCAATGCTAGCTACAACAATGTGGATTCCTGTAACTAGCATCCAAAGTGCTTAGCTTATTTAGTAAACACCGCTAACTGCGCTTATACAGGACGGATTTCGATCCTTATATTAATGATCAGCCACACAGTTGAACAGTTCTGCTTAGTCACAGATGAAATGAGAAAAGTTACAAAAGAAATGTAAAAAAAATAACAACACACAAGCGGAAAGTCAATACGAAAAGAAGAGCACAAAGGTGAAAGTACTGATCGTGTATTATCGACTGGCGATTACTGAAAAAGTCCTATAGCTCTTTATCAGCTGTTGTGCGAGTGCGTGTGACAAATTGAGACACATCAGTTTGCTGATTTTGTAAAGGGAAGGATGATAAGAAAATGTAAAATAGGCATTTGGCAGGAAACCATGAGAATAAAAAAAATGTAAATTAAATCCTTCAGGGCTTAATGAATGCATAAGTATACTGATCCTTCACATGAATACACACCCACCCCCACACACACACACACACACACACACACACACACACACCCATACACAATATGACATGCAGTAAAATGTTTTTTTTTTTTTTTAAACTGTTGGTAACATTTCTAGAATTTACATAAACCAGAACTACCTGTATACCTGTATCGAGAGGGAAACATTTATGCAGTTTCAATACAATGCTGAGCAACAGCATCAGGCTGAAGTACTTTATTTCAACTGCCCCCCCCCACACACACACACACACACACACACACACATATAGACATGAGGTACTACTACAATATAGACCAACTTAGACTACTGTTACTGACCGTAGTCTAACTGTTGTAAATTTTTTCATCCATTAAAAGCTTCGTTTTATTCAACCTTTTCATCCAGTCCTCTTTTTTTTTTGCTAATAAATTTGTGTATCGACCCTATGCAGTGTGTGTGTGTGTGTGTGTGTGTGTGTGTGTGTTCTGCACTTCAAATAAAGAAATGGCAGTCAAAAGTCAAAATGTTCCATCAAATCACTTTCTCCCAGCGTAGTCTTACGCAACCTGCAGGTGATTTTTCTTACCATCACTGGTTTTTCCACCACCCAGACTAGTGGTTGCATCAGCTTTGCAGAGTGGCAAATAATTACGTATTAATCACCCGGGCTGCACCCAGTCTGCAACCTCTGATCAAAGGAATGGCAGAATCTGTATTATCAATTGTCTTAACAAGAAATCTGATTAGAAACTGAGCACGGACGAAAAGAAAAGCCCTATATGGACTGTGTGTGTGTGTGTGGAAAAACTGTAACTAGTACCAGAAATGTTTTCACCGTCTTGCAGAAAACGTCGTCTTCCAGAGTTCAATCGTGAATTCAAATACGAGTCTCTTGGGGTTTATGGAAAAAGAGCGCCACTTAAAAGACCATAAGTACGATCATTAACAGGCCGAGATGAAAGGGGAAAACACACTGCTGTACCTGATACACTCTAGTGACGAGTCGTTTACGAACGATTCGTGACTCAGACGAACGAGTCGACTCTATGAGTGATTCATTAGAATGAGCAAAGCATGATTCTAGGTTATGTACAGGAAACAGTATTGAGCAATTCATCTCTCGACTCTTTTAGTCCGGGTTGTTTATTCTTTAAATCACGTGACTCCCGTAGACGCTAAGCGGTGCATTACACAGGAAACAGAATTGAGTAGTTGAGTACCCTGAGCCGAGTCGTTCATTCTTTTATCACGCGTCTCCCATAGATGCTATACAATGCAATGGATCGTTTTTGGGTTTTTTTTGGTCCGAATCTTGACATTATTGTTACGATAATTATGGTCACGTGACAAAAGAACAAACCTCAGTGCGTAAATACACTCAGTAAAATACACCAAGTGGTATATGTACATGAAAGTGTTTTTTACGTGCGTATAACATACCGAGGCTGAGCGCAGGTCGAGAAGGGCTGTGCTGGAGCTCTCTAGTCCTGTAAGTGGGCTGGAGATGGGATGAGTGAAGATCCATTGTTTGGGGGCTCTTGGGTTTGGCTGTAAGGTTCAATGGCTGACTGCTCTCCTATATCAAGAGGAGAAATTCGATTCAGAAAGCTAAAAATAGCAAATACTGCTGAGAAGAAATAAAAGAATGGACAGTATACCTGTTGAAAGACTGTACCACTGGATCTTTTGATAGGGGTGGAGTGAGGATTAGGGCGTAGTGGCATTGGATATTCCACTGAAAACAAAGAAAATGCAGAAACATCAATCGTGCAAACTCTTAACGGTGCTGATTGAATATTTTAACAACGTTTCAATAGCAATTTCCTTAATTACCAAAATAAACAAATTGAAGAAGAATGTCTACTTGTGGTTTTACCCCCAATGCAATTAACTCATTGACCAGGGTAGCGGTCATGTTCCTAACCCAAAGCTTTGAATCCTGACAGAACAACAACAAAATGACATAACAGTTCCAACAGCATTTTTAGTGGCTTTTTTCCCCAACTTAAGGGAACACTGTGTACTTTTGTGCTTCGGCTTGTCCGTCTCTTTCCACCACCACCGTCAGTAGAAACGGCGAAATAAAAAAAAATGACCCTGAGCCTCTGCTGAGGCCTTCGACACTCTGTGCACCGAGAAGCAATTCAACTCGTCTGACCTCTCGTCGAGCTTCTCGTGTTTACACAAGGCGAACAAAAGCGGGAACACCAGCGCTGAGGCATTCATTCGCACAATTACTGCTTTTATTTAAAAATTAGACCTTGAGATTAAGGGACGAGGAAAGAAAAAAGGGAAATCGAAAACCGAGATGCACTGAGGTCAGAAACTCTGAGGTTTCTGAGAATTTTATTCATCAGAAAATTGCCTATGACCCAGGTGTCATCGTTGTATTTTTTCCTTTTTTATCCCTCCCTTTCTTTCTTTTTTAACTCATTGTGCATTGCGACACATTAACAAAAGACAAATCGCACTCTGCAACCTTGGATCACAAAAGGGCGGAAAAACAAACAAAAAAAACTTTAAAAAGGTGTGGAGGTTGTTAATATTTCTAATCATTTGCTTAGATCTCCTGGACAGAAAGCGTTAAATCAATGTGAGAAGATCAAGCCGCCGAACCCGGTTCCTCCACTCATGTTGAGTAAAAGCTAACAGTTACACAATGCAGACTTGACTCTCAACGCGACAAGAGGGACAGGATTCCAGAAACAAAAACACTCCATTTATACAAAGTGATAAAGGAAGGAAGGAAGGAAGAAAGAAAGAGAAGGAACAAAGACAAACAAATTAAGAAAAAGAAAGTAGATGGAAGGTAAAGAAAAGATGCATGAAAGAGCTTACCAAGATGAAAAGAACCGTAAGGAAAAAAAAAAAAAAAATCGAGGGAAAGAAAGAACAAAGAAAACAAAAAAAAAAAACTAAGTAAAAAGATAGAAAAGTGTCAAAACAAGAAAAATTTAAGAGAGAACAATAATAAATTGTAATATATAAATAATGAAATGAATAATAAAATAATCGATACTGAATTAAAGTTTAGTAATGTGAATGGAACTAAATTATGAATGTAGTTACATGGACACAAGTGGCATAAATGTAATAACACAATTATTATTTTTTTATTTGTTGAAATCTGAAGCGTCTCAAGATGCCCTTAAGTCGCTTGATAAAAAAGAAAAGAAATTTATTAATAAAAAATAATAAAAATATTACAGAGCTTTCTTGAATCTTTCCAGAAATTCCCAAATTTCACCTAAAAACTTCGGAAAAGTGTGGCCTCAAACATGTCCTTTTGGACAAAAGTATTGGGACACCTGACACTTCAAGCCTTAAGATTCTTCCCCCAAACCGTTTCCACCAGAAACATCGTTGGGTGCATTAGAATAAAATTTCCCCTTCACTTGAACTAGGAGACCCAAACATGTTCAGGCCTGTCAATACCCCGGAGCACAAAGCCGGCTCCATGAAGATATGCTTCACATGGGTTAGACTGGAAGATCTCTTGCTATGCTCTCCACCAAAATAGATTAGTGGAGCATCTTCTTAAAAGAGTGGAGGTTATGGACATGAAATGGCGACTAAATGTGGAAATGGGATGTTGGGATGTCCATATACTGTGTGGACGACTTTTTGCACTGCCTATTTGCTTGATCTTTCAGTGCAGAGTGACCGATGGAGGAGATTAAATGAGCTAAAGAGCGAGAAAAGGATGGAGAAATTAAAATATCCCTGAAAGAGGTATGAGCTCTGGTAAGTAACCATCAGACTCCCTTCCCCCCCCCATGATACAGGTTTAGTCAGTGTTTTGAGAGAATGCGCACGTGTTTTTTTGGAGCAGCACTTAATTAAATTTCTAACCTTCCACCCGAGAGCACAATGCATACCACACAGAGATGTACAAAGATAAACGTGTATAAACTCACCTGCAAACATAACACGATTGTGCATCTGTGCACTGCCCTCTCCTTCAGGCAGGCAGGTGTTTTTTATTTCCTCATTGTTAGAACTTTATTCATTCTTCTATCAGGGTTCATTTCTGATAAACCTTTCGGGTTATAAAAGTGCGCCGTTTCTTTGTAACAAGGACCCGGTTAAACGTGCTCAGAGTCACTCACCCGGTTTGCAGGGGATCGGCTGAATCGGGAGCCCCATCTGCGTATCGGAGGACACGGGCATAGGCTGGGCGTTCGGGTGAAAAGCCGGGATCATAACGTAGGGCAAATTCACCTGCTGAGGCAAAAAGGGCGCACGGTCACTCAGATGGTCATGCAATCACCAGCTACACTTCCTGAAACCAATCGTGATTTATGGTGGATGTGGTGAGGCTTCACCTGGATCTGCTGCTGCAGGAGGTTGATCTTGTGCTGCTGTTGGATCAGCTGCTGCTGTTGTTTAGCAATCTGAAACACACACACATCAGTCACAAAGACATTCATGCACTTGGTATATAATCGAATACAAATATATTCCAGATACAAATAGGTTCACAGAACACATCTGGTTGAGGTTCAGACTAGATAGACCTGTAAAATATAAAGAAAAAAAAACAAGAACCCCAGGGGGAATCCTTAGTAAGTGTCTGGTCAATAAAAAAAAAACATTCCAAAGGGAAAAAAAAAAATGATATGCAGGGAAAAAACTAAAAAAATGTGTTTATATACTAATTGTAAACTGGACTGGTGCAGCAAGAAATCACACAGCTTCCTGATGTTGCAGTCATACAGCTAGGGTTTTCCCCTAGTTTTTTTTTCTTCAGTGTTTCCAGAGAAGTGGTATGACAAATTTAATTATACATAAAAAAATAAAAATAAAAATAAAAAAAAAAACCTTCACACCTACTGTGGGCTTAAATCCAAATCCAGATATACATCTGAATGCTTGGTGTGGTAAACAGATACAGATACGGATATTTGGAACACTACAGTAAGCAGATTCAGACACCACTATTGGGCAATGATCTAGTTTGTTTGGTTCTCTTAAATACTTTTATGTCTTTGATCGTGACACTATCATTGTCGAATGATCACACACACCTATTCATTATCCATTGTTGCCATTTCACCAGTTCCTTGTTTGTCTCCTCACCTGTTCCTGTTGCTGTCGGGCCAGCTCCATCTGCTGCTGCTGTTTCTCCAGGAGCAAGGCGGCCATGTTCCTCTGCTCTGAGTGTGCTCCCAGCAACTGCTCCCTCAGCCCAGACAACTGGTTAATCATCAGCAACAGCTGAAGCTCCTTCTCAGCTAGGCTTTCTGGAGTGCCTGCACAAACACAGTTTTTCATTTGAGGTTCAACAGTAAGGTAAATAATAGAGAAAAGAAAACTAATAAAATACAAAAAAAAAAAAAAAAAAAGAAGAAGAACATTTCCCACAAATGCTTCCCGCAGTAATATATTGAAACGTTATGCGACACCAAGCCCTCGACTTGACAGCATGTTTTTCTGCAACAGTCTCTTTCACCTTTGACATTGGCGGTGCCTGAGAATCCCTTTCCCAAGAGCTTCTCTCTCCAGTCTGTGTTCAGGATTTTCTCGATTGTTGGCAGCACTGATAAACCAAAAAATAAAAAAAAATTAAAAATAAATAAATAAATAAAATCAAACACCATCTTTAAAAGATTTCGGTGGTTACGGATGTTTCAACGGAATCATGTTGAATCCGAATACATTATTCATCCTGTAGGGAAATTGTTTGGTTGAAGTTGCTCACTGTAAAATTGAAGTTTAAAGTAAAAAATAAAAAAATATATAACTGTATATTTCAATTAAGGGAAAAGAAGTGTGTAGCAGCAGTAAAACAGGTGGCAGAAAACGTCTACAATTATAGTTACATTGTGCATGTAACAATTCAGAGTTCCTGCACATTTTTAGCTATTTTGAAATTCCATACATTTCCAGACTTTTGCGGTTTTCCCTAAAGATTTTTAAGACAATATTATAAGACACCAAACCACATTCGATGCACAGCATTTTATTACAACTGCAATTCTAAAACAGTGCAATGTTAATCATTTATAAAGTTTCATTTTAAAAAGGGTAAACATTCAATCGCAAAGCAACAGAAGGATCGTTCATGTGCAATCCGCCAAGAAACAAAACAGAACTAATATCCATTAACAAAAACACTTTTTGGCCTTATCCACACTAATACATTTTAGTTTGAAAACATATCATTTTGTCTCCGTTTTGACCTTCCGTTCACACCGAGACGGCGTTTTTAGTCAACAAAAACGTAGCTTTTTGAAAACGAAGTGAATAACTGAATTTAAAAATGCCGTTTTCAGGTCGCAGTGTGAACTGTAAAAATGGAGGCTTTTGAAAACGCTGAGAAGTTTTTTAGTCGTTCCCGTCAAAGAGCTGGAAATGACGCAGGTCGAAGCGTCTTGCTCGTGCAGTACAGCGACGTAAGTGTTTTCAGACATTTCTATGTGGATGAGCAACGTTTGGGAAACGATTGAAATCAAAAGTGTGAACGCGGAGCGTTTTTTTTTTTTTTTTTTTTAAATGTATCAGGATTGGTGTATAAAAGTACATTTGGATACAATGTTTGTTTGTTTTATAAAAAAAATTCAAATTGCAAATTCTTCATTTTATATAAAAAAAAAACAAATAGGCAATCGTATGGAGAAACAATACAATACGTAAAATCCGTGTTTTTTTTTTTATTAAATAATAAAAACCTGGAAAATATTCAAATCAAATTCCATACTTTTTTATACTTTTTTTTTTAAACTGTTAAGAAACCCTGACAATTATTATCTTAGTAAATTCATTGCACATAATTGGCAAATATATTACTATTATAGAAGTTTGGCACAAAAATATATTTTATAAAATATATAAATATATTACCTATATAAGTGTCTCTTTCATGCAAGATCAGCATATTATCAGGATTAGAACGAGAGCAATCGAAGTGAAAAGTTACGTAAATATATTCTCATAGTTGTTATGATAGATCATCAATGTGAAGAAGAAAAAAAATGATCATGATATCACCATGATACACTCGAGTGAATGCTGTGAATATTTCAGCAGTATCATTTGTCTATAAGGAGTTTCAGAACGGAGTAATTTGATTGGAATGGCATTATCATGCAAAGCACCTCTGGCTAATTATTTAGAATTCACACCCTGAAAAACAGCAGTGTAAAATGACAAACTTCCCTTAGAACTGGATTGGCATTGTTGCTTCGTTAATGCAAGACTACAGAAACGACCTTCAATTCATGCACTTGCATTGTCATGTGGGGTAAATAGGAAATTGTGTATTGCTGGGCAACAAAAAGGGAAGATGGACTCTTTGCAGTCCACTGCTTTTCTAATATGGACCTTTTATTTTGATCATTAAGTCCCTGCCTCTCGACCTGCCACGAACACTTGAATTCAAAAGTGGCCGAGAGCTATGAGAGACAATTGGCCTCCGTTTGAACTCCAAATGCCAAGATTTGGCTCTTTCTCGACCTTGTTGTTTGAAATGACCATAGAAAAGAATTGTATTGAAGAAAGACTTTATCCTTAAAGCTAGAACTCACCCTCGCTGTCATTCGGGTGGACTTCAGGCCTGCCGTTGGTCCTGTTCAGGACATCCACACTGCTGGGACTGAGTGTGCGTGTTAGCTCTTTGCTGGGTGAACTTGCCTGTGTATATAAAGGGTGTACACCAAGTGAATGAAAATAATGTTTGGTCATTAAGACAGGGTAAATATCCAGTATTACACTAGCATACATACATTATATTCTGGTTATGAAAGGAAAAAGGGTATAAGTGCAGAGTAATTAGTTACAAATGGGGTTGAGAAGTGATATACAGTCAGATCGTTAAAGTGCGGACTGTAATGTTTGAACTAAACTGATTTCTACATCTCAAGTTAGTCGTACATTGATACATACGAGGTGGTATCAAAAAAGTTTTAAGACTAGCACTTTATACACCATCCCCTTCTTAATAGTCCCCTTGCACAGCACTAAAGTGCTCCCAGTGTTCCCGTCTGGAATACGTCCTAGAAGACTTAATTTTTTTCATTTTTCACCAGCTCCAGATGTACACAGGACGATGTCTTTTGGCACACTGACTTTTGAAGGTCGGTGCTCCCTGTGACTGTGCATGTAGCCTTGTGCTACCATTTGTTGGCGTGTTACCAAAACTAGTCTTGAAACTTTCTCGCTCAAAAGGTGTAATGGTTGGGGGCAATTAAAGCTCTAGGGCAACTTAAAAGGTCAACGCCTTTCCACCCTGGATTATTTTAGCTGTGGATCCCAGGCGTATTCATAGGAATCAACCTCACAACTAGGTGTTTGATTCTGAGGAAGTAACAAGCCATTGAGGGTCATTATGATCTACCTTGTAGATCTGGTGGATCTATGCTACATAAGCATTATGCTTACCAAAGGGGACTGAGCGCTACGAGCCGAAGACTTGTCTGTGTCGACTCGTTCGGCTGGCAGCCGCGATGGCCAATCACACAAAGGTGAGGACTTCTTGGCTCCGCCTCTATCACCAGACACCTCCTCCAACTTGATGCCGATGCCCACCATGGTCACATTACCACTTGCATGGGTTTGTTTCACAGGAGGACTGGGCTCACACATTCTGTGAAAGCAAAGACATTGGATTATTTACAATCAACCAGAACCCTGGGTTCATTTCTACAGCAAGCATTTCCTGTTCTGCCACATCAGGATGAGGAATCTCCAATCAGGGCATTCCGCTACCGTTCTTCGGTTATACGAGAAAGAGAAGGAAGGGCCGGCAGCTGACTACTTTGCATGAGTAACAGAAGGGCTTTGTGAGCACTACACACAGGACACCCCATTCAATCGCTTTTTAACAAAGCCTGGAATACGGTAGCACTTCTTGTGAAACTCCATGGCTGGGAGTGTTTGGGGGGTTTGAATGTGTAGATGTGTGGTTATAAACTTCTCAAGGACTTTGGAGTCCATCAACACAATATTAGAAGACAGATGGAAGACTGCCTAGACCTCATCTGCCAAGACCTCATCTCAAGTGGCAAACCAAGCCCATGAGAAAAATAAAAGCAATGAAAAAGAAAGAGGGGGGTTTCTTCTAAAAAAAAGAAAAAAAAAAAGAAAAAACATTACTGTACAAGTGGCTTAAGTCTGGAACAACTTTCCAGAAGCTTTCTCTCTCTCTCTCATATTATATATATATATATATATAAAAATCTACAATTATTTTTAATAAATAAATATATATATGTATATGTGTGTGTGTGTGTGTGTGTGTGTGTGTGTGTGTGTGTGTGTGTGTGTGTGTGTGTGTGTGTGTGTTATGTAGATAAGTAGATAAAACACAGAACACAAGGTACAAGGCCTATTGTTGCACAGAAGGAACAAAGGAAGTATGGACAATGGGAAGGAGATCGACAAAAGCAATAGGCTGGGAATGCAGCAGGGTAACAATGCAGCTACAATGTGCCAAAAGGCCGCGGCTAGGGAAAGAAAAATAAACAAAAAAAATGCGGAAGACTAGCAAAGCTGCCAAAGGCAACAGTTCCTCCTTCAATTTTCACTGGCTTTACCAAAACAACAACATCTATAAATTTATACTACAAGACACCAGGATTTATCTACTTGGTTCATAAATGTAGTTCAGGAAACTAATAGACAACTGATAATTGCCAGATAGCACTGTAGGTGCCTGAGGGAAGGGAGCAATGAGGAGGCCTTCTGAACAATCCCGACCGGCAAGCTGTCGACAAAGGAACGGGATACCAAGTAACAAGAAGATCAAAACAGTGTGTGCGTTTGTGGATTAATAGAACCGGGCAGCAATCTCAAGCCTCTTATCAAGTTAAAAAAAAAAAAAAATCACAACTATGCAGCAATTCAACTTCTTCACACTGGTATCAGCTGGCATGCGGCATTTATCTGGTCCTTCCATCGTCTACTTAATCAAGTCTTGTCATCTTGCGTTTGTTTGTCCAATCTGATACCAATCAACATTTTTAGACCAGTATTAGCTCAGTAGATTTTAACTAGGTGTTAAGATTGTAGGACACAGAGAGGACTCCCATTCATAGCCCTAGAACAGTGCATTCACACTAAACCCCATTGCTGGGTCGAATTACAGAGACGTAAACACTACCATGTCCTTAGTGGTACTTCTAGTTACCAATGATGGTCTGGATGGGACGCTCTCAGGCCAACAAGATTATTCCGAGTGCACTCGCAGCTCGTTGTGGTTTTATTTATAGAGTTACAACTGTTGAGAGAGAAAAAAAAAAAAAAAGTCAAAGACAAATGATGCTGGAATTAGAGTCGAGGACGGAGGAACAAGCTGTTTTTAAGGCCCCACTCCAGCTTTGGTGCAAAGTGGCACTTACGACAGGTGGAAGGTGGGCTTGCCTGGTAGATAAGAGTTACAGGTGGCTGAATGACAGTTATGCAGATAATGACAGAATGGTCTGAAATGCAGTGCTGCTTACAAACGCACAGTGAATACCTTTTGATGGCCTAGTATTTAAGACTTCATTATTCTCTGGTGGAAAAAAACAGAATTTGGGAAAATTTTAGTGCAAGCAACAGTTTAAAACACTCCTGAAATGCACAATAGTGACAATATTCATAGACCACCACCATAGACAGACGCTTCCACTTTTCAGGATTTACATTTTAGGCCTAATTTTAAAGCCTTGACCTGGAATTATGATGAAATCTTTTTCTATCTGATGATTTTATATCTTACCTGTTGTTTGGTTGAGGAGACATTTCTCTAGTCGCAACAGACCTGCTTTCTCGAGTCAAATCTTTGTCGAAGAATTGATATTATTGCCCAAAGCAGTGTAGCACGCTACTACTACAACGCGGTTTGGAATTGAAACGCCTCCGATATTGAATCCTCATCATGTGCATGACAATAGGGCGAATGCCACAGGTTGTCAAACAAGTCGCAGCACGTTACTTCAACCAGCTAACTAACATCGTGCCCCCGGCACCGCCGGCGCAAATATCGCATTACCCCCTCCGCTTCGTTTTCTCCAAGGGTTCCACGGTGGTTAATTTCCTCATTATGACAAGTTATTTTTGAAAAAGCCTAAACAATAACAGAGAGGAGTGCCAGGAAAACGCCTGGGCTCGAGGAGAAGTTAGTGTGCGACACATGAAAGACAAGGCACGGCACTTGTACTAACACGAACGACATGATGCCTGTTTGAACTTGCTGTCTGCAAGCAAGACAGGACTCTTCCTTTTCATTTCTTTTCTTCTTGATTCTTTTTATTTTAATACGTCTGATATGGCGTGCACAAAATAATCCTGACATTCCGCCTCTGGCGCATAACACGTCTTTGTTGAGTAACAGTTTGGCATCGTCAAAATAAACACCTGCTCAGATATTGGACTTAAAGATGATTGTGTTGTTTTAAGTGATGGTTCATGTTACGGCTTCATTTTCAGTTTTACAGCAAACTGACTACAATAGAATTCATTAAAGATCAATCGTACAACGGCAAACCAAACACAAGCGTCCTCCTCCTGCTCAGCGACTAAGGAACCAATTAAACAGTGTTGTTTCTCAATTCGATGCCACCTGAGAAATCATTTAAAAGCAAACGGACCCACAGCAAACGATATCCGTCACAACGCAGTGGTCGCAGTTGTTCTATCTTCGAGCAGACACTTCAAGCCCCTGAGCATTCAATACCAAGAGTAAGCCCAGTCAGCTGTTGGATTCCAAGAGGTTTCCAAGCTCCTCGTGTTCACAAACGCAGCTGAACCCTGAGCAGTGTCCCTGACCTGCGAAAAGCGTGCATGCACCAACCTCAAGAATTCCTGCTCGGCCCTCGTCACCCACTCTCTCGGGTGCAGTCCCGTTTGCCAGCGTGGGAAAGCGGTGAAGCAAGTCATAGCGCAGCTGCCGAGGTTCTCTGCGACCCGAGCGCCCGGTGGCGACCTCCTCGGAATGGAAACGCTCGTCTTGCTGCACGGACCGTCCCGGGCTCTGTCTGGGATTCTGCCCCCTGCATGACACAGTGTGGCCGGGAAAGTGTGCCTTTATCCGAAGCAAACAGTAGCATTTGCATGATGGGACTGCCTTCTCAACATTTACAGATAGTTATCTGGCATCGTAGTACAGACTGCACGAGATTTCTAAACGGGTGTAAAATACTGGACGGGGGGAGAAACGTGATCCAGGTGCGATACTGATTTCAGACATATTTTTAGTCATTCAAATATGAAATCTGTTTGTAATTTTGATCAGTTTAAAAAAATGCAAAAAAAAAAAATGCAAAAAAAAAAAAAAAATTAATATATAAAAATAGCGTCTGACTCAATTAAAGCAGCTCGTGAAGCTCTGTAAGGCATTTAACGGGATAAAAATGATAGTGTTTCCCCGGTGGTTTAAACAAATACCATTTTCTCCTTCAACCTCCTCAACAAATAAAATGCAAACATTGACAAACAGCGACAGCGTTCGTGAATTATAAAGTCATAACTGTCACGGATCTTATTTATCGTCCGTCAGTCATGTGGAACGTCTACGCTCTCTCCAAACGAAATGGTCAAACAATTTTATTTAATATTTTCTACTTCATAAATGTATAAAGCCATTCTAAGCCGATCTAAGCCTTCTGTACAAATGAAACATCGTAGCATGTGAAGGAAATCAGCATACAATTATTCAACCATGTTGCACAATGGGGCCAAGAGACTAGAGACTCTTTATTCTTTATCTTCCAGGTCATAATGGTCCTTTTAATATGGATTTTCCACTTCCCTGCCAGGGACAGCCCCCGCTCAGTCCCCTCCACACAGGTATGGGTCGTTGGATGCTTTGAATAAAGGAAGGAAAACAACAAATGCAAATCGACAAGGATCCAAGAGGAGACAAAACTCCAAAAGACGGTTGTCTTGTATGGAAAAACAAATATGACCACTGATGCCAATTTTTTTGAACCCAAACAATGTTTACATCTCTTTCCGCACGCTAGACGAAAAACACACACACACACACAAACACCACACACTTTGACGGATAAGCTTTACGACAAACGCGTCACATGAGCTACGCTCCAGACTGCTCAAACTTTGAATATATCATGTACGATAGTGATAATATTATGTACAGCTCAGCGAATCAGCATCTTCACCACCATGTTCAATATTTATCTTCGAACAAAAAAGCCGGATCACATCATCAGGCCTGTGTTCTTTTAAGAGCCATGAAAGGGGGAGAAAAAAAAATCTCTTAAATAAGACGTCTTAACAAGATGATGACACAAGTGTGGTTCGGACACACAAAAAAGGAAAAAATGGGGAGAGAAGAAAGGCGTGCACTGCTGCTGGGGCTTTTTTTCTCCCCCACTTTTCCTTCTGCTTTTCAAAAATAGAGGTTAAAAAGCGCACTCTTTCATCGCAGCTCTCCGGGCCTGAAACAGTCCGGGTATTGTGCCACCGAGCGAAAGGCTAGTGTGGCATTTATCTGAGACACAAGAGGAGGACGGGGGTAGAGGGGGGGCATTGAATGAGGAGGGAAGGCACACACAAACACACTCCGAATAAAGAAACATAACAAGAGAAGAGGAATAAAGGATGTTTGTGAAGGGCCCCCTTTCACGCACAGGGAGAGAGGAAAAAAAAAAAAAAGACTCCTCACAAAAAAACAGCTCTCCAATTTGAGAATTTCCTTTAGGCGAAGTAATGAAGGGAGAAAAAGAGAAAAAAAAAAGATATAAAAAAATGTACTGTTTTTTCTAAACCAGGCGCACTTTTATGTCCTGGCCTGCACAACATGCACTTTTATATTGTGAGAGCATGTGTGTGTGTGTGTGTGTGTGTGTGAGAATTGGTTTCAAGAACCCAACGTCACACCGATAGCTTCATAATACTCGGCCCGTCGCTCGCGCGCCCTTGAACCGCAGGATAAACCGAGATCTTTAAGATGCCAGGGCCACGCATCTGTGGTGTTGCCATGGCGACCTGGCCATCCTCTTTTGTTCAGCAAGGAGCACAACAGGTAATTCTAAGCAACTGCTGGTCCCATTATTGAACCCGCTGTCGAGTGCAGAGTGAAGAGAGAGAAAAAAATAAAAAATAAAATCACACACACACACACACACACACACACACACACACACACACACACACATACACACACACACACACACACACACACACACACACACAGGGTGCAACCTCGTGGCAGTTTCCAGATTTAAAAATAGCAGAGTAAGTTTAAGTGGACAAATAGGACGTGAATAAAATGTGAGGAGATTCGAGGGCAGTAAAGAGCTTAGGGTTGCTGAATGAGGCCTGAAACAAATGGCATCTGGAAATACGAGCTCGAGTGAAACATTGGTCAGATGTTTCCTTCAGAAAGCTGTTTTTAGATGTATATATGTTTTCATAAACACACACACACACACACACACACACACACACACACACACACACACACACACACACACACACACACACACACACACACACACACACACATACATACATGAAGAAATGTTACCAAGTCAGCCTGTTACACATTTAGTTCCTTTTTACTGTTATAATAACCTCCACTCCTCCAGGAAAGATGTTCCACTAGATTTTGTGGAGACTTGTGCACATTCAGATACAATTCATCCGCATTCCATGTAATTATGTTCAATAGGGTTGAGATCAGAGCTCTATAACAGGAGATCTTCTACTCCAACCCATGTGAAGCACATCTTCACGGAGCTGGCTTTGTGCACAGGGGTATCGTCATGCTGGAACAGGTTTGGGTCTCTTAGGTTAAGTGAAAGGGGAAATTTAATGCCACCTCATCCAATGGCATCCTGTACCACTGCGAGCCTCCAACAGTTTGGCAAGACCAAGTACGGCTGGAAAGTCAGGTGTCCCAATACTTTTGCCAGAATTTACAATAGTATACTTGGTAGAAAAATCAAAGGAGCCATACTAAAATTATTTTTTATTTTACTTTTACTTTTTTACCACTTCTAAAAACTATTTAGCAGGACTAAGTAGCTTGAAGAGGACTAGCTTGTTTAAAAGTATTCAGAGAATTTTTTTTATTGTGAGTAACTAACTTGGTTGGCATAAAACGTCAAATCAGAGCCCAAATTCCTTCGATGCACTCTCACCGGTTCAGCACGGAGTATGTTGGTGTTGTAGCGGTAATGCCCTTCCTCCCACGATCTCTGTGATTAGTATCAGTTGACAGTTTCAAGTTCTCGATGTAATTTGATATGACAAGCTCAATAATATAAACAGTCCAATCACTGTCTAGGAAGTAAAAAAGAAACAGAAAACATAATAATAACCAAGAAATAATTAGAGGGGTGATGTAGAACACTTTCAGTGTACTAGGCTAGCTAGCAAGGCTGTTAGCTTGCTTTGTTTAAAAGTGTAACATAATGTTGTCTAGTACATTTCGACATGTCCAGCGATGGTTAAATAAAAAATACTGTATGTAGGATGCGCTTACAAGTACTTACTTATGTGACAAATGTGGTTAACAAACCTCTCAAATGTAAACACCCCCATTTCTTGCTCTTGAAAATTGGAAGTCTAGTTAACCGCTAGTCAGCTAAGTTGTATTTGTCTTTCTTCTAAACAGTTTTATGTCAGAATAGAACAGATTTAACCCTTTGGATTTGTTAAACACTTTTTATCTGTAGCCAACTATTGATGGTAAGCTAAGTAGCTTAGCACATTAACATTTTGTGTTTCAGATTCTAATTTGATAAAAAAAGGATCAAATTGTATATAAAAACTGTATACGAACAAATATATATTATATATTATAACACACACACACACACACACACACGATAAACAAAAAACCTCGATAAACAATAAACAAAATTGCTATTTCATGTATACAGTACTGCACTGTATTAACATTTTACTTCATTTTATAATTCATAATTATATTTTTATTAATAAATTGTATTATTTCAACATAAAACTTAATAAAAACAATTCCCTATAAGTTTCTCTCTATAAAACCGGGAAAATCAGCTAAACAAATTAGTTATGTCCACGATAAACCGGGGGCGCGAGATTCAAAGCGGGGGATTACCGTATATATTATATACACACACACACACACACACACACACACACACACACACACACACACACACACACACACACACACACACACACACGTTGCCCCACCCCTAAATCAAAAGATACGGGTGTATCAAGTAAATTTCTGATTCGTGCAGTGGCAGCAATCTAAAGTATGTTTGTTAAAATCTTTTGCTATTTTTCTGGACATATTCAAACTTAAATCTTTAAATAATAATAATTATTAATACCCATAAAATGGGTATTAATGTGTGTGTGTGTGTGTGTGTGTGTGTGTGTGTGTGTGTGTGTATATATATACATATATACACACACACTCAGTGCCAGGGGTCAAGTAAAGTCTTCTGTGCTGGCTTAAACACTATCAGCAGCACTGACCTACATTTACAACCTAAATTCTAATATTTGTTCCATGAAATTTTATAAATTTTTTCCCAACAGTTTATTCTCTTCATTTCGTAGTGTTTCTCTCGGCTGCACTGCTTCCAGTACGTGTATGTGGATGTTAGATTTTTTTTGTCCAAATAGATTTCAGCCTCTATGTGCTGCCATGTCAATCTAATCTGCCCAGGGCCTTCAGAATTAGTACTGCTGGCTCTTTTACCATTGAGAATATTATGAATGAGTCTGTTTCTTTAACCAATCAGATTTCATATTCGCCTCACAGGGCAGCTAGCTGGCCCAGAATAGTGTCAGTATTTTTCCGTCCTCTGATTGGTTGGTCAGAGGGAAACTGTTACAGCCAAGTTCAACTGGCAAAAAACAACACGTGTGTAGCTCTGCACACATTAATACATCTGAGTTAGACTTTTTTATACCTATGGAGGAAGGACATAATTAAAAATCCATTTTCCAGAAAAGCTAAGACATCCTGAGAAGAGATCGGCCATACCCTGAAGCTAGCTAGCGTGTCTCAGCCCAGGAAAGGGTTTGTTCATCACTTCCAGACTCTTCTGGAACTCTCCTCTCTGGTGAGTAGGTTGTATTTTATTTAAATTTGTAATGTTTTTGACACAGTTGTGGTTGTAGTGTAGAGGTTTGGAGTCTAAACTGGATTTCTTGCTTTAGTAAAATGTTATTTACCCTCCATATGTGAAATGACTCTCTCTCTCTGTAATGCTACGCGTTGTTATATTGCGTTTTTGTATAGTATTGATGGTTTCTATAATTGCGACGTGATAGTGGTGGTATTAAGAGGTGGATTAAGTCGCCCAGGTACCAAATGCATGGGCCATCACTGATATTATATATCAAAATCAAATAGAAGCCTCTGATAAACATTTAATCACAGAGAAAACCTTATTTTCTGAGAACTGTCCCTTTATTTATTGTTGGCATAGGGGTTGTCCAGAGGAAGAAACGGTGAGACCTTCGCGGTTCAGGACATCCTGCGATGGCCCAGGCCTCACCGGAGCACATGTTCTCCTCCTGCTACAAACAGGATACATGCTCTTTCTCTACATGCCTGGGCAGGGAAGGCCACAAACAACAGAAGGGGGGGGATATACAGAACGAATAAAAGCGCTTTAAAGATGATGATTACACAAGCCCTATAGGGAGGTAAGATTTACAAAAGGAAGAATGAAAATATGGGGGAAAGGTAGGTGATGCAAATTTGACTGATTCCACGACATGAACCAGAAACTTCCATTGAACACGCTACTTACACAGCAGTAAAGGAAATATGGTTTTTGCTGTTGTGGCTAATCTAAGATTCACAGTGGTCAGAAGGCGTTTCTGTGCATTACATTTGTGTACAGCAGAGTTTTATTATTAATGTGCTCGATCTGATGCATCATGGATGTAATAAAAGCGTGTTTGTTCCACGCTAGATTAATATTAGATAGATTGTAACAAATAAAATGGTGTAAACAATCGTAAAGCTCATATAGCAGAAAATCATGCTATAGAATATTAATAATTAAACAAATTACTGTTGATATTGATGTGATATAATTGTCTATAAATATTAACATTTTAGGGAAGGAGTCTCCAATCTTTGGACTTTTTACCGTTTTTTTTTTTTCTTCCACCGAACATGAGAAAGTTTTCAGGACAAAAGATTTCACACTTTTGTGGTTTCTCGGTAATATGACAGGCTGTGATTCTTGTCTTTTTACCTTCTAAAAGAGAGTAACAAAGAAAGGCTGGTGAGGCAACAAGTGATAACGAGAGCTAACTTGTTTCATGGACATTCCGCAATTGTTAATCGTAACCATAAAACAGGTGATAAAGAAAATGAGGCTGTGTAAAATTTTTATTAATACGAACAAAATGACAAATTTGAAATTGTCAAATTGTCAGTTGGCAAATTGCAGCGGTGTAAAAGGAACTCGTTTGACGTGAGGCGTTAAAATAATTACAAAAAAGAATCCGAACGGTAATTATATTCTTCGATGATAAGGGAAACCTTGTACGCAATTGAGCGCTTGTTAATCGCAACGTTGTACCATGTTACAGGTTCAAAATTGCGTTTGAGCACATGTAGGACAAATCACACTCGCTCCTGATTCGATGAACGTGTAGTCGCCGATTTGCAGCGGAATTAAAAAAAAAAAAAAAAAGTAAAAAATTCGCCGCCCATTTTGCAAATCGGAATAATGACTTTTACGTGTGAACGCTTTGAAGAGAATAATTAAAAAAAAAATTTGGAAACAAAAATATTTTTCTGAGAACGGGTGTGTAGTTTGCACTTCTCGACCACATCAACGAGGGAATGAAGCTCTTTTTCAGAGACACACACACACACACACACACACACACACACACACACACACACACACACACACACACACACCTTCTATAGCTTTAACCTCCCCACTATGTAAAGTTCTAAGAAGACAAAGATAATATCAAACGTATAAGCTGTTATAATTGGAATCACACGAGATACCGGATATAAGCGTCGATACACAACACTAAAAGCTCGTAATAATCTAACGAGACGCTAATATGCCCCTTCTATACGCGTACAGTGTGTGAATCTGTCTATTAGTGTGTGTGTACATTTCAGTAGGTAAACAGAAAACAGAAACTGTGTAATAAATCAGGTTTAACCCACACCAACTCAATCTCTTGTGTGCAAACCGGAGCCTTAAAAAAAAGAAAATTACCTCACTACAGATTCCCAACAACAACGAAAGAAGATTTCAACCCACGTTTCCTACTTTCTCTCACAAATTCACACAGCGGCGTCGTCCGCCGCACTTTAATGATTACACACTTCAGTTACAGTGCTGGATGAGTCAGATGAAGCGAAGCAAAGCGGCGACGCGACCCGACCAGTTATTTCTTCCTCAGTAATGGTGTGATGGCAAAAGGAAAACGCTACAGCAGCATGTGACTGCCACTCAGCAGCAAAGGATTGATGAATGGCTCACTAATTAAATGATCAGAAGTCAAATTTAAAAGTTCCCTCTCCCCCACCGTGAAATCATTATCCGACTGTATTATAGAACATAATCCCCGAGTCTCGAGGTGTACATAAAGGCTAGCGGTTTAGCAAGCTATCGAACCGTATGAATAGTCTCGGTGTTCTTTTAGCCGATGGAGAAGGACATGCAAATAGGACGTGGCGATATTTCCATGGCACATTCTTTGGCCTGTGAAAGCCCTCGCTGTTGCTAAAAGAGCTGTTGTGGATTATTGCAGCTAGTGGAAAAAAAAAAAAAAAAAAAAAAGGGGAATGAATACACAACTAACCAAATAAAATAAAGAGGCCTGAACAAATCTGTCTGTGATAGCTCGGTCTGAAGCGAAGCCTCGTCCGCGAGGGCCCGTCTTTCCTCGTCCCTTATCTTATCGTATCTTATCGTTTGTAACACACTGGGCGCGTTGTGCGGAATTGCGCGAGGTGTAACACGACATTTGAGCTTTTACGATGCTGGACAAATCAATATACCAAACAGAGGGGGGTTTATTGTACATTCTGGAATATTTCACCCACAGTGTGAAAAACACACACACACACACACACACACACACACACACACACACACACACACACACACACACACACACACACACTGACTGACATAAAAAAAAGTTTGCATGTTGAATATGTTACAGAACAATACAACATAATCCATGCAAACACAACCTGCAGGAAATCATGGAAAGCATTTTAGATTTTATTTTAGCCCTAGATGAAGGAATGTTTCATAGGAGCGAACCGTTTCAAAATATCATCAATTTACGAATAAAAAGAAAAAAATCCTGAACAATTTATCAAATAAATACCACAGGATTTTACAGAACGGTTATACGGTGAATGCTCCAGATCGAAGTAAGAAATCTCTTTAAATACTATTTTTTTTTAGGGATCGTATTCACGTCTAAAGACTGAACATGTACAGATTCAGAGATTATTATTATGCTTCCGAATAATTGTTTTTAACACTAAAATTGACTGGAAACGCCTGAAAAAGGGGCCAAAAACTCTGCTTAAAATCTCAAATATCTCGTTTTTATACAATCACTTGTTTGATAATCAACAGATATGAGGGTTAACCTTTAAATAAATACATCTATTTATTTTCTTTTGCAGTTTCACCATTTTTGTAGTGTAGGGAAAAAAATGTAAAAATGTACAAATTTAAAAAATAAAAAAAAAAAGCACCCAAACAACAACAAAAAAAAATTGCAGGATCATTTTCCCCAAAATTCTCCAAACACCTTCTTAAGGAGAAAAAAAAAAAAAAGACAAAGTAAAAAAAGCATGGGACATGACAACAAAAAGAAAAAACAAGAAAAAAAAAAAGGAGTATATTGACCAGTCTTGCCTTGTGTATTTGGAGTAAAAACCTGTTTGGCAGTTGTGAGTGGAAGCAGTAATTCAAAGGGATCGGTTTCCTTTTATTCTTGTTCAGGCAGATTTACGGCTTTTAGTAAATGCTACCGCAACGTGAACATACCCGCTGTGCGTGTGTGTGTGTGTGTGTGTGTGTGTGTGTGTGTGTGTGTGTGGCATAGAGAAAATACTCACTACATGTACTGCTTCATTAGGAATAAATGCACGAGTTCTACTGCTACTACTACTAACAATTATTATTAATTTAAACGCAGGCGGAAAAGTTTGTCATCGAGCAAATTTCTTTAATTTAACCAACAGCATTTTGTTTGCCTTTTGTTTTTATTGTTTTTGCATTCATAGCCTTGACGAGCAGCCCTCCACACTGCTGCTTTTCAATCCTATGAGATTGAAAGTTTATAAAACTGAAGTAAAAACTCCTAGCAAGAAAGATTAAGTAGCAATATATATATTTTTTTTGGTATGAAAAATTTCAATAGGAGAAAGAAACCGTTTTGGATCCTTCACAGCTTTGAGTAATTGTTTATATATAAAATATGAAAAAAAAAAAAAAAAAAAAAACTTGACATGAGTTATTTTGCAAATAAGCACCGGCAGACTCAAAAGGCAAGTACGTTTACATAGGAAAAGTAATGATACTTACTTAAGAAAAGTAATGACCCCCTTTTCTGCTGAACAGTAAGACAATAGTGATGATTGACTTTTTTGACCGCTGCCTATTTGTTTGACTTTTTTTTTCTGCAGCTACTCAATGAAAATGTTCTTACGTGATTTCCGCTGCCGTCCTGCCTTCATGTCAATGCTGATAAAGAGAGAGTGTAAAAAAAAGAGCGAGAGATAGAGAGAGAGAGAGAGAGAGAGAGAGAAAGAGAGAGAGAGAGAGATAGAGAAAGAGAGGGGGTAGGTGTCAGTGGAAGACGAGTGTTTGGGAACATGTGGGCTGCTGTGAAAAAGTGTTGATCGCACTTTCCATGCAATGAACGTGGAAGGTGTTCTTTAATATGTGCAAATTCTGGCCATTTCTAATTTTATTTACAATAATCGAAGAAAGTCTTTAGAACTAAAGACGATGGGGTTTGACACCCAAAAAGGGGTCTTTTTATTACCTCAATTAATTAATGAATTAATTCATATTATATTTACTATTATCATTTACAGTTATTAAGAAAAGTATGACCAGTGATCAGACTAATATATATATATATATATATAATATAATAACAGTTGTTTTGTTCATTTGACAGATTGGAATCAGCGTCTCGCAGTACCTTGATGAAAACTCTGAAATACTTGTAATGATGCTGATCCTCTTTGAAATTTTAACCTAAAAAAGTGCATTTAGATCTTTACAGCAGATTTTATACCAATACCTCTACAAATCAAACATATAAAAGTGCAGATGGGAGAAAGTTTGTAAGGTTATTTGTGACAGAAAATTTCTCTTTTTTTTTCTTTTCTTTTTTTTTTTTTTTTAAGTCCACAAGAGTAAAAAAAAAAAAAAAACCTTAAAGATTTTAACACTTCACTCCCAATTGTAAGTCACTAAAGCAGTTCTGAGAGAACAGACTTGTTCCCATATGACTGGACTATTTTGAGCAATAGGAAGAAGAAGAATAAAATGAAGATTTTGTACAGCAGCTGTCAGAAGTTAAAAGTGGAAACACTTTGAAATCTCTTACGGGTTTTTTTTTTTTTTTTTTTGAGAGACACGTGCACGTTCCTTTTGTTCCTTTGCTTCAAACTGGGTAGTTTAACTGCATGAAGATTTGCTTTAATGAAACAAATATAGAAAATGTACAGATCCAAATATTCTCCGTTTCTCCAAATATTCGTCTGAAATACTTTGTCGTGCTTCTTGTAAAACTTGCACTAGTTGGAGTTCTTTACGATCCAGTTAATCCCAGAGCAGTTCAACAGGATTTAGGTGCAGCGACTGGGCCGTTCCATGATGGAGAATACTCCAGACGACTGTTTGCTCTAACTTTCAGAGCTTTGTATGCTTGGACGTACGCTTCGGTTAGCCATGTTGGCTCAGGATTCCTTTCACCCAGAATAAGTCTCGATCCTTCCCTGCTCCAAAACCTCAAACCATTAAGCAAACTATTTGCCTCGATGCTTCGTTTAGTCCATTTAACTAAACTGCGTTTCCCTGCAGACCATTATTACTGCGCACCACCCGGTGAACTCTGGACCGCACTGGGGTCTCATTTATACTTTGGCGCCTTATAATGTGGCCACGCAGAGGTTGTTAGTTTGGGAGTTTACTTGCAGGTGCGCACTTTCTCCCGTCTAATTTCTTTTTTTTTTATAAAATCACAACCTTTGTGTGGCAAAGTGGCGTACACACGTTTTTATCCTCGTTTCTTTGCGTACGTCTTGTTTCTATATGAAACTCCTGGACAGGTAACACAGAGGACGCTGCAGAATGAAAAATGGAGAAAACAGGGGCGAAGGAGAAGATTCAGGCCAAAAAAAACGCCAGAAAGTTTGAGATCATTTCAAACTAAAACGTAAAGAAAAACACCGTACAGTGCGGTTTAACTTGTTTTCTTGAAGTAATATGAAATTGGTTTTTATATCTAATTTTGTATTTATATATTTGCATTTTGATGTAATATGGCAATTAAATGCACTAAACGGATTTCGTTTTCAAAGATTGCAAATTTTACATTTTTCTAAGAAGGAAACAAACGACGTCCGTTTTAAGAGACGCATCTTATTTTCTCTTGTGTATTTAATATTTCTCTTTAATGAAGAAAAAATACTTCTTATCCGATTACTCGATTCATCAATGGACTAATCAGTAGAATACTCGATTAATAAAATAATCGATACCTGCAGCCCTAGATCAATTGTATCTTTTTTTTTTTTTATCAATTTTACAGCAAGTTTCTATGCAAATTAAAATAAATAAAAACCAGCCACTTCATACTGAAGTTTTTTCACCTGAGAGTAATGGAGCAGATTACCACAAATACTCTGCACTAACTGAAGAATAACACCGGCGTCCTCTGAAGCTAAAAAAAGCCGTATGCTTCGGCAAAACGATTACAATCCCATGACGTTTTCATACCATTCCGCCGCTTGTTTAAAAAAAAACTCTGAACAAAAGACAAAACAATAGCTGAAATATGCCGGTTCTCACAGAACACAATGGCATCCTGTGTGTGAAACACAAACCGTCTGCGTTACGTTCTCACTCCTATTGACACGTGAAACAACAAAGATTAAGTGACAGAATTACACGGAGGATTTGACAGACAGCAAGGCCAAAAGCATGCATCCATCTTGTTCTTTTTTTTTTTTTTTTGAAGGAACGCTTCATTTGATCTCATTGAGGAGGTTACAGGCCCGAAGGAAACACACTTCACGAGGCCATTGTTACGGCCGCTCTCGTTGGACCTGTAGTTCAATAAGACGGCGAGGAAAACAACGTGCACGGGGTCAAAGTTCGAAAGGCGAGACGAAACGTGCTTCTGCTCTGTCGGCTGATCTCCCTCGCTCTCTGCACAGCCCGATTAGGATGCTCTCGAACCCGAAATGGGTCTTATGTAATCTGCAAGAAATTGGAGTGTACGCTGGGTTCACACAGGACCTGAGATCAAATCAGATTCGATCAGACTTTATGCCATCTTACACTCTACAGCTCGGACCGGTTCTCTTTATAGATCACTGGAAAACAGGGTTTATCAGAGATCATCGTTATCGAGTTGAATGTTGTGTAATCATTTAAAGGCAGTGGTGCAAAAAAATAAAATAAAAAAAGAAAGAACAGTATCATTCTGGGACAGAGAGCTGAGGGTAGAAAGGGCAGAAAGCCATCCTGGCTTCACGTCCAATGATATCGGAATAAAGTACAGGAGTGTGAGGAGAGATTTACATTTACGGCATTTGGCAGATGCCCTTATCCAGAGCGACTTACATTTATATCATTCATACACCTGAGCAGCTATCATTTCAAGGGCCCTGCTCAGGGGCCCAGGAGTGGCAGCTTGGTGTGGGTGGGATTCGAACTCACAACCTTCAGATCAGAAAGTCCCGTGCCTTAACTACTAAGCTCCCCCCCGCCCGAACGATGGATGTGTGTGTCTTCTGTCCCACTTATCTCGAAATCTATTGAGTGACAAGCGCGAGCGATTGCGCAACAACAGAAAAAAAAAAACACCCATGAATGGTCACATGGCCTAATCCTGCATCTCGTCTTCAAGAAGTGCGAAAGAAGGAAAAACAATGCACGTGTCAAACAGAGGAAGAATGACAAACTGGATGTCAGAGAAAGAATGAAAAACAAGCTGTAGGTCAGAAAAGGAATGACAAGTAAAAGAAAACAAGTCAAAAACAGAAAGGGCGAGAACAGAGACAGAGGTAAGGACACAAGGTATGAGAACAAAAAAAAAGAAAGAAAGAAAGAAAGAACAAAAAACAAAGAAGCAGAAGAGAGGGTGAAAGATGGATGGAGGAGAAAAATAGGAGAGAATGGAGGAATGGTAGAGGAAAAGGTCAGGGACTCCCCGCTGTCAGGCTGCTTTGTGAACACGCAGTCAGTGTAAAGCCACACACTCGCGGCCACTTTGCCAACTTCCTCCTCCAAGGATCCATTGGGAATCTTCACTCCAGACCATGTGACATCACACAGAAATGACATCACTCACACACACACACACACACACACACACACACACACACACACACACACACACAAGACTATACGAGACCAAAGCACCAACACTTAAAGGAGAAATTCATTAGAGTACCAGCAGATCATTCACAGAACATCACATCCTGCAGGCCAACTCTGCCCACATGTGCCCTTTTGCCCTCCTTAACCTTCCGAGACACTTAACAGACCCTAAAGGTCGTGAGGTCACACGACTGATGAACTCCGTGCTAGAGGATGCTCCTACGTCCTGCCTGCTCTCTTACACTTTTTGCTGCTTGTGACAGGACACGAGAGTCTTGACTTTTACAATCAGTGTGCATCTCTATTCTAAATATTGTGCATGTGTATCAATCTCTCTGCATACTTCAGATAAAAAGGAGGGATGGACGAAGAAAGGAGAAGAAAGGATGTTCGACTGAAAAGAAAGAAAGAAAGAAAGAAAGAAAGAAAGAAAGAAAGAAAGAAAGAAAGAATAAATTCAGCTAAAAAGAAAGAAAGAAATGTTTAACAGTGGTGTGATTACTGTCACGTGTCAGAAAGAAAGAAAGAAAGAATAAATTCAGCTAAAAAGAAGGAAAGAAAGAAATGTTTAACAGTTGTGTGATTACTGTCACGTGTCAGAAAGAAAGAAAGAAAGAAAGAAAGAAAGAAAGAAAATAAATGTTTAACAGTGGTGTGATTACTGTCACGTGTCAAAATGCGAGACTTTTTTTATTTTTGTAAAAATCACGTCTGTGTGCGTGTGCGTGTGCGCGCGCGCAGTGGAGCAGGATAAACCCAGCAGCTGTTGGAGGTGATTCCAGACCTCGCGCTCGTGTTGTTTACAGCACAATAAATCAGTGTTCCAGCTGTCACGTGGCAAAAACAAGAAGTGAAGACCGGACACACTCATTACTGCACAAAGTGTGTGTGTGTGTGTGTGTGTGTGTGTGTGTGTAGCAGTGAATGAAGATGAACGCAGCATGGCCAAACGGACCTCGGTGTTAGTGTTGGTGACACCAGCCTGGATCCAGGAGCGATCCCTCTCACACACACACGCGCGCGCGAGCGCGAGCTTCACACTTAGCGGACTCTAATCACCAACTTTCTCCTTTCCAAATTACCTAATAACACGGAAAACACACTCACTCTCACTCTCTCTCTCACTTCCCACGTCACGTTTCGGGCCACGCGTGAAACTTTCAGACTCACCACACTCCGGGGGAAAAGCGCGTGCAGCCGCCCAGAGGAAAGGAAAGAGAGAAAGACACCCAGAACTTCTTCCTCCTCCTCCACGAAGTCACGCAGACCGCTCGAGCTGACGATGATGATGATAACGATGGTGTGGGCGATTTATCAGAGGCGCGCGCTCACGTGAAAAAGCACACGCGGCTCGAGATCATTACAGCTCGCGCTCCCGTCGAATGTCTTAAAGCGCTGTCCGGTCTCCTCGCACACACAAGTCACTTTTTGGTGCGCGCGCGCGTGTGTGTGTTTGTCCAACATCTCCTACCGTTCACCTCCCTCTTAAAGGGAAAGCTCATGTCAGGACTCTGTACAGCTGCGGCACCGCAAACACACGCCTACACACACACACACACACACACTGCAATAAACTACTGACGTTTATCATCATCATCATCGTCACCATCTTCATCTCAAATTTCATAATCAAAAATCATCACAATCATCATCAGTCATCGTTATCATTATAACCAAAATCTCATCGTCATCGTCATCATCATTGCTACAATTATCATCACAATCATCACAATCAGTACCACCATCATCATCGTTATCATCTTCATCACAATTATCCTAATAGTCACAATTGACATCATCACCATCGCCATCATCATCATCATCATCATCATCACCTCGATCACAATTATCATCATCGCCATCGCCGTCAACATCATCATCATCATCACAATCATTACCATCATATCACAAATATCATCACCATCGCCATCATCGTTATCATCATCATCACCTCGATCACAATTATCATCACCATCACCGTCATCATTATCATCATCATATCACAATTATCATCATCACCATCGCCGTCATCATTATCATCATCATCACAATCATTATCATCATCATTACAATCATTATCATCATCATATCACAATTATCATCATCACCATCGCCATCATCATCATCACAATCATTATCATCATCACCTCAATCACAATTATCATCATCACCATCGCCGTCATCATTATCATCATCATCCCAATCATTATCATCATATCACAATTATCATCATCACCATCGCCTTCATCATTATCATCATCATCCCAATCATTATCATCATATCACATTTATCATCATCACCATCGCCATCTTCATCATCATCACAATCATTATCATCATCATCACAATCATTATCATCATCATCATCACAATCATTATCATCATATCACAATTATCATCATCACCATCGCCTTCATCATTATCATCATCATATCACAATTATCATCATCACCATCGCCATCATCATCATCATCACAATCATTATCATCATCATCACAATCATTATCATCATCATCATCATCATCACAATCATTATCATCATCACAATCATTATCATCATCATCGCCATCATCATCATCATCATCACCTTGATCACATTTATCATCACCATCGCTGTCATTATTATCATTCTTTTTCTTTCTCCTTCAGATTTTTTTATATTTAACTTTTGCATGTTTTCTTCTTCTGCTATTGTTATTCTTATGATTATTTTTAGAACATTGTATTAGTGTTATGTGGTCAGGGAAAGATTCATACATTTTGATTATACTTGAAACAGGTTTAAATAGTTTGTTAATGAAAAAAAAAGGATTCTGGAAGGTGAGAGGATGCATGAGGAATGGAGAAGGAATGCGATCTTTAAGAATAAGGGAGATGTGCAGACCTGCAGTAACTACAGGGGAATTTTAAGTTGATCAACCACACCATGAAGTTATGGGAAAGGGTAGTGGAAGCCAGGCTGAGAGAAGAGGTGACCATCTGTGAGCAACAGTATGGTTTCATGCCGAGGAAGAGCACCACAGACGCATTATGTGCTTTGAGAATGTTGATAGAGAAGAATAGAGAAGGTCAGAAGGAGTTGCATTGTGTATTTGTGGATTCAGAGAAAGCGTACGACAGGGTGGAGAGAGGAGTTGTGGTACTGTATGAGGAAGTCTGGTGTGTCAGAGAAGTATGTGAGGGTGGTGCAGGACATGTATGAGGACAGTGTGACATCAGTGAAGTGTGCAATAGGAACGACAGACTGGTTTAAGGTGGAGGTTGGACTGCATCAAGGATCAGCTCTGAGCCCTTTCCTGTTTGCAGTGGTGATGGACACGTTGATGGACAAGGTCAGACAGAAGTCTTCATGGACTATGATGTTTGTGGATGATATTGTGATTAGTGGTGAGAGTAGGGAGTAGGTGGAGAAGAGCCTGGGGAGGTGGAGGTACATGCTGGAGAGAAGGAGAATGAAAGTCAGTAGGAGTAAGACAGAGTACATGTGTGTGAATGAGAGGGAGGGCAGTGGAGGGGTGCGGTTGCAGGGAGAAGAGGTGGAGAAGGTGGAGGAGTTCAGGTACCTGGGGTCAACAGTGCAAAGTAATGAAGAGTGTGTTAGAGAAGTGAAGAAAAGAGTGCAGGCAGGGTGGAGTGGGTGGAGAAGAGTGATAGCAGGAGTGATTTGTGATAGAAGAGTATCTGTGAGAGTGAAAGGGAAAGTTTATAGGACTGTGGTGAGACCTGAGATGTTGTATGGATTAGAGAAAGTGGCATTGAGTAGAAGACAGGAGGTGGAGCTGGAGGTAGCAGAGCTGAAGATGTTGAGATGTTCGTTGGGAGTGATGACGATGGACAGGATTAGAAAAGAGTTTATTAGAGAAACAGTGCATGTAGGACATTTTGGAGACAAGGTGAGGGAGGTGTGATCGAGATGGTTTGGACATGTGCAGAGGAGGGACATGGGGTTTATCAGTAGAAGAATGCTGAGGATGGAGCCACCAGGAAGGAGGAAAAAAGGAAGACCAAGGAGGAGGTTTATGGATGTTTTGAGGGAAGACATGCAGGTAGTTGGTTTGAAAGAGGCAGATGTAGAGGACAAGGGGGTATGGAGACGGATGATCCACTGTGGAGACCCCTAATGGGAGAAGCTGAAAGAAGAAGAAGAAGAAGAGAAAGGGATGAAGCTGGAAAATTATATGCTAAAATTATATGCGTGTTATGTAGTCTAATGTAGCGTCTTAAGGAGCACTACTGTGTTAGTTGTGGTGGCGTAACTGTAACGGATTTAAATCCATTAAGGGAAAAGTAGTCGAGTGTAATCATCTGGATTATCTCGGGAAGGGGATTAGATAATCAGAGGATCATGTGATCAGGTAATCAGGTGATCTGGGATGAACGACTCGATCCTCCTTTCTGAACGGCTGTACCGAAAGTTACTTCAGGAGCTGAGCGCGTTTATGGACCGCGCGCTGAGCTCGGGACGTGGGTGATGCCATCTTCTCGTTCAGATGGGGGGGAGACGAGGATCCCACCTTGAGTGAATTGCCCAGGTGAACTCCCTGGTTGCGCCTTCAAAGCTTTTTATAACGTCTCTTTTTGTCGCTTTTACGCTGCATGTGCGCTCGCGGCTCACCGCAGCCTCGCCAGGCCGAGAGTCCAGCACCATTGTGCCGTTTCTAATCCCCTCTGTTCCTGCCTTTGTGCGGCCGCCCAGCAGGAAGTGGGAGCCGAGCAGACAACAATTAACAAAAGAGCTGCGAGGAATACAATTAGCCTTCAATAGGAGTCCGCGCGCCTTTGTGCCTGTTGCCATGACAACACTCGACAACCACCAATGCAGGATTATGGGACACCCCCCCCCACCCCTCCTCTCTCTCTCTCTCTCTCTCTCTCTCTCTCTCTCTCTCTCTCTCTCTCTCTCTCTCTCTCTCTCTCTCTTTCGCTTTCTCTCTCTCTACCCCGTAGTGTTTTAAACATCTCGCACTATTTTCTCCAATTTATTCTTCTGTCTATTTCCTTTTATTCCTCTTTTGTCCAAGTCAAATCTTGTCCTCCTCTTTGTTCTTTCTTTCTTTCTTTCTTTCTTTCTTTCTTTCGATGTATATTGTTTTTTTCTTTCTTTTGATTTTTATCCCACTCTTCTTTTTCTTTCTTTCTTTCTTTCTTTCTTTCTTTCTTTCTTTCTTTCTTTCTTTCTTTCTTTCTTTCTTACTTTCTTTCTTTCTATTTAAACTCTATAAATACCCCTCTCCATCTCTCTTACTCCTTTGTGCCACCTTTCTTTCACCCTTTCCATCTCTTCAATTCTCAATCTTTACATCTCTCTGAGTCCATTCTTCTCTCTCCCTCTCTCTCTCTCTCTCTCTCTCTCTCTCTCTCTCTCTCTCTCTCTCTCTCTCTCTCTCTTTTCATCTTTGTTCTGTGAATCTATTTTATTGCCCTTTTCATTTCTTTTCCCCTTTTTTTCTGGCCACTCTTTCTTCCTTTCTTGTCACAGCGCAGCTCTCTGGGGTTTTTATCCATATAGGCTCTGCGACCTTTGTTCGCTCCTGTGCTTTTCAGGTCTTTCACCTTTATCTCCCCTTGAGGTGAAGTTGGTGACTTTTTTCCCCCTTCGGTCCCCTCATTTATTCCTGTCTCTGGTCTGGAGGATTATCAGGCATGGAGCTCGGAGAGAGAGAGAGAGAGAGAGAGAGAGAGAGGGAGTGAGAGGGAGTGAGAGAGAGGGAGAGAGAGAGAGGAGAGAGAGAGGGAAAGAGAGAGAGAGAGAGAGAGAAAGAGAGGGAGCGAGAGAGGGCGAGAGGGAGAGGAAGAGAGAGAGTAAAAGAGAGAGAGAGAGAGAGAGGAAAAGAGAGAGAGAGAGAGAAAGAGAGGGAGCAAGGGAGAGGGGGGGAGAGAGAGAGAGAGAGAGAGAGAGAGAGAGAGAGAGAGAGAGAGAGAAAGAGAGGGAGCCAGAGAGTAAAAGAGAGAGAGAGAGTAAAAGAGAGAGAGAGAGAGAAAGAGAGGGAGCAAGGGAGAGGGGGGGAGAGAGAGACAGAGAGAGAAAGAGAGGGAGCAAGAGAGGGTGAGAGGGAGAGAGAGAGAGAGGAAAAGAGAGAGAGCGAGACCTCATGTACTGACCACACTGAGACGGCTTTCTCTGACAAGAGATGCTTTTTATGTCCAATTGCAAAATGCAGTGTGGCCTTCACTATTATACAAAGCAACACTTATCTAACACACACACACACACACACACACACACACACACACACACACACACACACAAAGGAGGAACAGAGCCCTGAATAAAACTACTTCTAGACTTCTATAGACTTTACACACTATATAAAATAAAATACTTCCGAGTCCATTAGTAAATTTAACACAGTGATGTAATGAAAATGAGGAATTAAAGCTGCTAAGTATTAATTATCACACATACATAGAGTGCAATTAATACAATATAATTATATTCTGTTTATCATGAATTGTAACATCCATCAAAATGGTGCTGTGGGAGTTTTAATTAATGTTTATAATTCAACATAGAAAAGCGGGAGATTAATAATTTTACAATAAAACAAAACAATGTACATTTAATCAGCTGCATTTATGCAAGAGTTTGTAGCAAAACATTTATTACAAACATTTATAAAGATTTCATTATATCATATATATGCATTTACACTATACCTATAAATATATATATATATAAAGATTAGACTGTATTTCTATTCTACTCTTCCTTTTCCTCCTTTCCTCCTTTCTTTCTTTCTTTCTTTCTTTCTTTCTTTCTTTCTTTCTTTCTTTCTTTCTTTCTTTTTATTTCTATCCTACCCTTTATTTCTTTTTCGCTTTGGATTTATATTCTTTCTTTCTTTCTTTCTTTCTTTCTTTCTTTCTTTCTTTCTTTCTTTCTTTCTTTCTTTTTTTCTTTCTTTCTTTCTTTCATTCTTTTGATTTCTATCCTACCCTTTATTTCTTTTTCGCTTTGGATTTATATTCTTTCTTTCTTTCTTTCTTTCTTTCTTTCTTTCTTTCTTTCTTTCTTTCTTTCTTTCTTTCTTTCTTTTTATCTATCTATCTTTTGATTACTATCCTACCCTTTATTTATTTTTTTAGCTTTGGATTTATATTCTTTCTTTCTTTCTTTCTTTCTTTCTTTCTTTCTTTCTTTCTTTCTTTCTTTCTTTCTTTCTTTCTTTCTTTCTTTCTTTTTTTCTTTTCCAGTCCATTTTTGTCCTCCTCTTTGTTCCTCCTTTTATTTATATATTGGATCACATGTGTTCAATATCTTTAAAGGAATTGGGACACCTGACTGCAGCTTACTATAAACCTTTTTACAGCATGACGATGCCCCTGTGCACAAAGCCAGCTCCATGAAAATATGCTTTACATACAGTACATTGGACTAGAAGATCTCCCGCTATAGAGCTATAAAACCCTGTCTGAACATCTTTGGGACCTTCTGACCTCACCTTCATCAGTAACTGACTTACTAACATCCTTGTCGATGAAGTAGTACAAATCTCCACAACATCTTGTGGAACATCTTCCCAGAAGAGTGGAGGTTATTATAACAGTGAAAAGGGGACTAAATGTGTAAGAGGATGCTCAATAAGCACATACTAATCTTATGTTCAGGTGTCCACAAACCTTTTGTCTATATAGTGTGTTTAGATAGATTCATCTTCCTCCCTCACATATAGGCCGTATTCTTTAAATATACAATATGTTCACGTGAACTCATGAAGCTGCTCGAAGTATCTGTAACTGATCACGAATAAAACTGACTGAATTTTCCTTCAGTGTTTCTGAAAGTGCTTTAGGGTTTGTCCACTAATTTCATACCCCAGTGTGCCATCATACCGAATCTCTCCATAATTGCATCGAGCTCCGAACTAAGATTCAATAAGCGCCATATAAAAGAGTGCTATGTGTGAGCCATGATGATGCAGAGCATGAAGGATCGCAGGTGCAACCAAAACGGATTGAGAAAGAATGCAAAAATGATTGTGAAGTAATACAAAACTATTGGGAATAAGCACAAAAAGTGGTCATGAGAAAACTATTAGGAGAAACAAAATTGTTCCACAATGCAAAAATGATTGCAAACTAATGCAGAAGACTTGCGAGGGAAGGAAAAGGAAGGGAACGTAAAAATAAAAAAAAAATGATTGTGAAGGAATTCAAAACTGATGTGGAGTATTTGGGATGTTTGTGGTTGAGATTTTTCTAACCAGAAGGTTGTCAGGTCAAATCCCAGCATGTTCAGACATATAAACGAGATCTTTGTAAGTTGCTTTGCATCTGCCAAACGCCATATGTAAATGTATTGCATGTATATAATATGAACATAACTGCTTTTGTGCCTTGCGAGAGAATGCAGAAATGATTGCCAGTTGACACAAAATTATCGGCACGGAACGTAAAACAGTAATTGTTGCTATTACGAGGGAATGCAAAATGATTGCAGTAGATCGCAAAACTATTGTAAGAGAGGCTAAAAAAACGATTGTAAAGTAACGCGAAGACGATTACGGCGGAATGCAAGAACGCTCGTGACAAAACAAGGGAGGACTATTATGACGGGAACACCTTTATTTGAAAGGTTAATTAAATAATGCACACATTTCTGCGACGATTGCGAGAGAACTATTGCAATGGTATGCAAAAATATTTGGAAGGTGATATAACTATTGTGAATAAGTCAAATGATTGTCAGGCAAAAAAATGCTATTGTGCATAAAAATGGCTGGATGATAAAGCGAAACTTCTGAGAGGGAATTAAAAATGATTGCAAGGGATATCAAAACAATTGTGAGAGAAATTTTGTACAAAAACATCTCAGGTTCCAGATTTTTATCTTCTTCCTATTTTCTTTCGTTTGTCTGTTCATTTCTGTTCTAGCTGAATTTTTGGCTGTGTTTTTTTTTTTTTTTTTTTTTTTAAAGTAGTTTTTTTTTTTTTTTTTTTTTTTTTTTTTTTTTTTTTTAAAGTAGTTTTTTTTTTTTTGAAGTAGTTCAGAAACGTGAGCCATGTCCTGGAAGCCTTATGAAATCTTCAACTCGAACGTTTTACACTATTAGAACTAACAAATGGAGAATACAGGAAGTCGACATTAAACGCTTTCTCAAGCATTACTGTGATGTTCGTGTGTTTTCAGCCTTATCACACTTCAGACTCCAGAGTGCCTTTGCCTCTCCTTCCTGTTAGAACCCACTTAGTATTTTTTTTATTCTTTGTATTTTTAGTATGTGTGAGCAAACTAAATGATCGCAATGCCCCCTTTTTTTTCTAGAATCATTTTCATGGACTATATGAACAAAGGTTGTAAGACTTTTCCAGCCATTTGTGGTTCTTCCCCAAAAAGTTGAAGGCACACAATTTTACAATGACAATAAAGTTGTGATTTACAATGCAATGACAATAAAGTTCTATCTATCTATCTATCTATCTATCTATCTATCTATCTATCTATCTATCTATCTATCTATCTATCTATCTATCTATCTATCTATCTATCTATCCATCCATCCATCCATCCATCCTTCCATCCATCCATCCATCCATCCTTCCATCTATAGGATGTCTTTGGAAGGATAACATTAAATTTTCCCTTAACTTGAACTACAAGACTAAAAATCTCACAAATGTACACACTCCAAAATCTTCCAAAAAGAATGCAGGTTATTATAACAGCAAATGGAAACTAAATGTGGAATGTTCAAAAAGCAAAAGCTTCTGGTCGAGTGTCCTCAAATGTCAGTACGGTGCAGCTGCTATAATATAAACGAGAACAGAGGATTTATTACTGTAGCTTATTAAGTTATGAAGAGCTTTTTTCTTTTAACAAATAACTGTAATCCTGGACATATGAGAGGAATAACACACCTTTGGATAAACTGTTACAGGAAATAAACAACTTTAAGGGTTTTTTAATTGACCCCTTTTATGTTTGTATTCTTTGTTTTTTTCATTTAACGTATTTGTACGGCTTCCATTCAAAACTATGGTCATTTTGACCTTAAACTCTTAAATGGATTGAAGAATTCGCAATACATTCCACCAGAAATGTGAACAACAAGGTGTAAAATATTAGAAATTATAATTTGTTTAACAAATAATAGCAATATATTTGACATGTACAAACTTTTACTTTTAACAGCCGATTTCTACAAGTAGAAGTTCATTTTTAAACATTTTTTTATTACTGTCCAATTGGGCTAAAAATTGATTTATTTGGAATAATAGACATATAAACCTTTATATTTTGTGTAATATAAAAGTTTGTTGCTGTCAAAAGGTTGGAAACACAGAGTCTTTCATGGCTTTCATCTTTCTTTTGTTTAAATGCTGCAATCTACGTAAAAGGCAAAAACACACAATTGGACAGTGAATAACCGGAAGAGTTTTGTGGAGTCCAAAATGTCCGTTTGTGTCTCTAACAGAAGAACTTTTGTAAGATGGAGAAAAGGAGAGAAGATGTAAGCAGACTGTGTCACCCCCACAGTCACACATTGACATGGAAGCTGAATGGTTTGAGGGTATTTTGGAGCAGGAAAGGTTGGAGACTTATTCTGGGTGAAAGGAACCAACATGGCAACCGTTCCATACTTTAACACCATGCAATTCCAACTGGATTTCTATCCAGCTGATTGTAACCACTATTATTTAGAGAGCAAACAGTTGTTGGGAGTTGGGATCTATCATGGAATGGCCTTCCCACCCACCATACATAAATCCTATTGATCGTAAAGAAATTTCTCGAATAGTGAAGAACAAATTTGTATTTCAGCTGAATGTTTGGAGAATGCCAAGAGTGTGTAAAGCTGTTCTTCATGCTAAGGGAGGATTTTTATACATTTGTTTAGTCTAGCTTCATAGACTTCAATGACATAGTTTGTTGCATAGAAACAACAGGAACATGCATGTGTCTCTCAAAAAACATACAAGACTCTGTGTTTGCAAACTTTTGACAGCGTCTTATGCATATTTTGTACAAATGTACCAAACTGCATTTAATAAAGAATGTTAAATTGTTTAATAAATTGTTGTTGAATTGCCCATACAACATGGAACAACTTGCAGGTGCTCTTGAAGTTTATTGTGCACTCACTTAATGGAACTATATAATTTCTGAAAACTTCCATGACCTTTGATATTGACCTCATTTGGATGCCGTGCCCGCGGTGCCATCAGACTCAGAGGCTCTGTGGTGCAGAGAAAAAAATAAAATAAATGCAGGAGAGGAACAAAAACCACATGAAATGCCTATTTTGCTTGGCGCGTACAATTTTTGATTACACCCAAGCCAATATAGGAGTTTTGTCTATGTGTGCAGTCTGCCCCAAAACCCCCAAAAACCCATGAGGCCCTCAGCAACCTGCGAATGAAACATGGAACACATATAGAGATAGAGTCTCGTGCACACCGCAGTGCATTCGGGCTGAGCTGATAGAGAACAGCCAGAGTGACAAATATGTAAAAAAAAACACAAAAAAAATCAACACACCATCGATAAAATCGAGCACATTATTTTTGAGAAACCATCGGAAGACCGCAACCTATTCCAAATTCTCTTCCGCTCTCAAGCAGCAACAAACAAGCTGAAAAATGTTAAACAACACCCTATTCGCCTTTTTTTCGGTAAAAAAAAAAAAAAGAATTCGGTTAAAATACCCCAATTAGGTTAAAAACCAGAGTGACAGATGGATCGAGTGACCTAGCCTCAAATGTTATCGCATCAGATATAGCTATATGACGCCTCCGAAAAATGATATTTAGACCCGAAACAAGCAGCCTAGTTTGATAAAATTACAGAACTGGATCATGCAAAAGATACAAATGCAAATGCTTCGTCTGCATCGATAAAAAATCTTTTTGCATTCGTCCAAAGATACACGAAGAGTGCTGGAGCCGACTCTTATTGCGTGCAACGTAGCTGAGGTTTTGTCTGTGAGCGTAGAGACCGTCAGAGTGCCGACCGATATCTCTTCAAACATCTAAATGTAAAACGAAGGAATCGTTTTCGGAGTCTGTTTTATTCCATGTTTATTGACGCTTTGGTTGACGATTTCCTACATTACTCACCATATGATGATAGCGATGTAGGATTTATAGCGTTCAATTCAGTCCTACTTAGTTCTTTGTGAATGTATGTAAAGTTATGCTCAGGCATATCAGCTTCAAAAACTTGCAAATGCATGGCACCGTGCTAGTCGCCACGTAGTTCGCTAACTAGCTGAACCGAATCTTCAGTCATAACACAGGATTGTCTGGTTGCGGTGCATTCTGGGATTTTGAACCTGCCATTTCCGTTCCTTCTATGGTAGACGGAAAAGAAGTGATCGTTACTGCATTATGGTTATTATTGTTTTTCTCAACCTGTGCTAGCAGCAGCAAAGTCATCTTATGACGTTCTAGCGGCGCATGTCCGTTAGCTTTATACAGAAAAACAAAGGTTCTGACTTGTTTTCAAACCGAGTTTTTGCTTTCAGCGATAGGGCACAGACAACATCTGCTGAGCTTCATCACTAGCCTATATAAAAATCCAGACCAGATGGTTTGCTGTAAAACGAAAAACAAAAAAAGATCATGCACTTTATACCATGTGCTAACATATGGAAATGTGTAACAAGCCTAATATCTGCTCTAACACACAGGTCGCTTCAATATGTCGAGTGTCAATGCACAAAGCATGGCTCCAGACACTGTACGTCGAGGAGGCCACCCAAAAAAGCACTGAAAGCTAAACTGTGTGCAAAATCATGCAACAATCTGAGAGCATCCATTCTGCAGCTTAGATCCATGTTTAATGTAATCGTCTAATGGGCAACAAAGGCATAGGTAGTACCCTGTCCTTTTTTTTTTTTCCTTTCTGCAGACAGTTTGTTCTCAGCCACCCACAGTTTAGTGCTGAGCAAAAAACAAACAGTGGAGAGAATAAAAGGGCCGGCTCTCTCTGCGGGGGCTGAAGGGAATATTGGCATTGGCCTACACAAAGCCGGCCCTGAAAATAGCCCCCCGGCACAATGAGACCTGCCACTCGGTGTATGAGATAATGTCTAATTGAAAACAGTGCGGCTATTGTCCTGCTGTCACCGGCCCTATTGTCCAGGTCCACCCCCCCCTCCTCTTTTTTTCCATTGATGCGGGACGATTGTTCCCTGCCATTGTGGTTCGCGTACCTCTCTCTCTCTGTCTGTATTGTTATAATTTCATTACTCGTTTGTTTTTTGTTCCCCCGTCTCTTTTCGCTCCGCTGCAGGTCTTTTGTTTGGAACATTTAAGCACTCCATACCGATTCGCGCGCCACAGTATGGGAGTGTATTTTATTGACAAATAAACAGAAAGCTAGTTGTAAAAGGAGGGAAATGGCCCATTTTAATGGTACGCAGGGTGAGAAGTTCTTTTGTCATTTGCATAAAGCAATAAATACGACTAACGCTTCGAGTAAGCCCATTTGACTATTCATGCAAACGGGTTGAATGGGTGCCGGCAAATGACGAAACGCAGCGCCGAATGCAAACACCTGCGCAAAAATCTTCGTATAGGCGCCGAGTCGGAGTAAACGCTATCTGCTTTTGCGTGTAAAGACAATGAGAAATCATACGCTCGCACGTTCGTGACCCCTTCACCTATCGTCGGCTTTGCAACGGCGTGCCGATGATAAAATGGTGCTGAAAAGCAGGCTTGTTTCGAACGTGGTCATTATTTTGCTCAGACAAAGGACGGACACTTTCTCACCTTCGGTTTTACCCTGGACCCATTCCCACCTTCCCTACCACGCATCATAGCCAAAAGGGTCCGAACAATGAAAAATGCTACTCTGTTTCCTCAGCTGAGCGTTAGAACAAAAGGCCTTATCAGAAGCTGCAGATTATTGTATGCGTTAATTGTCGAAATATGAAGGTACTACGCGTCGATGCTGCGCTGTTCAAACAAGATAAGAACCACACTAATGTCATGAACCTCTCATTCAGTGCCATTTCACTGGAAAACACCACCACTTTTCCAAACTAGCAAGTCTTTAATGTGTGTGGAAGTTATGACTGCATGTTTTTAGGTTTAACCTGTTGAGATACAGGATTCTCAGATAAGTAAAGAATGATTCATCACCAAACCTTCGACAACGCTGAATCACAGGGAAGATCTTTTGAACATGATGAACAATGGACCAAATGAATTATAGCTCCAAAGCCTTGAACATTATTGTGTAATAGTACAGAGGACATTCAGGTCTGTGTAAATAAAATGCAATGAAGGGGAAATTGAAAAGTGAGGAATGATAAGAAGGAAATAATTATGTAAATGATTAGTATTATTGATTGCGATTGCATTGTGCTTTAGGCTATTTCAGAAATGCTTTATGGTTCCAGCTTTTTTTTTGTTTTTGTTGGCGAATTGTACTTTTATTAATCGGCACTAAAAAGGCAAAATACATACTTTTTTTTTGATTCTATAAACCTTAAAAAGAATAGGTGTATTATATACTTATATTACTCTAACAAATACTACATTCACATTATCATAAAAAAAAAATACAGTACAATTATAAAAGTGACAAAAAAAGGAATAGTACTGATACAGCTTTAAAAAGATAATTGCATTTAATCCTTAATTCTTAGCAGATTTCATTTTTGCATTTTGGAGTTTTTTTATAATTTGTTTTAGCGTTAAATGATGTTTAATATATTAATAAAAGGAGGATATAATACATATATATCCTGATCCTTGTGGGTGGTGAGGTACTGAGATATGAGCCGGGCAGCAACCTGACTAGTCAAGGTACATGACAGGTCATGGGGAGAGACCAAACAAAGGGGCTGCTTCTAACAATCACTCCTGCTGGAACAGGAAGGCCTCACGGGATCAGGCAGGATAGCGATCTGACCTGGGCAGCGTTTCCGTTGACTAAATCCTGAGAGCCACCGTGAGCTAAGCGGACTATGACAGGCTCGGTTGTGGAGTTTCCCACAGCCTGGCTACATCGATAGGAGGCAGAGGTCCAGTCTCTGGGGCTCTTGGGTAGACGAAAAACTACAAAAGACTTAGATAAGAGGTTTTGGGGCAACTTGGTGAACGTGAAAAACCTCCAGAAAACATGACTTTTGCCAGCATGCTGTTTAGAGCATATATTGGGTATTGAAGTAAACAAAAAACTTTATAAAATGCAACACTTGTGGGGTAATTCAATAAAAAGAAAAAGGAATTGGACAATTTTGCATTAAACCCATGAAAGGTGAAGGTTACTATGTCATAAAATATAAGAACCAATCATTCGGCAGTATGCAAATGAAGGTTACGGAAACGAGGAATTTAGGGACAAAAGTGACATCGCTCAGTATACTGTATATACTGAGAGATTTAACAGAGATTAACATGGCTTAATTATGCAAATGCAGCTGTTTGGGATTGATATAAAGACATAACACATCTGCTTTTTAATTTGTCCTTAGTGCCTGCCTGTTCAGGGGCATGGTGGTTATGACCATCTTGAATAACTTCTCCCACCAACTACATAAAACACTGGTTAGTCTGAGGAGTATGTTCAGTGACAGACTCATACAACCACGATGTACCACAGAGCAACACAGGAGCAACACCCGCAAACTATATACTGTAACTCCTCCCTCTGAGTGTTAAACAGCTGCTCCAGGATACAGCTGTTTTACGATATTGATAATATAGATATTATTATATTTATTTATTTTCATGCCACACACACACACACACACACACACACACACACACACAGACAGACAGACAGACAGACAGATAGATAGATAGATAGATAGATAGATAGATAGATATAGATATATAGATATATAGATATGTGTATATATACAGTGAGGAAAATAATTATTTGAACACGCTGCTATTTTGCAAGATCTCCCAATTAGAAATCATGGAGGGGTCTGAAATTGTCATCGTAGGTGCATGTCCACTGTGAGAGACATAATCTAAAAAAAAAAAATCCAGAAATCACAATATATGATTTTTTAACTATTTATTTGTATGATACAGCTGCAAATAAGTATTTGAACACCTGTCTATCAGCTAGAATTCTGACCCTCAAAGACCTGTTAGTCTGCCTTTAAAATGTCCACCTCCACTACATTTATTATCCTAAATTAGATGCACCTGTTTGAGGTCGTTAGCTGCATAAAGACACCTGTCCACCCCATACAATCAGTAAGAATCCAACTACTAACATGGCCAAGACCAAAGAGCTGTCCAAAGACACTAGAGACAAAATTGTACACCTCCACAAGGCTGGAAAGGGCTACGGGGAAATTGCCAAGCAGCTTGGTGAAAAAAGGTCTACTGTCGGAGCAATCATTAGAAAATGGAAGAACTGTATATAGGTGATATGTTGTGCAATTATGTGCAATAATCTCAATGCAATAATAATAATAATAATTCGTTACCTGTGCAATAACATATAAAATATTATTGTAGTCTGACTTTTCTGCCATGTTTTTCACTGCTACTACAAATTCCTTTTCATGCTGCTCTTCATTTCTCTTAATGTATATTTATTTGTATTTCTTATTTAAAAGATTTTTTGATTTAATCTTTACTTTGATCTTTTACTGTGAGCAACTGCAACCAAACAATTTCCCTTTTGGGATCAATAAAGTATTCTGATTCTGATTAAAAACGAGCCTAGTTTGATTCAATTCTGGGAAATATAACTAACTCGATTCATTAGAATATTATATGGGTGGATACATAACAAAGGAAAATCTGCACAAAAGGATTAAAAGCACTGTGGGAGTAAAGGTGTGTGAGTCAAATAAAAACCGTCACAAGTACTTTAAAAGTGTTCCACTTAACCAGTGTCCACATTCCTTCTTCCTGTTGCATGTGCAGCCATCGATGCACCACCTGTTGCATTTCCTGATCTGACTGCAAAGTCTTTCCATTCTGTGCCTGCTATAAAACCCATGAAGATCATACAGAAAGGTATTTCGCCGACACTCAAATTGAAGGTCTTTTGATGGATGTATCAACGTGATTTAAGTCTAGGTATGCACTCAGTCGATGCTATTTTGACCTGACTGCGGATGTTGTTTGAATAATTGCTGATGACTCATGTAAATTACAGCAATGTATAATTGGCCTAATTGTTGCACTTTTAAAGTTTTTCATTTGACTCGCCTTACATGTTTACAATTGAGAAACTGTCAGAGCCAGAATTCACACACTATGGTGTCACTGCTGACATTTCTAAAAAGAAAAAAAAAAGGTTTTTGGGTGTGCCTGAGGGCAGAGTGTTAGGGTTCGCATAGAAAATACAATAAAATACACATAGAGGCATTGTATTAAACGCTACTGATTTTTAATAATTTCTAAAGAAGTTCAGTCGTTTCTGTTTCACAAAAATGTAAAAAAAAAAAAAAAAAAAAAAAGATGAATCATGCAATTTTATGTCGATTGACATTTCAGTGATGTTAAACATGTAGAGAAGTGCATTGTGTCAATAGGTGGTGAAAACCATCTTCAGCGACGTGCGTTTCCCATCTAAATGTATTCATCTTCTGAAATATGTTTCATCCTGGTCAGTCAGTAAAGTTGAAAACACCCCTTTTTTCATATTCTGGAATGGAAAAAAAAAACCCCAACCAAGTTCTTTTAATCAGTAACATGTTAGGATGTAAGGGTCACAAGACATTAGTCAGACCCAAAGACATCTCCAAGACCAGGCATTTTCCAGGAGGACAGACTGAATGATATAGCTCCACAACAGAGCGACGAGTTTATTGAGGACATTTTCCTTGACTTGTTATTTTAAAAAGTAAGTAATACCAAATCTTTAGTGCCAAGCGGCCTTTAATCGTGCACAAACCCCTACTTTCGCACAGCTCGCACTATACTCACATCCCCACAGAGATAAAACGAAAACCTGATGCAGTATCACTGCGGTTTCAATCCACAGGCAGCTACTGAGCGCTTGTGGTCGCAGTTATGAAGTAACGCTCATGTGGAGGGGGAAGGGGGGGGGGGGTTCTGGAGTCAGCAACTGACTTCCTCCCACTGGGGCTGCAGAAAAGCTGCATATGGGTACTCCTGCTTTCCACAAGAACTTGCAAACTCGCTTCAAGTAATTGAGATGCCACTTCCTTCTCAGGTTGTTGGGGAGTTCATATCTATAAAGCTTCCCCTCCACCAGCAGCAGAACCTCCTGCCTCAAAAGCAGTGCTCATCAATGGGGGAACATGGCACCGTGCTGCTTTTGCTGACGTGCGGCACCTTTCGTATTATCAGATTCTTATCGCACTTCCCGTTGAAGAAGACGCCTGTTATTAATAGATAATGCGTTTGGTTTTGCTTCTTTGAGATTTGTCTTCAGTGTAACTAAACAGATTGTATTGGTCACAATTCAGATAAGTGGATCATAAAACAAAAACAAAAACAAAGTTTTTTTTTAATAGTTGTTATGTTTTTTTAATAGTTGTTATGTTTCATGTTATGTCTGGAAATCACCCGAAACATATGATTGTACACAAACCTACACCTATTAGTTGTTTGAAAAAGTGAACCATGTCACTGGATTAAGATTAGCATAAATAAAGTGTGAAAAATTCTTCTTCAAAGGTCTTTCAATGGCAAGATGAAGGAGTGTAATGATTTATGGACATACTGCCCCCTTGTGGGCGTGTAAACTTTAAAAGTAAAAGTGTCACTTTACACTTTCACTTGAGGTTTTTGCCCTCAAATGTATTTAAGAATCCAAAATACTATGATTTATTATGGCTATAATGTTCCTATTATAATTTTTTCAACAAGACTCTTTGCTTAATTAACTCAGATTATGTGAAAAAGACTCTTAGCACACAAATCAAGATAGATTAAAATCTATTAAAATGATCACGAGCCCCCCCAAAAAAAGCATATAAAGTCACAAGTGCAAGTTTTCGCAAAATGTAGTTGAGTAAAAAGTAAAATATTAGATTTGTAATGTAGTGAAAGTTAAAGTCTACTTACATGGAAAGACTTCAGTAATGTACAGATACGCGAAAAAGCAACTTAAGTTCGGTCTGTCCACCACTGAGCACTTCTAGAATAATTCTAAAGGAAACATAATCACATGTGCCAAACCATTAGTTCAAATTGCCACTATCCTTGTGTTATCGAGCACTTCACAAGTAAAGATCTAAAATAAAACAAATTGGTGATCCTGAAGAACCGGATGACTCTGATTCTCATCATGCACCACTAAAGTTCAGAGGAAACATCATCAGCAGTTATGTGGTATTATGACGAATCTTGGAGATGACTGGTACACTGTGTTCTTTCGCAAACATTATATTAATTTTAAGAATATGACAGGTTTCTTCAGATGATGAACAATTCACTATCTCTATAGAAGTCCTACTTGAATATCTAGGCCCTCAAAACCAACAACAAGACCAACAAAACCAGGATAACTTTAATTAATCAACTAGGTAATGTTTAGATTTATGCACCTCACACCTGCATGCTTTACTGAGTGTAATATAAAGGAAATGTGGAGCTCAGATCTCAGTGTTGGGGTCTGATAAGATAAAACTATGTGTAGGACTGCATTTGTCACTACATTTGTCATCGTAATACAGTATTTGGAACACAACATTGCATTTAGATTCATTCAATCACCTCCTAAAGTGTGTAATACAGTGTGTTTAGGTTTATTGTGGAGTTTGATAGTGTAGTCCAGTATATAGTCCAGATAGTATATACCAAATTTACACTGTGTGTTAGGGTGTGTACGGATAACATGGCAAAATAAACATGTGTAGTGAAGTATTTTATAATTATAGAATAGTAAAAATAGAGCTACAGTATATTCAAACACAGTACAGAGTATTATTTAAGGTATAATTCCCATTTAACATCATGTGTTGCAGTCTCCTGGAAATTCTGACCTCAGATCTCAGTAATGGAGGACGAAACGAAGAAAGGACAAGACTGTCTATATGCACTGTGCGAATTATTGGGACAATTTTTGGGACAAAAAAAAGAAGTTCTTAGATTTTCACCAGTGGGCAAAAAAACATTAAGAGGTTTTAGCCTTTGTGCTTTTTTAGGGGAAAAATCAATGTCCTTAGATTTGCACCAAATTCTCACAGTGTGTTTGGACGGTCAAGAGTGTTGTGTTTTTAGATTTGATTTATTGCATTCCACCATTGAGATCTGAGCCCCTTATTTCCATTATATTACACCCAGGTTTGAGGCGTACAAATGCAATAATTTATTGGTTAGTATTGGTCATGAAACTGCATGAGGTTGAATGGAAATATACCTAATTAATGCACTGTAAACTACTATAGCTTATTGTTTACTATCACAAATTATACCTATTTATATGTACTTTAGTGAGCTGTAAAATGCCGTAGCATACTACATCAAAACTTTGGAGAGTGATAGAATAAATCCAACTCTATAGTATGGTGGTGTAGTCGAATACTTTTGCATAGCTACAGTACATTACAATACAGTGGATAATTTAGCTATATTTCAATTTAACCTCATACAACGCAAACATAATGGAAATTCGGAGCTCGGATCTCAGACCTCCATCACTCTTGACCGTCCTAACACACCATGTGAAATTGGAGAAAATCTTAGGATGATGTTTTTAGGCCAAAAATGTGACATTCTCCGATTTTTGCCAAATTCATATTGTGTATTAGGGTGGGCAACAATAACACAGCAGTGTAGTTAGTTTTATTTTATCACCATCTAAACTCGAGATATTATGGTATAGTGTGGAATGGCGTGTTGTGATATAGCACAGTAGAAATAAAATGTTTTTATTAAAAGCACTTAAAGAATACTATGAATAAAGATAACTGTATAACATAAGTGTGTGTTTTGCATAGTAGAACTATAACTAGAGCACATTCGAATACAGGACAGTGGATTATTTAGTCACATTTTCATTCAATTCAAATTCGGCATGTTGTGACCGAAATGTGACAAACTGTGTGATTTCGTATTTATTCTATAACACTCAGTTTATTCTAGAATTGTTCTGCAATGTATAATATATTGTAATATATTATAGTATCAGTGTGGGATGCTGTAGTATAGAATAACATTAAATAAAATATGTGCAAACATATGTCTTGTATAGTTACGGTATATTAAAGAACAGTGGATTATTTAGGTATATTTTCATTCCATACAAATGTGACATGCACTGCAACATAATGGAAACCAGGAGCTCAGATCTCAGGGATGTGGTGGGATTTGATAAAATAAATTGCAAGCCTGCTTCAGTCTTGTCTACGCTAACGCACCGTGTGAATTTGGTGAAAATCCCTTACTATTTTTTTTTTTTTGCCCAAAAAAGATCAGATCTTTATCAAATTCACAGTGTGTTAGGGTGGGGCGGACGTAACACAGCTGAGTAATTAGTTTTGTTTTATCACTCTCCAAAGCCGAGATGTTTTGTAATTAATATTTAATTATATTATAGTATTGTATAATATGGTATGGTATGGTTTAGTGTGGTATGGCACAGCAAAAATTCAATGATGTTTTTTCTAAAAATGATTCAAACATATACTTATAAAATACTACACTTTACATCTTTTTTTTTTTCCCCCATACTATGCTAGCTATGCTATACTACTCTTTCCTACACCGTCTTATACTATTTTACAATAAACTCTACAATGCTGCACTATGACAGAAAATACTATATCTCAGCTTTGGAGGGCAATAAAACTACATTAGTAATTACACTTCTGTTACTCTTGACCAGCCCAACGCACAGTGTGAATTTGGTCAAGATCTGAGAATGTCACTGAATTTACACAATGTGTTATAAGGGTCAAGAGTAACACAGGTGTGCTATTACTTTTGTCCTATCACGCTTCATCAGTGAGATCCCAGCTCATTTCTATTATGTTGCACTGCATATAATATTTTTATATATATATATATATATATATATATATATATATATATATACATACACACAGTACAGACCAAAAGTTTGGACACACCTTCTCATTGAAAGAGTTTTCTTTATTTTCATGACTATGAAAATTGTAGAGTCACACTGAAGGCATCAAGGGCTATTTGACCAAGAAGGAGAGTGATGGGGTGCTGCGCCAGATGACCTGGCCTCCACAGTCACCGGACCTGAACCCAATCGAGATGGTTAAGGGGTGAGCTGGACCGCAGAGTGAAGGCAAAAGGGCCAACAAGTGCCAAGCATCTCTCGGGGAACTCCTTCAAGACTGTTGGAAGACCATTTCAGGTGACTACCTCTTGAAGCTCATCAAGAGAATGCCAAGAGTGTGCAAAGCAGTAATCAAAGCAAAAGGTGGCTACTTTGAAGAACCTACAATATGACATTTTTCAGTTGTTTCACACTTTTTTGTTATGTATATAATTCCATATATAATTCCACGTGTTAATTCATAGTTTTGATGCCTTCAGTGTGAATCTACAATTTTCATAGTCATGAAAATAAAGAAAACTCTTTGAATGAGAAGGTGTGTCCAAACTTTTGGTCTGTACTATATATATATATATATGTATATGTATATTTAAATAAATCATCTAACTGACCTGTTTTTAATTACCCACCTAAAACTTTTTCCCCTTTTGTATATTTATATATATATATTCTAATTTTAAACATTGAGTCTTTTGTTTTGTGAATAGAATGTGGATTTATGAAATGTAAAAATCATTGCATCGTTTTCAATACATTTGGCACAGCAGCCCAACTTTGTGATTGTGTAGAGTTTACACACACACACACACACACACGCACACGCACACGCACACAGGACATTTCCTAATGCACACCATTAATTACATTTTATTTAAGTGTACTCCACTGGAATGCAGGCCAATCAAAACACGACAGTCAGCGATAAACAAACAAAACCTTATTTAATGGCGTTTGGCTAGAAAAAAAACACGATGTTTAACAAATCACTGTTTAGAAACAAGTAAAAAAAAATTAAATGAAACCAAGATATCGGACATCATCGTCCTTTGAAATCCACACGAGGTTAATTTGAGACGCTCTGCAGCAGCGTGATGTTGTCCCCTTTAAGCATGATCCTTCCTGATGGAGAGCAAAAAGTACACAATGTGAAATAACATGCAATCAAAGAAAACACTCAAAGAAGTTCAGTGTCTAAGATTTTACCTAAAGGCTTCCTGTTCTTGGTCTTCATGTGCACTTCCTCCGAATCGTCCAGAACCAAATTCATGTACTCGTCAAAGCCCTATGAATTTAAATAAATACATTATATACATTTTTATATACATTTAAATGGCTACAAAAATCAACTCCAGTCAAAAAGTGTACATCTGAAACAGTGCACTACTCTAAAATACTCTAAGAAAAAAAAGCATAAGAAAATTCACAACTTCCACCCTTATTAAAAAAATTACAGCAAATAAAAACATGCATAAAGATGCAAATTAGAAATATATAAAATATATAAGCTATAGAGCACTGATCTCAACACTGACTGCACCCCAGGCCTCTTCATCTCACCTTCACCCACATCACTTTACTAACACCCTTTTTTCAGTTTCTTTATATATTGAGAAGTTTTGTGAAAGGAAAAAAGCCCTGCAAAAGTGGCCAAAATCGCCGAAAGCATCGCTGACACCCAACTACCTGCCACTGAGCACCTTCACAGCACAACATCTGGGATTCCTCACATCTCATTTGAACTATTTAACCTCCTATCATCAAGAAGATACAGGAACGTACACACCAGAATCAGCAGGATCTGGGACAGCTTTGTTCTGTCCACCATCACCCTACTGAAATCTACACTACACCACTGAGACCCTCGAGATGCAGGGCGACCTAGTGATTATGCAGTGAGATGTATTGTGGTATAGGGTTACGTAGTGAGCCATAGGGTGACGTAGCAATTATGTAGCGAGAGGTAGTGAGACGTAGGGCGACACGGCGATGATGTATGAAGATGTAGCAATTATGTAGTAAGATGCAGGGCAACTAAGGGTGATGTAGGGTAGTGTAGTGAGACGTAGGGTAGTGTAGTGAGACGTAGGGTAATGTAGTGAGACGTAGGTTGACGTGGGGCGATGATGGATGCTCACTCACAATAATGCAGCCTTCTATCCGCATGTTGACCTGTTCGTAGAGCCACACCTGGATTCGGGATCGCTGATGGGAAGAAAAAAATTGGATTATTTCAAACAAAACAACATAACATGTACTAACTTTCACTGTATGTACAGAAACTCCATTTTTATAACAATCTGTTGCAATCTGGATGGAGCTCTCTTCAACTGGAGACCAAGTGTGCAGCTAGGAATGGTTCCACATGAGCAGCCCAAAGATAGAAGGATGGATTTGGACTATAATTAATATCAAGTCTTTTATAATGGCTCGAGACTACAATTTGCATGTACAGGTCTGTGCCAATCACGGTACACCTCAAGAATAATGGAACTGTAATGCATGAAAATTGTGTTGACGATAAGGTTCCTTTTGAGGTTCCTTGATCAGACCATACGTTTTTCTTTCTTTTCTTTTGCTTGCTCACACATTAGGGATAAATTTATAGTCAGTTAACATATAAATTCATATTGTTCAAACTATTTAACTCTGTAAAGATGCTTTGGGACGATGTACATTGTTAAAATGCTATACAAATAAACCTCCATTGGACAGAATTATATTTCTTGATTATAAAGAATCCTGGTTTTGAGAAGGTTGATATTATAAATATTAAAAAATATGATGGAGGAAGGAAGAGTTCTCTTCTGAGACTTCAGAGTAGTCCTGAGCAATCTTGACATTGTTTCAAGAGTACATGCAGAAGAGAAATGTGAAAGAATTAATTAGTAACACTTACATTCTGTAGATACCTGAAAATAAGGTTCTGGGATGATAATGTCAAGGTTAAGCAAAAAAAAATTGACAAAAAACCCCTTTATAACCATGCTGAAAAAAGACACCTTATTGTATTAGTCTTAACTAGTGATAGGATTTCTGAGTCAGATCAGTGAGTCGGCTCAGTGAGTTCGGCTCACCAAAAAGCATCGTATACTTTTACATCGCCATGAGATCATGTAATTATATTTTCTAAAACAAAGAGGTGAAGAAAACTTGCTTAATGCCAAACCGTGGATGAAACCTTTAAACAAAATGCTTATGTACGAGGGGGGAAAAAAAGAACCGACTCAAAGAATCGAGTCATTGTACGTGTCGCGGGCGATTCAGCACATGCCTTATTTCAAAAATGAGCTACAAACATGAGCAAATATGATTTAATATCGACGCAGATGACAGGAAGGAAACCTGTAAACCTTATTAACAATGTCGTGATTTTATAAACATTATTATTATTATTATCAAATAAAAAAATGGATGGATTACAGCACCTCACACACACGAACCAAAAGCAGCCTGGACACACACTCACCATATAAACATATAAAAAAAAACAGGCAAAGATAAAACAAAGTAACATTTTTAAATAAATTAATAAAGTCTTACTACGTCTATTAATCATCAATACAATAGCCGATAGCTAAATGAACGAGTATGGTGGCTATGCTAAGCAGCTAACGGCATGAAAGGATACAATGGGTTGCACCATAACCTTCTGGACTTTCTGTCCTTGTCCTCGGTACGCCATTATTTATAAATAAATACTGTGTGCTCTTATTTAAATGTTGAGAATTGAAAGTAAAAAAAAAGTGAGATTTTGCCGCGTTAAACGAACTCTTCACGTTGGGAAAGGCGACAATGGTCGAACACCGGAAGTGGAATTACGTTTTAGATAATCACGCGGTCTTGAAATGGCGCAGCGACACGTGTGTCTGGGAGGCGAACTGCAGCTTCTTCTTCTAATAATTCTAATACTTCTTCTTCTTCTTATAATAATAATAATAATAATAATAATAATAATAATAATAATAATAATAATAATAATATCAAACAACCGAATCTAACCAAGTTGCGTGGTCGCGATAAAAAGAAGTGCGCGCACACTGATGACGACGTACTCAGCTTTTTGTTACGACATACGCAGGTCGCTCATTGGTCAGTGTGTAGGTTGCGGTGTTGTTGTTTTTGTTGGTGGTGGTAATAAAGGCGCTCGGAGAGGTGAGTAACGGCGGGGGTGAAACAAATGCAATGTTGAAATGATAAATAAATAGAAACACATATTTGGGATTTTTGATGCGGTTTTCCACTGCAATACAGAATACAAAAAAAAGAACAAATCTGCTGAGCTGCTTTAGCCGGTTAGCGAATGCTAATGAGCTAGTTTTTTGCTAGTCACGGTGGTTAGCATAATCCGGTTAGTGAACACATTATGAACACGTTAAATACAGAATTAAACAATAATAAATGACATGTATTAAAATGTACTTGTGGTCGTTTTTACATGAATAATATAAGTCAGTACTGAGAGAGAGGTGTGTTGATTTGGGTTGAAATGGTTATTAACCGGCTACAGTGAATTCCGCCTGTAATTACAGAAATAAGCTTTTCCATTTACACTAATGTGAATGTCTTAATTTATTATGTTTAAGTTTGATTGTTAATTCATAGAATTGCCCGAGACTAGACAAGTCTCAGCGCATGATTGATTGATTGATTGATAGATAGATAGATAGATAGATAGATAGATAGATAGATAGATAGATAGCCTGTTCAAAGTTTGGAACTACCTAGACTTTCATTGTTTTTTTTTAGACGCATGCAGATTCAGCAAACTAGATAAAGGACAGACAAGTCACATACAATTGGAACCAGCATGAAATAAATACTTGTATACTAGTCAATGTTACAAATAATTGCTATGAACACATACATATATACACATCTATCTATCTATCTATCTATCTATCTATCTATCTATCTATGTATGTATGTATGTGTTCATAGGAATTATTTGTAACATGGACTAGTGTACAAGTATTTATATCATGTTTGTGTTACAGTATGTTGATGGGTGTAGAATTTGTGCGATCATGTAAAAGCGGACGTTTTCAAAAATTCATAGTTTGAAGAATTATGGAATATTTGTACAAAATAAAATTTTACACATGCAACGTTAAGCGTATTTCCTTTAAAAGTTTCTATGGATAAGAAACGCTTAACGTGTAATTAAACGCATTACATCCGTATTCTAGACTCTTGTGCTTGTCTGGATGTCTCTTCTAAGACAGTGTTTTTAAAAGACCAAAATGCTTTGTCTGTAGCTTTTATTCTTTACAATTAACGTGTTCACCGATTTTGGTCTTTTAACAACACCGTCTTATCGTATTGGTTTATCAACACTGACAAGGAGGTCGAGAGATCACAACACCTGGTTTATCGAACATCGGGAGGTAAAACTCCTACGTTAACCACAGCGGATTAAACAGTGTTCTCCAGCAATGTGATTTATTATTAACATAGACATACAGACTCACCCGGCCATGCGCACCGATAACCTCCCCGGTTACCATGGCAACAAACCAAACAGAGGACGTCTTTGACGGCTCCAATCCTCACCAAACATGAGATCATCCACATTGTAGGACCAAATATTTCCATTTTCCTTTTTATTGTTAAGGAAGTAATTGTAGACATCTAGACTCCGATAAGTCTCAACCGCTTCTCAACTGTTCTGTTTAAGCTAGACTTAAAAAGCGCTAGTCATTTTGCTATGGCAGCTGCGTGATTTAAAAATGGCTCCACAATATAGTCTTAAGTTTTCTAGGATTTGTTTTGAACAGTTAAGGAACGCTTCCTATGAAATGGAAATGCATCCATGATTGGTGAAGTGGTAGTTCAGTGGTTAAGGATTACTTTATAGAAGGTCAGAAACTGTTGGGCCCTTGAGTAAGGCCCTTAACCCTCTACTACTCTGCTTATGTATCATGGTTGACCCTGCAATCTGACCCTGGCTTCCTAACAAGCTGGGATATACGAAGAAATAGTTTCACTGCACTGAAATGTGAAACAAAAGCTCTTAATATTTTCTTAATACTATTACTGTTAAATGTCAGGGTGTCATAGACATATATCTCAAAACTTATGGCCAATGCAGAGCGGGAAGTTGGAAGGAAACTTGTGCGGAGAACCGTGAGATGGAATGCTCCCTGCACACCCATCTTGCCTATTTCCATCTTGCAGCTCAATTACACTATAGCCTCTACTTAGTGTGTCCAATTATTTTAACTGGTTTACTGTATCTTTTTTCTTTTCTTTTCACCAGGGATTCAGGATGTTGCGATTGAGGTGTAAGGCAAAGAACGGGACTCATCTGATGCAAGGCCTGATGCACCAGTCCTCTGTTCAGGAGCTGAAAGACAAGGTGGAGGAGCTGACTGGAATCCCGTGCAACGTCCAGAAGATTATGGTGGGATACCCACCTTCGAGCTTGGATCTCAGCAACCGAGACGCGCGTCTGAAAGACTACCCCATAAAATCAGGTGAGGAGGTTTAGAGCAGGCAGTAAAAACCACACGGCCTGGTAGATGACTAACTCTTATTGACATGACTGATATAGGCCATGAAATAAGGTTGGGTTTCCACCCTTTCTGATATAATTCAACAAAGTCGTGTGATTTGATTGGACAGAAAGTGAAGCCTGGTTTGTCTTTAAAACTGATACAAGCCTTGACACGAATGCTTTTAATGTGAATTTTATCTATCAATTTGGAACATCAGAGTTTTGATGACTGGCCCCAGACCTGAATAGTTTAAAGGTTCTGATCCGCCCAAAGTTCATCAGTGCTTTGGATCCACATCTCAAAATATTTAGAAAAATGTATCAATGGTGTTAAATTAAAAGATATGAGAGAACTAGTCGCTGGTTCTCCACTAGAGGGCAACAGTAGTGTCTTCTGTTGTTTGCCGTTTTTATCAGTTGCTTTGAAGCGTTTCTCTGAGCAGAAATGAAATTCTCAAAATTACTTATCAATCAAACTATATTATACTGGATCTCACCTGAATGGTGAAAACATGTAGGCATCAGTTCATTGAATCAAAATGGTTAATCCAGTTTTTATAATCTGTCAATCTTACATTTTTATTCAACTATTTTTTGTACGGCATCAAAAATCAACCAATGATCAACTAGTTCCTGAATCTTCAATTTGGCGGAGCAAAACACAGAAATACAAACCAAACACAAATAGGTTGGAATGAAGGACTCTGAGAGAACCATAGGTGCTCAGCGCCCTGTTTTTCCCCCCTCGGTTTCTTCTGACGGGTTCCTGAACTCTTTCCTAGGAGACACGCTGATTGTAGAAGAGGAGAAGAACAAGCCCAAAGACACTACTAGCCCACTCCTGGACTTCACCCCTGTGCTGGAGCGCCGCACCGTCCCCGCGGACAACTCGTGCCTGTTCACCAGTGTGTATTATGTGGTGGAGGGGGGCGTGTATAACGCGGCATGCGCGCCGGATATGCGCCAGCTCATCGCCCACATAGTCGCCGGCGACCCGAGCGCGTACTCCGAAGCCGTGCTGGGGAAAAGCAACGAGAACTATTGCGCTTGGATCCGCCGCAGCGACACGTGGGGCGGCGCCATCGAGCTCTCCATCCTGTCGAAGTTCTACCAGTGCGAGATCTGCGTGGTGGACACGCAGACGGTGCGCGTCGACCGCTTCGGCGAGGACGCTGGCTACAGCAAGCGCGTGCTTCTCATCTACGACGGCATCCACTATGACCCGCTGCAGATGCTGGTGCCCGGGACGGAGTGTCCGCCCCAGACCATCTTCTCCACCAACGACGACGTCATCCTGGCACAGGCGCTGGAGCTGGCCGACGAGGCGCGCCGCAAACGCCAGTTCACGGACGTGAATCGGTTTTCGCTGTGCTGCGCGACGTGTCAGACTGGCCTGGTGGGACAGAAAGAAGCGAGGGAACACGCCCAGGAGACGGGTCATACCAATTTCGGCGAGATTTAAACACTCCCAGGTTCTCGTCAGACGTGTCCGTTACCACGACGCTACGGGTTCTGATGATCTCACAGCTGCGTCTCAGTGCCGTTGTCTACCTCACGTTATTCTCAACCGCCCTCCCCCTCCCCCTCCAGTATTACAGATATGGAAGCGTTCTGAAGTTTAAAGAATTACTGCTGCGCGCGCGCGCGCGCGTGTGTGTGTGTGTGTGTGTGTGTGTGTGTGCGTGCAGTATTGTAATAACACTTTTTTTTTTTTTAAAGCAAATGTATTAGTTGCTTGTTGCCTAATCGACTGGGCCTCGATTCAAACCAAAACTTATGGGTGCTTTCACATATGCAGTGTTGGAATCGAAACCTGGTGGGATTTTCCGTTTGTTCAGGTGAGAACACAGCCCTCGAGCGAGGACCAAAAAAACCCACAACAGGTGCACCGAGAGTGCAAGTCTACCGCGATCCAATCCCGAATCGACTTCGGGTCACGGACGATTTTTCTTCCGGAATACGCGAGCTGCTGAAACGAGCCCCGAGGAACACAAGAGCCGAAGTGCTGCAGTTCTGTAGCGCATCGTGTTCAGGAGAATATAATCACAAAATGTTTAACAATCTATTGAAAGTTCCTCGGCGTTCTTTGTGCGTGTGTGATGCTTAAGGTATTTTTTTATTTCTTTTTTTAACACACACAGTAAGGGCTTGCTCACGTCGTTACACGCCATTATCTATATTCTACACCCCTCGTCTTGTTTCAAGGAAATTTGAAGTCATATTTGGACTCAAACCGGACAAATAAGTGTGAAAGCAGGTCAAGAGTAGGTGGGATCGGGGGCATTTGTTGTATATTTTCACATAGAAATGCATTACTTTTTATTATTTTCTCTTCTCATGGAGGATCATGTACGAAGACTTTTCACAGTAACATCTGAAATCGGGTGCATTATATTTACCTTTATGGCAGTCGAGAGTTAAAGGCTTTGCTCCAATGCCTGAGCCACTGAGTTCGATTTAGACGCAGTCGTTTGCAAATGTTCTGTCGGTCAACATCACATGCAAAAAAATCAGTCCAATAGGGGAATTTGTTCATTTGGAGGAAAAAAATTCCACCTTGAAACAAAGTGCATAATTAATCTTTTAGCATTAACATCAGATCTTCATAAGGGGGACGTTCTAATGCGCTTAACATGATTTTTTTTTTTTAAAAGACCAAACTCAGTAAACACATTAATAATAAAGCATATCATGTACAGACAAGCAGATGAGTACAAAATACGAAGGTACACGTTTAATTAAGCGTTTTTTTTTTTTTTTTTTTCCCCTCCCGTAGAAAACTTTTAAGGAAAAATGTTGCCTTCCGTAATTCCGGATTGACCCTTCGCGTTACAAATATATCAACATTAATACATGTACTGTGTGTGTGTGTGTGTGTGTGTGTGTGTGTGTGTGTGTGTGTGTGTGTTCAGTATAAGTATTCAGTGTCCTGCTTTCAAGTCACAGTCCTTTTGAGAATCTCTGCTGAAATTTCAGTCTAGGTTCGGTTTCGGAGCGTCTACAACGCTCAGCGTCTGATTATTACCCGTTACTTGAAGCGCTCGCGTCAAACACGGTTCTGTATCTGCTGTAACGGGTTTCGGGAACGGTGTGTGTTTTTTTTCATATGCAAAACACTTTGCTGTGTGTGTGTGTGTGTGTGTGTGTGTGTGTGAGATTATTTTTTTGGTTTATTTATAAAAATTTTTTTAAGTGAATGCACTGGCGGATTTTTTTTCTTTTCATATCTCGACATTTTGACTTCTTCTGAAACACTGGGGTGAATGTGATTTGATAACCTGAGTATATTCACTAGTACGAAATGATAACCTGTATATAGTAATGTATTCCTGATCTTGAAAAACCGCAGTACCTTCACAGTCAGGTACTGATCCACACACTACCAAGCGTTCTAAGTTATTTTTTACGGATTTTAATTCTACAGGATCATGAGGCCAAAGACAATTATTTCGGTTGGGCCAGTTTGGAGAAATAGTATGAGGGTAGGGTGAATATTTGTGGTATTAATGTGAGATTAAATGCTTTTGTTACTGAGCAAGATACGATCGGACGAGGAACTGCATGATCGAGTGCTGAAATAAAGGTCACGTTGAGGCACACTGTGCTCGACTGAAGACTTCCATTTGGACAAGATTCGTTACGTCTCCGAGCTTTTTTTTTCACCTTTCCCACACAAATGCAAATAGACCAAAGAAGCATGGGCTGATTTTATGATTTACTTTTTGTATAACTCTTAAATAATTACTATAACACAGCACTAATTTCCTAATTTCTAGCCCTCAGAACGTAAATAAATCTAATAGATTTTCTGTAACAGCTTTATATTATCAATACACACAATCTAATTAGTTTATTTATATAAAAATATGATTAAATATCGTTTTATAAGAAGTTAGGTTATTTAACATTAATGGAAGTCTCCAGCGTCAGGACTTTATTTTAACAACCGTAGCTCAGAGACAACATCAGGCTCTGTGATGAACGACTGAGAAAAACTAAATTTTATATTTATCTCATTATCATACACCAGAAATTATATGGACAAAAGTATTGGCACACCTGACTTTTCTAGCCACATGTGGTTTGACCCAGAAAATAATTTCCTCTTGCTCTTCTCTTTGGTGGCCTTTGTCCCACTCATAGCCCTCAAGAAGACCTAAGAATATACCTTCTTACTAAAGTCATTTTAAATCATAAAGGAAACACCATATACACATTCCAATCTTCTTTTCCTCATCTACATCTGAAAGTTGTGGTTTTATAATACCAGAGCAGGAAGCTTTATTAAAAATATGTCTACTAAAGGAGCATGTGATGATGGAAAACAAATATGGTTTGGACACTCAACTGTCAAGCTCCTTTCCAGACTGGCTTAGAACAGCCAACTACAGGTGTGTACAATGAATTCAGGCAGAGTCTCCAACAATGAGCAATCAACATTCCAAAAGCTAGACAGGGACCACTGATGGGCTCTAAAAAACAACTAAAAATACTAAATATTACCTATCAGCATCCTACTAATCAGCTGATACTTGTACAAGAGCTTGGGCACTTCTAGAGGAGCTCTGAACCATTTTAGAGGATTTTGGGCATTTCTAGAGGAGCTCTGAACCCCTTTAGATGAGCTTAGGCACTTCTAGAGGAGCGCGGAACCTTTTTAGAGGAGCTTGGGCACTTCTAGAGGAGCTTGGAACCATTTTAGAGGAGCTTAGGCACTTCTAGAGGAGCTCGGAACCTCTTTAGAGGAGCTTGGGCACTTCTAGAGGAGCTTGGAACCATTTTAGAGGAGCTTGGGCACTTCTAGAGGAGCTCGGAACCTCTTTAGAGGAGCCTAGGCACTTCTAGAGGAGCTCAGAACCTCTTTAAAAGAGCTTAGGCACTTCTAAAGGAGCTCGGAACCTCTTTAGAGGAGCTTGGGCACTTCTAGAGGAGCTCGGAACCATTTTAGAGGAAGTTGGTACACTGGAAGAAGAGCTTGTGGAAAACCTGGATGCTTGTAAAAAAAGAAAAACTTTAAACACTTGTAAACTCAAGTGTTTTAAGATTAGCTGGAAACATCTGTAGAGGTGTCTGACCTTGTAGGAATGACCTTGTAAGAAATTGTCAGCTCTGTTTGAGTTTTTCCACAGGAACAAATTCAGTCACGCATTCATTCATTCAGAGTAATTCAAACTTTTGCTTTAATAATACATTCAATTTGGACAGCGGTTGAAATTTCAGTGCAGTGATAAATAACAATTACTTGCGTATGGAGTGCGAGTGTGTAAAAAATAGGTAGTTTTCCATATACAATTTTCTTTTCCAGTCAGAGTAATGGAAGAAGAGTAGAGGATGGAGATCACAGTCTAGACATCCTACAACACCCTGGTCACAAGTAAATCACTCTCTCTCTCTCCATGTAAAGGTTTTCTTAAGGAAGATTTCAAACATACACCAGTAGTGCTGATATATTCTCAAATCTGGCATGTCAGAAACCAAACCGGATTTGAGAATTTTTACAATCCCAATTCCAAAAAAGTTGAGACACTGTGGAAAATATAAATAAAAACAAAATGTAATGATTTGCAAATCTCATAAACTCATATTTTATTCACAATAGAACATAGAAAACATCACATGTTTAAACTGAGGAAATGTAGCATTTCGAGGAAAAAAACAAGGCTATTATGAGTTTGATGGCTGCAAAACGTTAAAAAAAAAAAAAGCTGGGACGGGGCAACAAAATTCTGGAAAAAGTGCATGTTGTTGACATTTAAACAGCTGGAAAAACATTCAGCAATAATAAGGTTAATTAACAACAGGTCAGTAAGATGATTGGGTATAAATAGTGGACTATAGAGAAGTAAAAATGGGCAGAGCTTCACCAGTCTGTGAAAGATTGTGGCATGCATGAACATGATCCAGAAACGCCACCACTCACGTTTTTCACGTGTTGCAGCCAGCAAAATCAAAATGACCTTATTCTTTCCCTAAAATGGTACATTTCCTCAGTAATCACATTTTATATATTTTCTGTGTTTGATTGTATATAAAATATGGGTTTATGAGATTTGTAAATCATTACATTCTGTTTTTATTCACATTATTTTATTCAACTTATATGAAATTGGGGTTGTATAACTGAATTACTGCTGGCTGAAAGGCAAATCACAGGTTTATAGAAGTATTTAATTTTGAACATTTGTGGAAAGAGTCTTCCATGTAAATGCTTTGTAACAGTCAAAAGTAAAGCTGTAACATTTGGGATTTCCACCCAGGAATTTTATATTTTGTGGCTTCTAGGTAACACGAAAAGCTAAGAATATATTACCCATCTAACACAAGGAAGGTCTGAGTGGGTGAAATTAAACTAAAATATAGAAACAGGAGAAATGACCATGAGCTTTGCTATCAGAGTTGGAGCATAGCAGCACCTCGTCTACTAAGCGCCCCCTGCAGGCTGCAATAAAATCAGCTCCACTCAAAATCAATCAAGTCCTCACAAATGATGAATGTCCACATTAAACCAATAAAATGATATTTTCAATTGATTATAAATTAAAACATCAAAAAATAGTGAAGTTTTTATAAGTTTCATGGAGGAAAGTACTGCTATAATGGAGGAAAATAAGAGGAACTAGTTGTCATATATTTATTAATATATAATATAATATTTATGAATATATCAAATATTTTTCCATCTAAACATACATTAATATGCATAAAAAAAATGAATGTTAGGGAGAGCCCCGATGTTAAGAGTTACTCCTTTATCCCCTGAACTTGCAGCAAAAAACGTATATAATACCAAAGCAGCCAGGTGCATGATAAATCCCCGTCGCTCACTCCACAAAAACAGTAAAATGGAGGATCATATACCGTCGCAGGAGACGTACACCTTGCTCTTCTTGCGCTTGGTTTTGCTGTTGGCAGGCATAATGCCCAGGGACTCCAGGCGAAACGGCCGAGGAAGGAGGGCCTCCGCAGTAGGGTTCGAACCGCAGGAGGTTTGATGTGATGGGACGTTTCCTGGAACAGCTGAGTGACTGGCTGTATAAGCATGAATAAGGGAAATGTTAGTGCTTGTAATATTCTATAAAAGCTTTTCATTGGGAAAGAAACAAGCTCATGGTGGTTACATAAAATAACTTGTGAAATAATTCAATCAATAATTTATCAATAATTCTATTACAGAGACTTTCAAATGGTGTGATGATACACAAAATTCTAACATGTGCTAAACATAAAATTGCTTGTTTTTGTTTATTAACGCAGTTTATTATTATTAACATTTAAGGACATCAACAGTTTACATTTTTAAAACAATTTGAAATTAAATAATTTGAGATTAAATCATAAAATAATGTAAAATATATTAATAGCAAAACAGCAAAACCCAGCAAAACAGAACTGCTGGTCATCCCAGGTGATTCATCTCCAGGTCAAGATCTCCAAATAACACTTCATAACTCTCTGCTCTCCCCTTCTGCCACTGTTTGTAACCTTGGGGTTAACTATGGACAATGAACTGTCCTTCTTTCCACATGTCGCTAATGTTGCTTGTTCTTGTCGATTTCTTCTCTATAACATCCGAAGGATTCGACCATTTCTGTTCACACAGGCTGCCCAGGTGCTTGTTCAGTCTCTTGTCATTTCAAGACTTGACTACAGCAACTCTCTGCTGGCAGGTCTTCCCCTGAATGCTATTCGTCTACTGCAAATGATCCAAAATGCGTTAAATCTGCCCAAGTTCTCTCACACCACCCCACTGCTGCGCTCCCCTCACTGGCTTCCAGTAGCTGCACGTATCAGATTCAAAACACTGATGTTTGCCTACAAGGCCAAAAATTGACCAGCAATTACCTCAGTGACCTCATCACATCTCGCACTGCACCACGCTGTCTGAGATCCTACAGCACTGCTTGACTGGTACCACCTTCTCTCAGAATGAGAGGCAGGTACACCTTAAGGCTCTTCTCTGTTCTGGCACCGAGGTGGTGGAATGAACTTCCCCTAGATGTCCGTGCAGCAGAGTCCCTGACTATCTTCAAGCGACGACTGAAGACCTACCTCTTCCTATGTAAATAACTGTGTGTGTGTTCTACATTTAATATTTAATTTTCTAAATATATGATCTACTTAACTGTTCTACCAGTTTGTCATTTCACCAGACTTTAACAAATGTCTTTATTCCTTCTATCCTTCATTCATTTATTCACTTCCTGGATATGCGGAATTGTCAGGATTCTCTCCTTTTAAGAGAAATTCTTTAGGTTGGACATAAAACTATAAAGAATGCATGTCGATAGCGTTTGCGATGGTGGGAAGTTTTTGAAGTTTTGATTATGGACAAAACTACAAATCGTATTTCCATTATGGAGTGAGTATCCACAGTGACACTGCGCTAACTTTAGTTTCTTTATACCCCTGGCATTGTTGTGTATGTTTTCAAGTTTAATAATAATAATAAAAAAATACAAATAAAAAAGTGACTGTGCTCAAAGTGGGAGGCGGAGAATAAACAACACGTGCACCACAAATGTGGTTAAACTAGGATGAGTTCCAGTTCATTGGATCACATCTTATCTGAAATTATCCAGGATTTTTATAAAATAGAGGTCTAAGGTTGTGTTTGTTTGCAATGGCACACAAATAACTGTTTTTATTTATGTTTAGTAAAAAAAAAAGGTACCAATGTAGTAAAACATTTACATGCCAGTAAGAGTTCCTACACACTTTGTAGGAACTTTAAAAGAAGTTAAATATAAATGGAAACATGCATCAGTTCCATGTGGTTACATTTACATTGGAATATCTATTTATCTAATAATATTAATAAATAAACCACAGACATTTTCCTGAATCTTATCCAAGGATGCCAATAATCATCTGATTTCTTATCAACGTAGACAGCCATAGGTTTAAAAGCTTCTCCGAGCACCATGCGAATGATGTGGATGAAATCAGACAGGCTGAAGGACATCTCGGATGAGGCAAATGGTGCACTTACCCAGGCTCTTCATGGAATCTCCAGATAGAAGCTGATTGGCTCTCTTCATTTTGAAGTAATTACTGGCGATGTTTTCACTGTCGCTGCGGTTCAGCATCTCTTTATAACGGTCCTCCTCCTCCTACAGAAACAACAGTCTTCAATAGGTTTGGCTTCGAAGCTCAACATTTAAAGGTTCGGCTTATTAAAGATGCGATCGGCAAATTAAACAATTTCTTAATGGTCATCTATTTTAAAAGAGATCATAGAAAAACTGTTGGTCGTGATATCGTCATTCAAGGATGTGGGTTTGACGATTTAGCTTAAGTTTGTAATCATAGAATAATATTTCCGAGCATTTAATCATTAAAGACTTTCAAAGAATATATAACTTAATTAATAATAATTAATTAACTAATTAATTTATGTAAGTTAATTAAATTGGTCACTTAGAGCATATTATTAAAATAAATTCAATTTCATTAATTAATAAACTGAATAAATTACATTCATTAAATTACATTCATCATTTAACATTTATTAATCAAATCCAATATACTTTTGATACGGTCAGTGGGTTTGGTTGTGTACCTTAATATTCACAATAATACAGGGCATTAATTACAAATTTCGCAACCCCATAATATTATACATTTTCAAATATACCATAGAAAAACAGTGATTTATGATATTATCATTTATCAGTAGTGTCTCATCATTGGTTTTGGCTCCTGTTTACATTTTTCTGAGGCAGAAAATCAGAATTTTCTTCCTATAGACACGAGCCAGATCATTTCAATGTTATATATTCAGGCATTTGAATAAGTATGTACCAGTAAGGGCTCTGCCGGATCCGCGGCTGAGTTTCGGCGTCCCGGGAGCTTGGAAGAGCCGCTGGATGCCGATGAAGGCACTGCTGAGAATCAAAAACATCCCGTCCATCACTAACTAGCATCTCCAAGCCAATAAATCCCCATCCCATCCCTAACAAACACATCACAAGCGCTTTGCACAAGCAGCACCGGATTCACCTGCGGGTAGTGCTGTTTTCTGCACCAGCACCTCAGGCAGCCTCCACACGCCGCTCTCCTCGTCCCACACCGCTTCCTTCCTCAGGCGCTCCAGGTTGCTGTAGTTGCAGTCCCTGCGCACCAGCGTCGCCATGCGCTCCAGGAGGCCCTGCAGTAGCTGCGTTTCACGTTCCAGACGTCTGATGGAGGCCAGGTAATCGTCACGCTCGGCCGCAAACTCCACCTGCAGATCGCGGATCTCCAGCTTGGCAGCTTTTAGCTTGGGAGGAAAGAACTGACTAGTTCATATTAATCCACTCATTTCTACAGTAACAATTTGCATAAGAAGATAAAACCATAATATGGACAAAAGTATTGGGACACCTGACTTTTCCCGCCATATGTTGGGTTTTTTTTTTTCCTCAAACTGTTACCACAAACTTCTGAATTTCTGAACATGGAGACCAAAATCTGTTTACATGGATAAGAGTGGAAGATCTTCTGCTATAAAGCTCTGACCTCAACCCTACTGAAAACCTTTGGGATGAATGTGAACGCTGTCTGCACCCCCAGGCCTCCTCACCTCACCTACATTAGTACCTGACTTTACTTGTGGCTGAATGAATCACACAGTAACTCCACACACACTTCAGAATCTAGTGAAAATGTTCCCAGAAGAGGGAAAGTTATTATAACAGTTAATAAGGACTACATGTGGAATTGGATGTCCAAAAAGCACATCTTATACTGAGGTGTCCACAAACCTTTGTCCATATAGTGTATGTTGAAAAAATGGCAGATTTTGGCAGCCAAAAAAAATATTAATGCAAAAGAAAAATTTGTAAAACAACATCAGAAATACACTATATTTCCAAAAGTATCGGGTCACCTGGTCATAAGTTTGGTATGTGATTTTTGAGCATCGCATTCCACATTTAGTCCCAATTTCCTCTTATAATTCCCTCCACTCTTCTGTTAAGATGTTTCACTAGATTTTGGAGTGTGTTTATGGATATTTGTGTTCCTCAGCCACAAAAGTGTTACAAAAATGTAGGTGAGGTGAGGAGGCTCCCTTTAAAATTTAACTTGTATTTGCCTTTAAATGTACTTAAGTATCCAAAATACTATGATTTATTATGACTATAATGTTCCTGTTATTATTTTTGTCACAAGACTCTTATTTATTACACTCAATTTAGGGGAAAAGACTCGAATGGTACACTCAGCACACTGATTTATTAATACAATGATATTCATTAGTCAAACTCAAAATGATCATGATCCCAAAACCTTCTTCAAAAAAATCGTCCACGTGTGTTGTGGTCGAATTCGAGTCAGGACTTTTTTCCATCATTCATTCCTCTCTAAATCTTCTGCTTGCTGTTGAACTGATGCTGAACAGTATGATGGTGATAAGTTCAAAATCCCACCTTGCTCTGCGTGTTCTCCAGCAGTCTGCTCTTGGCATACACCTCCTCCTGGATGGAGTCATAGACGTTGAGCAACACAGCGTCGCTGTCCTCACTGCACTGACTCAGAGCCTCGATCAGCTGCTTCTTCCTCTGGTTCGCCAGTGTCTTCCTTTGCCTTCTTCTCTGCCTCAGCTCCTCGTTTCTCACCTGCTCTCCCCCTACGAACTCCTGCTCTAACTGATGAAGCCTGGAATTCGAAACAGCCTTTCATCTGCACGTTCATATTCATCATTAATTGTAGCTGTACGTTTGTCATTATTTCCTTCATCATCATCATCATCATTCATTTTACAAATACAGCAGCGAAGCAATTTTACATTCGGAAGACTTCCGTTTCCTCTTCGGGTGTAATATATGTATGAGGTGGGATCAAAAAGTTTGGAGACTAGTCTTGTAACATGCCAACAGATGGCAGCACAAGACTGCACACACAGTCACAGGGAGCACCGACCGATATTTCAGTGTGCCAAAATACATTGTTCTGTGTACATCATCTTTTCAATAAATGCTGGAAATTGTGAGGAAATGGCAACCAAATCAGTTCAAAACAGCTGTTAAGTGCTTTTATTTTACATTTTCTTTCTTGTAGAATTTACACAGAAATGCACACAATTTGCCTTCATTTGAAATTCCCAGGAAAACCGTAATGCACTGAAAAAATGCACAAATAATTCTAATACATCCTTTTTTTTCAGACCAAGTCTGGTCATCAAGGTGGTGGATTTCCGGTGTGACCATATCTAATTTATGCCAACGTTATGAAAAAAATCCCTAGTTAAGTCGCTCACCTTTCCAAAACATGTTTCTGATCCAGTGGGCCTGGCGTAGCAACAACCGCTGACTTTGGATCTCCGGGTTCTCCCTCTGGACCTGCTTTAATAACTCCCTTGTTTTGTTCGCTCTCCTGTGAGAAACAAGTGTAAAACTTTTCCTGAAATGACGCTCTATAAATAAATATTTACAAATCCACAAGTAAAGCGGAAAGATGCTGACCCGTGTCATGTCTTGGAAATCTAGAGAACGCTCCGGTGTGGCTCCGTTCACAGGACTGACCTCTTCGCCTGAGTCATGTGCTGCAGAAAAGACCAGAGCTGATGATGTCATGGAAATGCAACAATGTGCTGCTGATGCTCTGAGAAAAAGTTTGCGTCCCTCATGTTTTTCGAAAAAAAATTTTTTTATTCTAATTAATAAATGAGATTCCATAAGATATTTAGGCAAATGTTAAACATAAAGCACTAAATAAACTATATCGGCAAAATTTTGTGGACACCTGACCTTTTGTGTTTTCTAAACATCCAATTTCACATTTAGTCCCCATATGCTGTCCATAACCTCCACTCTTCTGCGAAGATGTTCCACTACATTTTCGGAGTGGATTTTTGGCGGCTCCTTGTGAAGATTTGTCATATTCAGTCACAAAGGTGTTTGTATAGCAAGGTACTGATATAAGTGAGGTGAGGAGGCCTCACAACTATGAGGTTAAGAGCCCTGCTCATGGGCCCAATAGTCATAGCTTGGTGTGGCTGGGATTTAAAATCATGACCTTCAGTGCCAAATTCCAACCGCCTTAACCACTAAGCTAAAACCTCCCACCTTAAGATCAACACATCTTCAAATGTCCACCAGAAAAGCCACACCAAAGGCCCCCACCATCCACTCCAACATTAGTTGATCGTTACCCCCTATACATCTATAAACTCTCGATCCAACCAAATAGACGTCCAGTTAACATGAGTCAACTTCCACATAACTGCACATGAATGACTGGGAATCTTCATAGAGGAATGAGAAATTTAGAATGAGGAAAAGTGTGTAGCAAACATTGGCCTTAAAAGAACTCTCAGCAATGATCTGGTTAATGATCTATGAGATGAGATGGAATGGATTGTGTAGCTAGAATTAAAGTTGTAGTTTAGGGAGCTGATGTGTGAGCAGTGTGTGTAGGTGAGGGATTGTGAAAGAGCTGGACAGAGAAATGAACTAAAGTGCCAGTGCATGTACAGATGACACAAGTGATAAAACCCGCCATTAACACATTTCACAATGTGAAAACTGAGATGACATCAATGTGCATGTCGTACAGAATACGTTGTCTTAATGGCAGTCGTTTCATCCGAAATGCCCTATAAGAACTGCTTTCGCTCTATGCACCGTGCAATCGTACATGCTTGGGTAACTTTTGTTCTCTCCAGGCTGGTCAGCTTGGCCTCAAAAGACATTCTCAGGGCTGCCATGTCCTCCTGGAGCTTAGCTTTGGATTCCTGCTCTGCATTGTAGTCCGCCTGCAGTCTGGCAAGCTTCTCCTCGTAATCCTAAATTTACACACACACACACACACACACACACACACACACACACACACACACACACACACACACACACACACACACACACACACACACACACAACACACACAATTTTCTATGTTCAGAAAGCATTCAGGCCCCATTAATGACTGTTTTCCAGTTTTTGTATTAACAGCATAACATTTTGGCAACCAGGGCGTTCGATAAAATACTAAGCAGCTTATATTCTGATATACATACCATTATAATTTGTGAAAACATTGTATTTTTTAAACCTTTTCTTTTCCCCTCCAAAAAACACCCTTCACTTATGGCTCAGAACCAAAAATCCGAATTGTTGCATTTATAAAAAAAACTTCAATTTCAATATAAACAACATTATTGAAATATTTCCCAAAATGTTAATTATGAGTTGCTTGATTTTATATTGAAATATTCTTAAAAACAATGTTGATGTTTATATTGATCATTTGCACTGTATTTTCTTGATTAAACAATAAAGATTTATTTTTATAACTTTGTGCTTGGAGCATCTCCATCTTTATTTTATAGCTTTATTATGTGGACTTCTTCTGGATTTAGTTTGTATTTCATTGGAAACTAATCGCTAAAGCTGATGATGGTTCCACATAAACAGTTTAAAGATCCATGACCTCACTGTGAAGAGCCTCAAGAACCATGAAGAAGGATTTGGATTGTAATAAATATAAGCAGTTCACTACAATGTGGTTTCGAGACTAATTTTGTAACACGCTAACAGATGGTAGCACAAGGCTGCACCCACAGTCATAGGGAGCACCGACCTTCATAAGTCAGTGTGCCAAAAGACATCATCCTGTGTACATCAGGAGCTGTGCAACTGGTGGTATTCTGACCACTTGTTGCATTGGGGATAAACTTAGTGTCAAATTTATGATCCAAAAATTTATATTCATAATCGTTTTATTTATCATTTTATAACAAGTTTATTATTAACCGAATATTACGAAACCCACCTGTTTAATGTTCTCTTTCTCACCACTCTGCGGTCTGGACCGGACCCCTGTGGTCGCCTGTATCCTCTGACCTGCTAGCAAAGCTGACAGAAAACAGTGGTTTATGAAATGTATTTGAGCTGGAGATTTCGCTGACACCTGGCAACCCTGATTATGGGTATTACAGTATCTCTGACAGATTTGACTACTGGATGGTAGTGTATATGTAGGCAATATGTCTAGAAAAATGACTCTCAAACGATTTATGAACTGCAGGAATCTTACAGTGAAGGCTTGTATTCCCAAGCTGACCAGAAATGAGTGCCTTCAGTTGCTTGATCTCCTCCTGGTACTGCCGCAGCAGAGCATCCTTGGGGTCCTCGTTGATGCGCGGGCGGTTCTGGATGCTCTTTGCGCGGTTGGCGTAGCGCAGTGTGCTCAGGCTTTCCTCGTAGTTGTTGTCGGCAGGGGAGAGGCAGGCCACCATGAGAGTGCGCGTGTTGCCCCCTAAGGAGTCCTGAAGGAGGCGAGTAAGTTTGGAGTCGCGGTAAGGGATGTGTTTGGAGCGTCCGTCCACCAGCGCCGAGATGACGTTGCCCAGTGCCGACAGTGATAGGTTGATTTTAGTGGCTTCCTGAAGACGATCTCCTGTGGCACCCGTCTTGGACTGGCGCTCGCTGCCAGCCAGGTCCACCAGGTTAAGCTTCCCGGCGCGTAAGTGGTCTTCGCCGGCAGCATCTCGAATTATAGGAGGAAGACGTGACTTTCTTTTATTTCATACTGATAATAAGATGGTAAAATTTTAAGGTATTTCAACCAAATCATCAACTCTAATAATATAAATCAAACAATGTAATAGCGCATCCTGGGAACACTGGGTGAGAGGCAGGATTACAAGTAATGCCATAGTAGGGCACCTCACACACACACACACACACACACACACACACACACACACACACACACACACACACACACACACACACACACACACACTGGGCAATAAAGAGTCTTCAGTCCACCTACTGCCAGAATTTGGGGAGGTTTTGAAATAAGTTCATTATTTTGAAATAATAACCTCCACTCTTATGGGAAGACATTCCACTAGATTGTGTGGAGATTCATGCTTATTCAGCTACAAGGGTGGTATAAATGAGGGGTTAATTTGAAATCAAGTAACAGAATTAAAAACCATTTACACACATATAATCAGAAGAAAGATTTTTTATACATCTGAAAGACTACATATGGTCGTGTGTGCATGTGTGAAAGCCCCCTCACCTATGCTGCAGATCTCCAGGTGGATGGTGAATATGGAATGTGAGCGAGATGAGTCTTTGTTCATCAGTGTGTATCCCACTGAGCGATTTTTCCAGCCCAGCTCCATGATCCGCTCACACTCCCCTACACTGTGCACCGTGTGCATCGAGAGATCTCGCACGTACACTCCTTGCTCCAGATGCTCCTTTAGCTGCTCAAAACACACACAACACACACACACACACAACACACACACACACACACACACACACACACACACACACACCACACAAAATACATTTCAATCTGAAGAGATAAGTGCATCTATTGCACAGTGTATACTGTAAAAAAAAAAAAATAAATAAAGAAAAAAAAAGAAAAAGAACAACACACCTCCAACTTCTGTTTAGTGTCTTTCCCCAGAAGATCTCGGACTTCCTCTTTGTAGATCTCGAGGTAGGAGGCTCGCACAAGGAACTTTGTGTTTTCTGCACACTTTAACATACACCACGATATTTCAAATACCGCTTCATAATTATCAGACTCTTTAAAATATATTATTCATTGTAAATATGAATAATAATTGCAATAATAATAGATAGATAGATAGATAGATAGATAGATAGATAGATAGATAGATAGATAGATAGATAGATAGATTCTTTATTGTCATTGCACAGGTTACAACGAAATCAAGTGTCAGTCCTCATGGTGCAAAACAATAAAATAGAATAAAGTAATAAAAATTTAAACATGAGGTACATAAAAATAGACAAAAACACACTTAAAAAGCACCAAAGGGGAGAGTGAAAAATATATTTAATGTTAGTGTAACATTGAGTGGTTATTTAGGAGTGCCAATAATTATTATATTTGACTGTAGACAGAAATACAAACAATTCTTTCCAAAATTATTGCCACCCCCTTTTTCCATTAAAAAAAAATTATTCTAATTATTTTTATTGCACAAAAACAAAAATATTCAATCCATAAATATTATTTTTATTAAATGTGTACATCAAAAATTCAGCTTTGTAAATCATTTTACACCATTTTGCCTATTCTTGTTAAGGATGTCAAACTTTACCGAATGACTATATGAAAAAGCTCACATATTATATCTAACCTGGATGGTCTCAAAGATGTGCTCGAAAGCTCTCGGTATGACCCCTCTCTGAGCTGGGGGATCTGCCACACCCTGCATGGTGAACGATTTTCCACTTCCTGTTTGTCCGTAAGCGAAAATTGTGCCGTTGTATCCTTCTGTGACGCCCTGTTGTGAAAGATTAAAACGTTTAAATGTCACACGCATGACCATATACGTGTTATAGAGTGTGTCAGGGCCTGGTTATTTTCAGTAGTCGACACATCAGATTCTGACTACTGTAGACAAAGATCTCAAGATGTTTGCGGGGGTCGGCATCTACCTCTTTAAAGGTCCACCATCGTCATAAGGTGGGACGTGACTACATGACCCCCCCCCACCCCAAAAAAAAATATAACACACGGCACAAGCTTTAACTCTTTTTACTATAAAATAACCATCATGGAGAAAAAAAAGCACACCTCCACCAAAGGATATGCAATCTCGTTATACATCTGCTCAGTGGTCTGATCTATGAAGTACGTCCCGTCGAATGTGAACTGCTTGGGCGGCTCCTCTGAGGCTCCAGGCTTCTCGATGAAACACTGGCAGTGGCTACAATCAACAGACACCACCATTTTACAGTTCAGAGCCTTCTCTCGGTTGTTTAGGGGTCGACATCGGACCACCACCTTCACCGATTCGGACGCCATTCTGCAAAAATCAGCTTGGCTTTTTCTGTAACGATATGAAATGGATGCATAAAATTAATAGACTGGATTTCAGCAACAAGGATTAAAGTTGAATCTGGATTAAAAAGATAGCATCAAATACCATTCGGATTATAATTATTGTTACCAACAATTTAAAACAAAAAGTAAAAAGAAAATTTTAAAAGAAAGTGCTTCATAAAAAATATTTTCATCATTTTTGTTATAAATGAGAAATTTTTTTTTTACTTTTTATGTTGAACACAACTGTATACAAACACACACACACACACACACACACACACACAGAGTATCTCACAAAAGTGAGTACACCCCTCACATTTCAGCAACCATTTTAGCATACCATCTCAAGGGACATTACTATAGAAATTAAACATGGATATATTTTAGAGTGTGCAATGTGCAGCTTGTAGTAGAGTAGTAGTATAATACAGATTTACTGTTCTCTAAAAAGAACTCAACATACAGCCATTACTGGCAACAAAGGTGGGTACATCCTAAGTGATATCAGATGTATGTCGTTTAACCATGCAAAGCCACATGTCCTATTCATCAGCTTGACAGGACCATAGAAATGTGTGTATCATGTATTTGAGCAGTTAAAATTTGGTGCTTTGAGTATAATTCTCTCATACTGACCACTGGATGCTCAACATGGCACCTCATGGCAAAGACTCTCGGAAGATTTGAGAATTAGAACTTTGAATATACAGCAATCTCCCGTTTAACGCAGTGGTTATGTTCCAAAACGGCCCGCGATGAACGTAAAACCAACGGGCGCAACCACAAACGTGCTATTTTATGTATACAGTACTGTACTGTATTAACATTTAAATTCATTTTATAATTATTTATTAAATTTCTATTAATAAATTACATTTTTTCAACATTAAATTCCATAAAAACAATTCCCTATAAGTTTTTCGGTCTATCGTGCTATACGTGGGAAACAAATTTGTTATGTGGCGAATGCAATTCCATGATAAATCGGGGGATTACTGTATATATATCGCGGGTAAAATAAGTATTGAACATGTCACCATTTTACACAACTTAATTCATGGACATCTATAGTATGTGTGGTTTCTATGGTTTGATTTCTTTGCATGTGTGGATTGCATGGGTTGTTACAACAGCATCTAGTAAAAATTTAATCTCAATAGCACCTTACGAAATATATTCATATATTTATATATATATAAATAAATATACTGAGAAAGATGTTGACGTGTTCAATACTGTACTCACGTACATAAGTTTACACAGCCTTTGCCATGACATTTAAAATTGAGCTCAGGTGCATCCTGTTTCCACTGATCATCCTTGAGATGTTTCTATAACATGATTGGAGTCCACCGAGCACAAACCAAGCCATGAAGTCCAAGGAATTGTCTGTAGACCTCAGAGACAGGATTGTATCGAGGAACAGATCTGGGGAAGGGGACAGAAAAATCTATGCAGCATTAAAAAGCCCAATAATCACAGAGGTCTGAATCATCCATAAATTAAAGAAGTTTAGAACCACCCTTCCTAGAGCGGGCCGCCCAGCCAAACTAAGCGATCGGTGGAAAAGGGCCATAGTCAGGGCAGTGACCATGAACCCAATAGTCAATCTGAAAGAGCTCCAGCATTTCTCTGTGGAGAGAGGAGAACCTTCCAGAAGAACAACAATGACTGAAGCACTCTACCAATCAGGCCTGTATGGTAGAGAGGCCAGATGGAAACCACTCCTCAGTAAAAGCCAGATGACAGCCTTGCTGGAGTTTGCCAAAAGGCACCTTAAGGACTCTCAGACCATGAGAAACAACATTTTTTTCTAAAGAAAACAAATATTGAACTCTTTCGCCTGAATGCCAAGCGTCATGTGTGGAGCAAACCAGGCACCACTCATCACCTGGCCAATACCATCCCTACAGTGAAGCATGGTGGTGGCAACCTCATGCTGTGGGGACGTTTTTCTGTGGCAGGAACTGGGAGACTAATCAGGATCTGGGAAAAGATGAATGCAGCAATGTACAGAGACATCCTGTAGACCTCAGACCGGGGTAACTGTTCATCATCCAACAGGACAACGACCCTAAGCACACAGCCAAGATAACAAAGGTGTGGCAACGGGACTCTCTGAATGTCTTTAAGTGATCCAGCCAGAGCCCAGACTTGAACCCAATTAAACATCTCTGGAGAGATCTGAAAATGCACCGACACTCCCCATCCAACCTGATGGATCTTTAGAAGTTCTGTAAAGAAGAATGGGAGGAAACTGCCTAGAAATAGGTGTGCTAAGCTTGTAGCATACAATTTAAAAAGACTTGAGGCTGTAATTGGTGTCAAAATCTGCAAAGTATTGAGCAAAGGCTGTGAAAGTGTACCTGATTTTATTTTTAGTAATTTTTTTTTTTTTCATTTCATTTTGAGAGAACATAACATTTCCATAACATGTGTAAAAGTGAGAGGCTGTAAATACTTTCTGGATGAACTGTAAGTAGATGATCCAGTCTGAATGATGGTATTAAATAGAATACGTTAATAACGTCAATAACACAGAAGTGTGAGGAGTGTGAGGAGTGAACATCAACACGGTGTAATGAGTGAGAAGAAAGCAGCTCCTGTCTGCTCTAAGCTGATTCAAAACCACAAAATATGCGACAAATGTTTGCTTACACAAGCCGTTCCCTCTCCCAGGTCCATGAAACACATTCCGGCGTAAAATAAATGCGGATTAAACAGTGATGATAATAAATATTCGAGGTTAAACAAACACCGTTATTATATCAGAGCGTTGGGTCTCCTGACATGGCGTGCTCTGTTGCCTAGCAACGTGAAACTCAGTTGGTGCCGGTTATCCGGTTTGTGTTTGTTTCTTTTTTTTTTTCCCCGCTGTTTTAAAGTAGAGACGCAACAGCGCCACCATGTTGGAAAAACTTTGAAAAAGAAAATAAATAATATTAGTAATAAATATAATTAAAAAAGAAAAATACATTAATTTCATTTTGCCAGGAAATATTGTGAAAATGTTTTATGACAAATATTTAAGCATATGAATGAATATAAACAAAGACATCTATATACATAGATATTAAGCATGTGCATCTCCATAACTGATGCACACGCAATGGAAAAAATATGATGCTATTTAAATCCAAATGGTTCAGATAGTTTGCTTTTATCTTCTTTGGTTGACAGACAGCAAATCATAAATTTACTTGTGGCGACCCCTAATGGGAGAAGCTGAAAGTAGAAGAAGAAGAAAATCACAAACAGGCCTTTGTGGTGATAAAAGAACCCCAAAAAGAACCCCCCAAAAACCCCACGATGAACAGACATTCTTTTCCTGTTCGGTCTCCAGGAAGATGCAGCTCTACCTCTGCCATGTCAATCTGTATTCTATGTGACTCTTGGGACATCCCTCGTTCTCTGTATCGTCAGTCAGCAGCTGAAAACTATACACACTTGTCTCCAAACAGCACATGGGTGTACCGGTTTCTCACCGATTACTGAGAGTTCTTTGCTGATGGCACTACTAGACCTTTTCTGATCATTCATCTACTACATAAACAATAATGTCATGTCCTCAACATGCCTGTTTCTTTGTGCTTTTTCAAAATAGCTTGAAAAGCACATCTTGAAACCTTATTCTGCTTTGAAATCTTTGCCTTGGAGAGACTTTGTTGATGCTGTATGATGACCTTATGTATTGGTGACATGATGCTATCTTCACCCACCTCAACTTAGTAGCATAGTTTGTTTGTTTCCCACCCAGATTGAAACCTTCTATACGTCTGTTTCCGTTTCAGTTTATCACTGGGTTTTAACCTACATATGAAATTAATGATCATTAGCACGTTTTCTATCATTGGTTAATCATACAGCCGACTCCGATCCTATAGAATCTCAGACTTTGTGCAAGTGTACGAAGTGCGCAAGTGTAAGATTTGAAGCCAAAGGTTGGTCACGCCAAATACTGGTTTTCTCACATAGTTAGTAAATAAACTGAGGCCTGGGCTGGTTTTACATCTCAAGAACATAAAATAAAAACTGAGACTGAACCTGATTTTCCCCATAATGCTGACAGACCCATAGCAATTTCATGTAACACAAAATAAAAAAAAATAAAAAAGGAATAGTTTTACAGGTAAAAATGCTTACAAAAATAGTGTTTATTTGTATATTTTGTGAAATTATAACAAGTTAGCTACTAAGTGTGTTTCCATAAGCCATAATTTAGAGCTATTTACTGTAATTGATGGAAATAAAATGTCCGCTTTATCCTAAGGTTCCATTGACTGAATGAACATATTAAGCAAATTTTACATAATGAAGATTAACAATGACAGTGCAGTTCATTTTCTGAGATTCCCCTGAAGATGAAGATAAGAAGCCCCATTTGGGGAAATACTGTTATAAGAAAAAAGAATTAGCAACAGGGTGGCACATATTTAATACAGAATGAGAGACCTTAAGTATTTTCACTATTATTATATTTGTATTATTATTTATTTATTTAATTGTTATATTTATTATTTAATTATTATTATTTATTGTATTATTATTATTTTCATTATTATTATTTTTTACACTACAAAATCTTGCAAAAATTAAAGTTTCTAATATATAAACTAACCATCTCAATTGTTCACAATTACATTAGTGTTGTAGGACGACCATTTCACAAGCTCCTGTTATCGCTTACTTTAATGCGATAGGTTCCCCCCCCCCCCCCCCCACTAAAGCAGTCCGTCCTGAAAACTAAAATAAATAAATAAATAAATAAATAAATAAATAAAGACAATGTAGTGTGCTTGCATAAATCTCTCTTAATTCAACTTCATGCTCAACATCGCAGAATTTCGTGTGAGATCAGTGGTAAAATCCATATCTATAAATAATGAAACCAAACAAAGGGTTTGCTGTTAAAACATTTATATATAATTCCAAGAGACAGAAGATCCCTCAGGAAAGTGCTTCAGTAGTAAAGCTGATAAAAAGCCTAATAAAAATGGTTAGGCTATGTTAGAAAATAAAAGAAAACTACTATTAGTCAAATTTGACTATAGCAGGTTACATTAAAAAAAACTGTACAGACATCAGTCAGAAGATATTTAGCCATAATTTCAGCTCCGACGCTAACCTGCTACTTAAAATAAGAGCGATTCAGTAGTTTACAGCTACTCTGATCTGGCTAGTTAACAATACTGCATGATAAATGTTTAAAAAACCATGGGAAAAAAAACATTTAGACTTAAATACAAACAAAACGAAAAATCACAGGGCTGTCGCAAGAGGAAAAAAAAAAACCTCAGTATCATTGGGCATCAACTAAACCCCTCCCACCAAAAAAAACAAAAACACCCTATTCCTGAGAAAGAAAAAAAAAAACGTATAAATCATAACATGATCACCTGGTGCTTTGTGTATCAAGTGCAGAACATTAAAAGTTAAGTGTCATTAAAGGTTAAAAGTGGCTATGAGTTGATGAAAAACTTGAACAGTTTCCTGTGTAAAAATCAAAAGTTTAAAACCAGTAATTTACACAGATTTAAAAAAAAATTATCGATCCGGATTCAAACCCAGCAATAATTTTGGGTGTTTTTCCGTTGTGGGGAGCGTTTACTCTGGACTTTACTCTCTTCCCATTCGTAACAGTGGTTAACGCGGGTGCAACTCAGTGGCACCTCCAGCTCGTCTCGGGTCTCAGTGTAGTGATCGATCAGCACAGTGAGGCTCTCGAACAATACACGGCAATTCTATAAGGGGGGGGGATAAAGTCCTTTAGTAAGAATGCAGACAACTAAATAGAATTATAATCTAGAAATCAAGGCATTTCTATAGAGAGACCAACTATATAGGCAACTATAGAATGGATAGACCTGATCTCTGTGTAATTTTACACACACACACACACACACACACACACACACACACACACACACACACACACACACACACACACACACACACACACACACACACACACACACACACACACACACACACACACACACACACACACACACACACACACACACACACACACAGTGTGTATGCCTTCATTAATATGATCACACCGCTGCGTTCACTCCAAGCAGAATTTCCAACAATGCTGACCTTTAAAATATTTTGTCTTCAGAAAGTCCTGCATATATTTTTTTGAAACAAGTTTCAGTCACTTTGTGTTGGGACGTGTGTGAACATGTTTTAACATTCTTTAAACTGGCTCTCAATCTTCAGGATCAGATGTTGATAGTCGCTCGGTGCACTTGGGCTGCTGTTGCACTGCGGGATTAACTGCATTTAGGAAAAGTAGTGATGCCTTTTTTTTTTTTTTTAAAGCAACAACATATTGTGGTTCCCAGGCTATTGTTCACCCCCATTGGTGTGTGGATGGGAAATGCCTATTAATTCCAGGGTTATAGAAGCATAATTATATTTAAAAATATAAATAATGATAATTTAAAAAGTGTAAACAAAAAAAACAGCAATAGGAATTCTCCTTGAACTTTGCATTAATTTAATAATGTTTAACTACATCAAGCCTTTTGGACAGAAACTGATTTTTCATTCTTCAGTTGCGGTCAGAAGATTGGAAACAACTAGTCTTTTATGGTTTTTGAGACATGCATGTTCCTTCGGGTTTCTATGCAACACAAACAGAAGAATTGGACAGTGAATGAGTGACTAAGAAAGTTCAAATTTGACATTTTTATCTTTAACAAAAGAACTTGTGAAAAGGAGAGATGATGTTAGCAGACTGCCTCACCTGCAGTCAAACATGGAGCTGGAAGCGTAATGGTTTGGGGTTGTTATGGAGCAGTGAAGGTTGATTTATTCCGGAAAGTGAGAGGAATCATGAACCAACATGGCAACTTCAACACTATGCAGTTCCGTCTGGACTAGGGCTCATTGGAAGCGACTTCACTGTACAAGACGATGAGCCACAAACGCATCCAAGTGTTATTTAGAGAACAAACAGTCAAGTGTTATCATGGAATGGCCTGCCCAGTCACTGCATAAATACTATTGAACTGCTCTGGGATCAACGGGATTGTAGCGAAAGAAATCTTCAACTACTGAACACCACTGTTGGCAAATTTTATAAAAGGCATAGCAAAGTATTTCAGATGAATGTTTGGAGAGACGAACTGTCCGGATGCCGAGTGTGTGTAAAGCTGTTCTTCATGCTAAGGGAGGATTTTCCAATAAAATGGAACATCTGTACATTTAGATACATGTTTGACTAAATTATATCTGCATACCATTAAATGGCCTAGTTTGTTGCTTAGAAACAAAAGGAACATAAAAATATATCTCTCAAAAACCGTAAAAGACTGTTTTCCAAACTGTTCAAAGGAAAAAGTTTTAAAAAAAGTATTAATTAATTGAACGTGGTGTGAATTTATGAACGTAATTAGACGTCCTTAAGTAGAACATTAAGCAAAGCTCACCTCGAGGACCAGTTTTCCATTGCTGGAGGTCTTAACTGCCAAATATACCAGACCTGAAGGGAAGCGTATGAGCAGAGATTGGAGGCTGGGATCTTTGGGATGGGGACACAGCAAGTAGGAGCCCAAGACATCGTCAGCCAGCAGAGATGAGCTGCTGTCACTGGAACAAAAAATACACACTTACACGTCATCCAAAAGCGTCCAGTTCCTTCATCATATATCAATCTAATGTCCTGCCTAATAACCTGCAAAAGCAGAACCTTCCTGAAAACCCCCCAGATGTGTTAGCTTGACTTTTTTTTTTTTTATATCAAAACCCTGCCCTGTTCGATCACTAAGTTAATGGCGAAAGCCATTTTTTTAAAAATTTTTTTATTTTTTACAGTCCAGCAAAATCTGTTTGATTTCTGGATTCTGACAGGATGGGCATTTTGGGGAATTTTCCCCTAATCAAAATATCTTGTTAAAATAAAATGTTTTTTTTTTTTTTTTTTTTAAACACCATCAAGATTTTTTTCATATAACTTGTCGTTTAGGCACTGATCCCATTCCAATTCTGCCATTTATATTTGGTGTATACAATCGTAAACATTGGCTAATCTGTGAAAGGTATATAGCATTTTAAAATTCAATGTATTACTGGTACAGTAAAAGCACTGGAAATAATTTATTTTTATATATATATATATAAATAACTTTGATACTGGCTAGAACAGGCCAAAAATTAAACCAATACTTCACCTAGAGACGCCAGCCCAGCTCCACACGGCATGAGCCAGCGCTTCTTCGGTTTCGGCCAAGCTTGGAGCGCGCACCCTGCATACCGGTACACTGTCCTGTCCCTTGTCTGTCACACACACACACACACACACACACACACACACACACACACACACACACACACACACACACACACACACACACACACACACACACACACACACACACACACACACACACACACACACACACACACACACACACACACATCGCATCATATACACAAATACAGCTCACATGCATGTACCACACACCACTTACACACGTGTCACAAAAGCACCAACAAATATATCACACATGCATACAATAAATACATCTCACACACACATGCACATAATGCACACAAACATCTGACACACCGCACATGTCACAAATGCCTCACACACATACAGTAGATCACACAAACTCGTACTCCACACAACACACACGTTAGACAACACACTAACAATATGAATGGAAATTGTGAATTATTTTAGAAGGAGAAAAAAAAAAGCTATTTATCTCAAAAAACATCCGAGGTGTGTGTTCCAAGTGGAAGAAGTTCTTGTGGACACCCGTGTGATTAGAAACTCCGTGACACACATCATCCTGCCCCACCAAGTGTGGTCCGGGAAAGTAAAGTTCTGTATTTACCTAAGGAACTCTTTGACTTTTGACAGTGTTCTCTGAACACTCCTCCCACCTTGTGGAGCGTTCAGACGTTCCTGCAGGTGCCGCTGCTTTACGGGAGAGCAGGTGAAGGAACGGTAAGCCCCGGAACGCAACACCTTGTCCCTCATGGCTTGCTTACGTACAAGGGTAGGGGATGTCGGAAAGACGTCATCTGGACTGCTCACCGACTCGGCGCTGGGTCTGGGGGAGGTCTGAAGACAACATCTTTTACCGGAAATCAGGAAGAGTCCTAATTTGTGTGAATGTGTCATTATGGTTAAATAAATAGGTCTATTATTGTTTTTTCACCCCAGCCTGAGTCACAGAGAGCAGACCCTGAGCCGGAGCCCTGCGGAAGGACACCAGGGCATTGACGTTGAGCGGAAAGCCGTGGTTCAGCAGCGACAGGCTGCGAATGGGCTTCTTCCCGGATGCCTTGTCCTCGGAATCTTCAGGGTGCTTCTCCAGGTAGCACAACTGAAAGCAGCGGCACAGCAGCAGGTTCAAGAACTGGGCCTTAAACACATCACACAAAGCTGTATAAGATAATATGATTAAAAACCAGCAAAAGGTGTACACATTGCAGCTTCCTTCATCAAGTCTTGACGTACTGCTCTGGCATGTCTGGCCTTGAAGAGGTGGCAGTAGAGCTGAGTGTCGGGGCTGCCGGGATTGTGGGCGACAAAAGCGAACTGGGCGTCAGAGGGCCGGGCGATGGACAGCGAGACTCGCCGCAAAGCATGGGCCATTAGAAGCGTCTGGGTGGATAAAATACGCCACGTTCAACATGCAATCAATCAAGCGGCCGATTTAAGTGGGCAAACGGACCTTACCGTCTCATCCTCGTTATAAACCTTCACTCCTTTAATGGAGAACTTCAGCGAAACGTAGCGCCTACGCTTGTACCGCTATCGAAGAGAATTCAAGAAACATGAGTGTACAACCCATCGCTGATATTTCTTCAAAAAAAGAATTAATTAAATAAAAATACCTTGAGGGACTTCAGCTGTGAATGGAGCTTTTGAACTTGTTCGTCCAAACAGCAGTCATCAACCGCAAACGAGCCGATGTACTAAACAAAAGAAGAATGAACAAGTTCCCGAAATATTATAGAAGACAAAATCTCATCAAACTGGAGAAAAATTATGGTATGTGAACCTTTTTGTCATTACCAACTAACCAATAAGACAAAATAGTGTCAATATCACAATACATTATATTACCTTTATCATTTAATGGTTTGGGTGGACAGTATCATCAATTAAATCAAACGTTTTTTATTGTATGATGTTTACAATTGAGGAGAAAATCTATTAAATTATTACTTAAATTGGAAAACACAGTTTAGGATGGACACAGTTCCACAGGTTCAGGTTCCTACATTGTTTTATAACCATAAAAGTACCCTTGGGAACCCATTTGAGAAAAGGAGAATAAATAAAGAGAGAAAGACATCGAATTTATTATTAAATGCACAAGAAATGAAATTCTTCAAAATGCCTACTTCCTCTTTGTCTTATGGCTGCTCCTGTTACGGTTCCTCTACATCTGCCTCTTTCAAACCAACCATGTCTTCCCTCACCACATCAATTACCCTTCTCTTTGGCCTTTCTCCTTTTCTTCCACTGATATACCCCATGTCCCTTCTCTCCACATGACTGAACCATCACAATCACAACTCTCACCGTGTCCAAGTGCACTGTCCCTCTAATGAACTTATTTTTAAACCCTGTCCACCCTCATCACTCCTGATAATCTCAGGACCTTTACCTCCAACTGCACCTCCTGTCTTTTTGTCAATGCCACTGTCTACACCTTAGCAGAAACGTTCCCTTTCACTCTTTCAGATAACCTTCTATCTACCTTCTAAAGTTCTTCAAAAGGCCAAAAGCAAGAAATTTAACCACACAAACACACGATTGCGAAATATATATATAAAGAAAACTTCTATGCGAATAAAAAGTGAACAATAAAAGCAACAAAACTGGTATATTGGGGTCATCGTTCCTCACCTCAGCAGATCTGGTTATAGTCCCATTCGCACCAGCCGCGTTCTCTCCCATGCTGTTAGATCTGCTTCGACTTTAATCCCGGTGTCTGTGCTCGGAAACAATATAGCATAAGGTCACTGTAAGAACGCTGACCTTTTTTTTTTTTTTTTTTTTAGCTAAACCATTTGATTTTACTTCAGCATCTTAAATGGGTCACTTCATAATATACTTTCAGGATGATTTTCTGACTGTGGTTTCTTTTCAAATATTACTGGAAAACTGTAAAAGAAGAATACAGTATCTAAGCCTGAGATATTTATAAAAGCAGGTTGATTTCATCCCCTCGATTTTCTTCATGCAGACATTTCTACTGGTTCTTTAATAAAATGCCTGGACATGGATCATTCATCTGGCACAAAGTGTTAATTCTCAATCTCTCACACACACTTCACTCATTCAGACTCACACACTCACAGTATGGTACTCACACAATTCAATCATTCAGACATACACATTCAGACATACTCACTTAATCAGTCACACTCAAACTCGCACACATACACCGGTTATTACTCATAAATGCGCACATTCACAGTATAGTTATCACAGACATTCACACACACTCATTCACTCACTCATTCACATAGCATAGTACTCATTCACCCACACACTCAGTACACACACACACACACACACACACACACACACACACACACACACACACACACACACACACACACACACACACACACACACACACCCTCATTCACTCACTCACTCATTCACAGTGTAGTACTCATTCACCCACACACACAGTACACACACACAGTACACACACACACCGTACACACACACACCGTACACACACACACACCGTACACACACTCATTCACACACACTCATTCACTCACGTTGTGTAGTACTCATTCACCCACACACTCAGTACACACACACCCTCATTCACACACACACACACACACACACACACACACACACACACACACACACACACACACACACACACACACACACATTCACATAGTGTAGTACTCGTTTACCCACACACAGCACACACACACACGCACACATTCATTCAGTGTAGTACTCATTCACCCACTCACTCACATAGTGTAGTACTCATTCACCCACACACTCGGTACACACACACTCGGTACACACACACCCTCATTCACTCACTCGCTCATTCACAGTGTAGTACTCATTCACCCACACACACACACACACACTCAGTACACACACACACACTCAGTACACACACACACACACACACTCATTCACTCACGTTGTGTAGTACTCATTCACCCACACACTCGGTACACACACACTCGGTACACACACTCAGTACACACACTCAGTACACACACTCAGTACACACACACCCTCATTCACTCACTCGCTCATTCACAGTGTAGTACTCATTCACCCACACACACACACACACACTCAGTACACACACACACACTCAGTACACACACACACACACTCAGTACACACACACACACACACACTCATTCACTCACGTTGTGTAGTACTCATTCACCCACACACTCAGTACACACACACCCTCATTCACACACACACCCACACCCACACACACACATTCACATAGTGTAGTACTCGTTTACCCACACACAGCACACACACACACACACACACACATTCATTCATTCACAGTGTAGTTCTCATTCACCCACACACACACACCCTCATTCACACACACACACACACACACTCATTCACAGTGTAGTACTCATTCACATAGTGTAGTACTCATTTACCCACACTCAGTACACACACACCCTCATTCACACAGTAGTATTCACACACAATTCACTCATGCAGACACACAGTTTAGTACACACACACACACACACACACACACACACACACACACACTTTCTATTCATGTCAAGTTAAATCATTAACAGCACTGTATTTTATACTTTTTTACCTGGTTGCATGTTTGACAATAATTTCATTGCACAGGTAGAGAAGATTAGAAACTAACCCCCCCCCCTCTCTCTCTCCCTCCCTCCCTCCCTCTCTTTCTCTCTCCCTCCCTCTCTCTCTCTCCAGCATGTTCCCGTCGAACAAACCGAAACAAGCAAACATTCCCAAACAAAACCTATGCAATCTGCCCCATCAAAACTCCAGCTCAAGCCTAATATAAATCATTTCAAGTTCAAACCTCAGTATTTGGTGTAACATTCCAGAAACACCTTTAACGCCATCGGCACCTTGAACACCTCCTGTAATCTTCAACATGTTACTGAACTTCGCCCTAGCACTTTATTTGACTTTAATGGAATTAATACACACAAGGTGCTAAATTCGTGTCTTATTGTCATTAAAACGACAAAAACTAATAGAGGAAAAAACTTACACTTGCGCCCCAAACACAAACAGCCCGCCGCTCCCACTGGATTCCCCACAGATCCCAACCTGACCGACTCACCTTATCATCTTAGCCCCGCCCACTGCGTTCCTTCTGCTCGGACACACGCCCACTTTACCTCTCCAATAAACCGCTTAGGGTGCCTTCAAGAACTACCTCAATTGTTGCGAAAATGGGTTCACAGTTTTCATACCACCCAATTATTTTAAAAACTATTCTATATTTTTTTTATTTTAGAAATTGGCCTAAAGATTACTTTCAGCAGACACTTATTGAAGTGAAACCACCTACAAATATGTTTATAATAAAATCTTTTTCAGATTTAAGTGCATTATTATTATTTCAAGCACAGAATATATGAAAAAAAAGATCCACAACCATAAAATATATGAAAGCTCCAGCTCTTGATATGGTTATAATTAAAAATCATTATTATTCCTTATTTTCATGAACATTGATATTATTGTAATCATGCCTGCAAATACTTACATAAAAATTAATACAATTATTGTTTTAGGCAGAGACTCATGAATTCATACCAGATACTATTTTTCACACCAGCTAGATTTTTATATCCTTGAAGGAAACACTGTGGGTTTATTTGCACCAAATGTATACCCTAATCCTGGTACATACAAAAAACCCATGGACAAAAAAATGGCTCTAATTGATCATGTAATTATTATCAAAAAATACTGTTTTGGAAATACCATGATTTTACTCCAGTGTTACCCTTTGTGTACGTTTGACGTGACACACGACTATGCTGCAATAAGTTGTAGAAAGTGCTTGGAGTGGCACGTGCGTTACAAGAAACCATTCGGCAACTTGTGCATAATAATCGTGGGAGAACAATCCACAATGCTTTGATCCACAACGTCCAGGACACATTCCAGAAGTGGCAGAAGTGCTGTATTCCTGTGCAAGGGGACTATTCTTTATACTTTATACTATACTTTTTGATACCACCTCATAATGTGACGCTGAGTCAATTTAAGTCAATTTTTCCACAATCCACATGGAAAGACTTCTGAAGAACCAGAACGAAGTTTCAGACACGTGTGTATCTCACACCTGTGGTTGGTATTTGCACGAACTGCAAAGTCGTTTGAAGTACAAATATAGTCACTTTATTAAGGACTACATAAAAGCATAATCAGTTACATGCATGCAGGCCATAGTTAATGCTCAATTGAAATCAAATCAATACAGTAATCCCCCACATGTTTATCGCGGTGGCTACGTTCAAAAACAAACAAAAAAACGCAAAAATGCTATTCTATGTGTACATTTAACTTTATTTTATAATTATTTAAATTTTTTTATTAATAGATTTTATTTCAACATAAAACTTGTATGAAAACTTAAAAACAATTCCCTATAAGTTTTCTGGTCTATCGCGCTGTCCGCGAGAGACCAGGAAAATCAGCTAAACAATTTAGTTATGTGGCAAACGTAATTCCGCGATAAAACGGGGGATTACTGTATTCTAAATCTGAATACCACTCGGTTAATTTACTGGGTGTACTAAATAGTATTCGACTTATTTTAACTCACGGAAGCTTAAACTTTTTATTTTTTTGCCTTATTACACAGAAAACAAATGTATATAAATATTCACCTTTATATTACAGCTAAAAAAAAAATTTTTATAATATCCCACATGGCCCCAAATCGAGTGTCAAACTAAAAACTAGGCACCAGTCATGTGTAACTGTATCTCTTTAATTTAAACAAAAGAACCAAACCATGTTTGCTATTTCCCTACGTTACTGTAAATCCACGGGGAAAACAGGACAAAAAAAACAGCCTTGTTTAAGACGGAATACTTAAAAGACTGAATACTTCAGTGGAGAATTCTCAAAACACGGGCGTGAACGTGAAACAAAAAAAAAAAGGCTACGACGCGAGTAAAATTGATCTTCCTCGGCCGAGACAAACGAGTCGGGGGAAAGAGGAAAAAAAAAATCTTTATGTGCACAACATGGCGGGAAAACATGACGGCACCTACATCAGATCTCACAGCAGTGTGAACATACTCGGAACACAACAACTCTGTCATTAAAAAAAAAAAATATTATAATAATAAAATAAAAAGAAACCGAAATGTAGCACTACGGTCTACAAAAAAAGTCTTTCTAACAGGAGGTTTGGAGAACTGTGAAGCTACTAAAATGATTCTTAAAAAGAAAGAATTAGCGGAAAAAGCACTGCAGTGACTGGGAGCTACAGTCGAGCGTGGGGTCGCTGGATCATTTCCTGGCCCGGAGAGACTTTCGAGCAGCAGATTTCGACTCGGTCACGGAGGAAGTTTCCTGCTTCTTGGTCGGTGTCTTCTTGGGCGTCGGTCGCTTGGACACTCGGCTGGTCATCTTCTTGGCGATGGGCGTTTTGGGTTTACGGGCCGGAGCGGCTTTCTTGACTGGCGTGGCTTTAGCGGGTGGAGGTATTTTCTTGGACGCCCCTTTGCTATCAGAAGCTGAGGTTTTCTTAGCGGAAGCTGCCGGCCTCTTTGCAGGTGCAGGTTTTCTGCTGGTAGTCTTGGGTTTTTTCCTGGGTGGAGGCTGACGCTTTCTGGGTGCGGGTCTCTTTTGAGTCCTGTGGAAAAAACTTTTTATTTAAATCACATAGAAATGATGAGCGAAAGTATTGAGACACATTGGATGCTGGGGCATAAAATTTTCCCCTTCACTTAAACTTAGAACACTATTGAAAACCTTTGGGATGAATGTGAACGCTGACTGCACCCCAGGCCTCCTCAGCTCACCTACATCACTAGCTGACTTTACGAACATATACATTTATGGCATTTGGCAGACACCCTTATCTAGAGCGACCTACAACTGAGCAGGGGAGGGTTAAGGGCCTTGCTCAAGGACCCAGCAGTAGCATTTTGGTGGTGGTGGGATTTGAACTTCAAAGTCCAAAACCTTAACCACTGAGCTTCCACCACCTACGGAGCTCAAATTTAATTAAATTTGATTTTCTCTAGTTATTCGAGGAATTTTTTTTAAACTTCTACACAGATACACACCTGCCTTTCAAATTTCAAGGAAGTTTAAGAGAATTTCTAACCTCTTACGAGGAGGAGGAGGAGGCTCCTCGTCCTCCGACTCTTCCTCTTCTTCCTCTTCAGACTCCTCCTCCTCAGACTCTTCATCTCTCCTCCTCTGTTGTAGTTGAAGCTTCTCTTTCTCCTTCTGTTTAATTTTTTCCATCATTTCTGGAAACAGCATATCTGGACTGTGGAGGAAATAGATGCAGGTATTGAATTAAACAGGTGGTGACGAATGGTAAAGATGATGCAAATTTACTATTTTCCGAACCAGAGATAATTTTGCTCTAACAGCATAAAGCAATAACAAATAATTTGACAACAATTACAACTTATACAGTTACAGAACCTTTGCAAACACATTTTATGGTTTTTGAGAGACACATGTATGTTTCTTTTGCTTCTTATGGACACCTGAGCATTAGGGCATGTGCTTTTTGAACATCCCATTCCACACTTACCATTCGCTGTTATAATAAGCTCCACTCTTCTGGGAAGATGTTACACTACATTTTTGGTTGGAAATTTGTGCTCATTCAGTGACAAGGGTATTAGTAAAAGCAGGTGAGGTGAGGAGGCCTGGGGTGCATTCAGGGGTCACATTCATCTCAAAAGTGTTCAATAGGCTTAATAGCTCTTTAGGAGGAGATCTTTCACTCCAACCCATGTTGAAGCATAACTTCATAGAGATTTGTGGTTTATAGTTCAAGTGAAGAGACACACATGGTGTGGAAAAATCAGGTTTCCCAATACTTTTGTCTTTATATCGTAGTGGCAGTACCTGGAGAAATTAATGGTTAAAAAAAACAAAAAAAACAAACAAACAATGTGTACCTCGGGTAGAACGGGTAGCTGAGCTGGTAAGATCCGCTGAGCCCGTGACCGGTGATCTGCTCCATCCAGCCCATCATCTTACACCGCTGTAGTGTTCTCTTCAAGTTCGCCACTACAAAGAATCCAAAAAAAAAATAATAAGTTACTGAAGCAGAAATCCAAAGAAGAGGCACTCGAAGCGAGGCAGGTGTCTGTGCTGACGTATTTACCGATGAAATAAGCCGTCTTGTCTTGGTGGTTCTCCACCAGGAACTTGCGCAGAACGCTGATGCTGCAGCACTTGGGCTCGTTCATGGCCGTGATTGCAGCGACAATCGCATCCTCCAGGAGCCCACCAACCAGGAGAACCTTGTTTCCAGATTTCTTCAGCTGGCAAACAGAGACAAAAAAAACTACATTTCTCTGACTGATCAGGACCTGTTCTGGGGTTTTGTATCCTACAAAACACACCTAGTGGTTTATATTTTAGCCAGAATCAATAAGAAATTCAGAAGTCACATGCAACAAATTTTCCACCAAGTGTACGCACCTGGAAGGTCCCTGAAGCGCCTTTTCCGGTGATCTGCTCCAAGTATCCCTTTTCCACAGACCTCTGGAGGCAGTTCTTCAGCACATCAGGCCTGAAACACACCCAAACATCTGGCAAGTCAGGTTACAGATCTTCCAGTTCGATACGTTACACCATGAATATTTTTTTTTGCCTCTGACCTGCTCTCTATGTTGAGCTGAGGAAAGTGCTGCTCCAGATATTTCTTGATGAGGATGTACGAAGCCTCCTTGGGCTCACATAGGCGAGTCATGATCAGTGGCAGAGCCTCGCCCAGCGTCCCCCCCTTCGATCCTGAGAAACTTGAGGTTGAGGGCTTCTACAGGACGATCAGAATGACAATGATGCATGAATCAGAATATTAAGGAAACAACAAGAAGGATTTCATTGATCAATATCGGAATCTAATCAGAGCCAGAAAACCCCTTTCACACAAACTACTTAGTAATGAAATGACAAAATACACGATCGTGGACTTGTTACTATACCACACAGTTAATGTAATCAAACTACTTTATTCAAGATCAGCTGATAAAGTGGAGACAAGCATACAAAACCATACCTTCTTCGAGTTGGACTCGGTAGGGAGCTTCCCGATGGTGAAACTTCCTGAGAAACCCTTTCCTTTCAGCTGCAAGGAGAATTGAGACAGCTGAGAAATCACCGTTCTATAGAACTTTCACTGCTCTAAATCTCCACAGAACAAAAACAAGGCTCAAGTAGGTCTTAACTGCTGTTTTCAAGTGCCGAAATATATCTATTATATATCTAAAATACCAAAATTCAATTATAATGGCATCAATTCAATGACCCACAAAATCCAATAAACCTCATTAATTTTGAATAATGATTAAACAGAGTGAGAAATTATTAGTCAGAATATGAATAGATTATTAGATTAGTCAGAATCGAGTATTCAGACTTATTATAAGTAGTACGTTTATTAATTTATTCATTCATTTGCGTTGAAGGGTATTTTCTTTCAGTTTCCGAAAAAATTTAGCTCATTATTTAGAAACAAAAAAATAAATTAAACACTACTGACTAATGGTCTGTTGTGAGATCATTAATATTCAAAATGCATTCAAGCCCTGCAAATTATCATAAATTAATATTCATACATCAACGAAACAAAGACAAAAGTATTGGGAAACCTGACGTTTCCAGCCACGTGCAATTCTTCTCCAAACTGTTCCCACAAATTCACACAATTGTAAAAAAGATCTCTCTTCACCCAAACCTGTTCCAGCATGACGATGCCCCAGTGCACAAAGTCAGCTCCATGAAGATATGCTTCAAATGGGTTGGAGTAAAAGATCTCCTGCTATAAATCTAAGAACCCTGTTGAACTCCTTTGGGATTTATATGAACGCTGATTGCACCCCAAAATCACAAAATCTAGTGGAACATCTTCTCAGAAGAGTGGAGCTTATTATAACAGCAAATGTGGAACTGAATCTTTTCATTCCCAGCTCACCTGCTTGACAGTTCCTCTTTCCACCAGTTTCTTCATCGCCCTCTTATACTGGCTTTTCGTCCTTTTGTCCATTTCCATGGAGGAATATTTCTTCGTGACGTATTTCATAATGGTGAAGATGGACGCGCCGGACCGATCCTTACAGTTCTGAAACCGAAATACCAACATTGAAACTCTGATAAGTCTCAAAGCACATTTGTTTTTTGCCCATGTGACTGCACAAGTTGGAAAATCTTTACAGGTAGCATCATTCCTCACACTTTCTATTTGTACTTTTGTGGCGATATTAGATATCAGTGGAAAACCAAACCTGAATAGCGTCGAGGAGGATTTCTTCCACTTTCGGCTGTGACACGGAGACGCTTTTCGGAGCGCAGGCCAGTTTGCTGGCAGACATGGTGGCCCAAGCAGGGATTTTCCTTTTCACCTTTTTACTCTTCTCTTCGCCTCCTTCCTTCTCCCTGTCAGCAGATTCAATCACAAAGCGAGAGACCGTTAATATTAAATTGCGAAAATAATAACCCGAGGCATTAAAGTGAGAATTTGTGATAAAAATTCCAAACTTTTACAATGATTCCAATAACAGAAGCTACACATCAACACTAATAATCAGATCCACGTCTTCAGAGAACCACAATATTACACTATTATTGAAATCAATTGTGGAAGCTTCCTTTCCCGGGCCCTTGAGAAAGGCCCTTAAGTGCTCGGTTGTATAAATGGGATCATTAATAGTCGCTCTGGATAGGTGTCTTTGGGCTTCCTGACTCACTCCACTTTCTTTGCAGCATCCTTCTTCTTCTTCTTCTTCCCTTGTTCTTCTGCACCGCTCTTCTCACCCTCCGCAGCTTCTCCGTCCTCTCCGGTTTTCCCGTCCTCCGGAGCGTTTTCCGTGGACTTTTCTCCAGCGTCTCCGCTCTCCTCTCCCTCCGGGGCCTCCGGAGGTGCTTTCTGCTCCTCCTCTGCAGAGGTGGACTCGGCCGAGTTGGTTTTGGCTTCTGGAAAAAGGTACAAGAGAGAGTTTCAAATTACTACACACGGGAAATGATTCGCTTAGTAATCGCTAGTGCTGGTGTTTTACACGGTCAAACGTGAGTGTGACGAAACGTGTATAAAATACAATCTATATGACCTGCGTCGTCTCGGACTACCATTTACGGCTCTTTAAAACGGTGTGGCAATGAATAAAAATTCGTCGTCTCGGTGTGAGAAATTCATTCTAGCATCAACGCGACAGGTGACCCTTCAGTTCCCTGTTCATGTGACACGTGGAGTTGTGACTACGTGCAAATCAAATGCAAAGCAATCAAAATAACTTTCTCTTATTTGTTAACACGAGTCACGATGTTACAAAGACAAAACAACGCTTGTAAAGAAGAAGATGCTTGGCACCTTGGTAGAGATTACACCATGAGCTGTATATGATCGGTTACAATTAGACCCCCGTTGTACGTTTATCTTCCTTCAGTCGGAACCTGGGCTGTGAGCTGATATTGACCAATCACTGAAGGAAATGTTTTGTGACTCACACCTAATTTGCATATAATTAAGAAAATCTCGATTAGTCAATTCTGTAAATAAAATCGCAACCCCCGCGTCTCGTACACAGGTTCGAAAACATGTGCTCACGTTTCAGCGCCAACCACAAGGTGACCATTTACATTTTCTACGTGAGCCTACGACTTTACCATCCGCGACTACATGTGGGCATGTCCAACAAACTTTACGCAACTACTGCAACAACGAATACAGGAAGAGAACGCTATAGCGCACACGATCCGACTCCTGTATTGTCGAACGACACTTGCAACATCTACTCGTAAATGTGGAAAAGCCGACTGCCGTCTTCATGGTCTTTATGACCACCTGCCTAATATTGTGTTCATCCCCCTTTTGCTGCCAAAACCGTCCTGACCTGTCGATCATCAACAGCATGAACTTCTTTAGCAGTTTGAGCTACAGAAGCTCGTCTGTTGGATCGGACCGGCCTTCGCTCCTCACGTGCATCAATGAGCCTCGTCCATTCACCACTGTTCCTTCCTTGGAGCACTTTTGATAGACACTGACCACTGAAGACCAGGAACATCCCACAAGAGCTGCAGTTTTGAAGACGCCCTGACCCAGTCGTCTAGACGTCACAATTTGTCAAACGCTCAAATCCTTACGCCCATTTTTCCTGCTTCCAACACGTCAACTTTGAGGACAAAATGATGCCTAATAAATAAATCCACCCACTAACAGGTGCCATGCTGAAGCGATCATCAGTGTTCTTCACTTCACCGGTCATAATGTTATGCCGGGTCGGTGAATAACAGCTTTGGAGACCCGGCAGAGGAGAGGTGCGAACTCGTACCTGGATCAGGTGCCGGTGCCGAGGGCGCGTCCTCTTTAGGAGGAGCCGCAGCTGAACGGCGAATGGGCATGATGAAGATCTGAGGAGACAACGCAAAGAAAGATCAGCACAACAAAGTGACAATTTAATGCCGATTCATTTGAATAGCACTTTTTACAGCGGGAATTGTCCCAAAGATGTTTTTACAGGAGACGAATAAGTTACAAAGCGCACATTTATATGTGAGTGTCTATAAGCTTAACCACCCCCCCCCCCTCTAGAAGTGATACTAACATGAATCTAACTGGTTTATGAAGCATTTATTATTTCCTCCAATAAATATGCAAAATGATGCATTTCAATTTCATGCATATTTATTGGGAAGGTCTGAGGATTTTATGTCCCCTTTGTCTGCTGTATGAATACTAATAATATCAATAATATTATTATAATGCTTGTGCAAGTGTACTAATGACCAGGTTGGAAAGGTGCACGAGCTGGAGAGGAGAATGAGAAGAAAAAGAAGGTGGAGGAGAAGAAGGTGCTCTGGAAGACAACAGCATTTCGTTGAAATGAGAAGAGGTCAGGATTCAATCCCAGCCAATTAATGGCGTGTTTTAAACACAAAAACAAGGAGGCACCAGGATTATTTACTGGTGCAAACACGAGCCAAAATAGTAACGATCAAAAAGGCGGGCGGGGGGGGGGGAAGCGTGCAGGATCTTGCACGGGGCAAATGCATGAGAAACAAGCACAACATGGCCATTTTGTCCATTTTTACCCCACACAGTAATGGCGCTTGCATTGCACTGATGGTAAATATATGGAGTTGCAACGAGAAGGGAAGCTGGTGGACGCGCGTGCACGCTCCAAAAAAACGCTGCGAGGGGGAAAAAATCGAGCGGGAAAAAAATAAACCGGAGATAAAAAAAATATATATATAATTTCATACCTTGCGGGTTTTTAATCGGATCCAAATAAATTCGTTTCTGCTTTTTTTCTTCTTCTGCTTCTTCTTTGTTCGGGATTCTCTCGCTCTCTCTCTCTGTTTACAAGCCCCTCCCCCTTTTTACGTTATGTAAAGACGTAATGACGCCTGGGCGTGGCCTAGAAAAATACAAAAAAAAATAAATAATCGCCCGCGTTGGTTGAACCAATCAGAAGCGGCTACGTCAGAGCGCCCCCCCCCCAAATACGCGACGTTCGAAACTGCGTACTACGCGTACTGAATAGTATGTAAGGAAGCAAGGGCGAGTCCGCTATCTTGGCCGACACCAACCGTTTAGTACGAGTAGTGTGCGACGTTCAAAATTCCGCAAAACGAAATAGTTTCATTTCATGATTTGGAAAAATAAAGGACGAACAAATCACAAATATTGTGGATAAATTTAAAGTATTTTAAAAGTATTTATTCATTTTTAAATCTTATAAAAAATAACTGCAACATATTGAATAAAATATGTAAATCTTAATAAAAGTAATAATATGTTTTCGTTGACAAAGCTTTTTATCTGGGCGGTGCATACAAATAAATATGTATCATAAAATATTTTTTTTGTAAAAACAAAAACAAATGAATTAAAAAAAAAAAAAACATGAAGGATTGTTAATGACAGTATTTGCAGCAAACCACAAGGGGGCAGTGCTGTGAGGCGTATATATTAATATTAATAATGGCTATATTAATAATAAGGATATTGAATTTAACATAAACAATAATAAATAATAATAAATAATGAAACAAACAACCATGGACTGTTAGTGACAGTAACTGCATACCACAAATAGGTATTGTTGTAATACAGTTTGTTATCACGCATACAATAATAATATAATAAATAATAAAAATAATAATAACAACAACAACAATATTAATAATGCCTATATTATTAATAATAATCATTTTAATAATAACAACAACAGTAGCAATAGTAAAAATTATAAATAATAATAAAAAATAATGAAACAAAAAAAACACGAAGCACAACATAAAAACTGTTGGTGACAATAATTACGGCATACCACAAGGGGCAGTGTTGTAATGCAATGTATAAGTATACAATAATAATAATAATAATGATAATAATAATAATAATAATAATAATAATAATAATAATAATAATAATAATAATACTGATATAATAATAATAGATACAACACATTTTTAAAATTACTATAAGAATAATGATTTTAAAGGACTGTAACTGACAGCAATTGCGGCATACCACAAGGGGCAGTGTTGTAATGCAATGTATAAGTATACAATAATAATAATAATAATAATAATAATAATAATAATAATAATAATAATAATAATAATACTGTTATAATAATAATAGATACAACACATTTTTAAAATTACTATAAGAATAATGATTTTAATGGACTGTAACTGACAGCAATTGCGGCATACCACAAGAGGGCAGTGTTGTAATGCAATTTGTTAGCAATATAATATAATAATAATAATAATAATAATAATAATAATATTAATAATAATAATAATAATAATAATAATAATAATAATAATAATAATAATAATAATCTTCTTCTTCTTCTTCTTCTTTTAGCTTCTCCCATTAGGGGTCGCCACAGTGGATCATCCATCTCTATACCCCCTTGTCCTCTACATCTGCCTCTTTCAAACAAACTACCTGCATGTCTTCCCTCACCACATCCATGAACCTCCTCCTTGGTCTTCCTCTTTTCCTCCCTCCTGGCGGCTCCATCCTCAGAATTCTTCTACTGATATACCCCATGTCCCTCCTCTGCACATGTCCAAACCATCTTAATCTTGCCTCCCTCAGCTTGTCTCCAAAACGTCCTACATGCGCTGTCCTTCTAATAAACTCATTTCTAATCCTGTGCATCCTCGTCACTCCCAACGAAAACCTCAACATCTTAAGCTCTGCTACCTCCAGCTCCACCTCCTGTCTTTTACTCAATGCCACTGTCTCTAATCCATACAACATCTCAGGTCTCACCACAGTCCTATAAACTTTCCCTTTCACTCTCACAGATACTCTTCTATCACTAATCACTCCTGTTATCACTCTTCTCCACCCACTCCACCCTGCCTGCACTCTTTTCTTCACTTCTCTAACACACTTTCCATTACTTTGCACTGTTGACCCCAGATACCTGAACTTCTCCACCTCTTCTTCCTGCAACCGCACCACCTCACTGCCCTCCCTCTCATTTACACACATGTACTCTGTCTTACTCCTACTGACTTTCATTCCTCTTCTCTCCAGCATGTACCTCCACCTCCAGGCTCTTCCCAACCTGCTCCCTACTCTCACCACTAATCACAATATCATCCACAAACATCATAGACTCCTGTCTGACCTCGTCCGTCAACCTGTCCATCACCACTGCAAACAGAAAAGGGCTCAGAGTCGATCCTTGATGCGGTCCAACCTCCACCTTGAACCATACTGTCGTTCCTACTGCACACTTCACTGTTGTCACACTGTCCTCATACATGTCCTGCACCACCCTCACATACTTCTCTGACACACCAGACTTCCTCATACAGTACCACAACTCCTCTCTCCACCCTGTCGTACGCATTCTTTAAATCCACAATCACACAATGCAACTCCTTCTGACCTTCTCTATACTTCTTCATAAAAATTCTCAAAGGAAATAATGCGTCTGTGGTGCTCTTCCTCGGCATGTAACCATACTGTTGCTCACAGATGGTCACCTCTTCTCTCAGCCTGGCTTCCACTACTCTTGCCCATAACTTCATGGTGTGACTGATAAACTGTATTCCCCTGTAGTTACTGCAGGTCTGCACATCTTCCTTATTTTAAAAGATCGCATTCCTTCTCCATTCCTCAGGCATCCTCTCACCTTCCAAAATCCTGTTAAATAACCTGGTTAAAAACTCCTCTGCATCTCTTCCTTTCTATTTCCAGATGTCACACCAAGTACCTTCCCAACTGTCTCCCTTATCACTCCTGCAGTAGTTTCCCAATCATCCAGCACCTCTTCACCACCACTGAGCCCCTGTCTGACCTCTTCCCTGAATCTCACACTACAGTTTTCCTCCTTCAGTTTCCACCATCTTATTCTTCTTTCAGTCCTCACTCTCCTCCTCTTCTTCTTCACCTCCAAAACCATCCTACAGACCACCATCCGATGCTGTCTAGCTACACTGTCCCCCGCCAATACCTTACAGTGTCCAATCTTCTTCAGGTTGCATCTCCTACATAGAACATAATCCACCTGTGTGCACCTTCCTCCACTCTTATACGTCACACTATGATCCTCCTTCTTCTTAAAATAATAATATTAATATTAATATTAATAATAATAATAATATTAATGACTATATTAATAATGGGAATAATGATTTTATTAACAACAACAATAATAACAATACAAATAATAGCATTTATATATATAAAAGGCTAAAGGCTATGAAGAAAGATTCTTTTTTACGGCCAAAAGTTTTTGGACACACAAATGGGTGTGATTGTGACCATCACACTCACAGGCACCTGCCACACATTACATTCTAAATATATTTCCATCTTAACTTCAGTTAAGAAAACACATGTGAGCTCATGTGAATAATGTCATAAACAGAACTTCATGTACCAAAAAAAAACATGTGTAAAGAATCATTTGTGAAAATAAATAAATCATACATTTTCTGCATCATTCAGAGCAACTTACTATTATTTCATACAACTAAACATTTGAGGGTTAGGGGGCTTGCTTAAGGGCCTAGCAGTGGCAGATTGGTGGTGCTGGGATTTGAACTCACAACCTTCTGATGAGAAGTTCAACGTTGTAACCACCAAGCTATTACCTCCCTTAATCCTATGTCAAGAACTGGGCAAAAATACCAGTATTATAAAAAATTACATTGTTTTTTTTAAACATCAAAATAAAAGCATGTGGAAAGAAAACGAGAAAAGAAAAAAGAAAAAGAGAAGAGACATACCATCATTACTTTAAGAAATGAACGTTAGTCAATCTGAAACATCTCAAGAACATTAAATGTATCACCAAGTGCAGTCTCCAAAACCCTCAAGCGGTATAATGAAACAGACTCTCATGAGGACCATCCCCCCAAAAAAGAAGACAAAAAGCTACCTCTGGATACATGTATTAGAATTACCAGCCTTAGAAGTCGCCGAATTATATAAATAATTCTTGGAGTTCAAATGGCAGACTTATTTCAACATCCACTGTTCAGAGAAGACTGTGTAAGTCAGGCCTTCATGGTTAAATTGCAGCAAAGAAGCCATTACTTCAGAAAAAGAACAAGCAGAAGAGACTTGCTTTGGCCAAGAACAGAAGAACAATAAGTCAGTGGAAAATTAACCTATGGTCTGTTAGATGAGGCTGAACAGATGGTTTCTGAATTTGTGGTTCCTACTGTAAGACATGGAGGAGGAGGTGTGATGTTATGGGGGTGCATTGCTGGTGACACTGTTGGTGATTTAACTTTCATGGCCACCACAGCATTTTGCAGTGTCATGTCATCACATGTGTTTAGCACTTAGAGGGACAGTGATTTGTTTTCCATCAGGTCAATGACCCCAAACACACCTTTAGGTTATTTTAAAGCAATTTGTCCAAGAAGGAGAGGGCTAGAGTTCTGCATCAGATGGTTTAGGATTGGTTGGACACGAGAGTGAAGTAAAAAGCAGCTAAGCACTTAACACCTTTGGGAACACTTTAAGATTGTTGGAGAACCATTCCAATTTTGATGACTAACCATTTTCTTTTATTGATGTTAAGAGTTTTGTTTACATGTTGTTGTTGTTGTTGTTGTTGTTGTTGTTGTCGCTCTTATTTACAGTGTAATTGTTCTCAGAGTCTCACACGTAAGATTTGTGGAGCATTTTGTCAAGACTGTAGCAAAAAAGAAAAAAAAAGATGTTTTGATGCGAGGCTCCACACTCGGCAATCGCAGCAAACACCCGCCCACACACTCTCTGTGAGTTTCTCACTTCCTGCACACAAAGCCGCCCTCACCCGAGGCTCCGTACGCACACAAAGCAGTCAGGTTAGGCAAATGACATTCAATAGAAGGGCAGTAATTTGCTTTGTGAAAGTGGCACACTCGTATCAGGGTCATTGTGGCTGACTCTTGAATTCTATCCTATGCCAAAAAAAGTAGAGATGGTGTGTACCAAGCCCGGTTTGCTGTTACCATGCCAACACAAACCCTCATCTCTTCAGAGGACTACTCTGGTGTTGCCTTGGAGACGAGAAGTCTAGGCCTGGAATTGTATCACACAGAGATGACTTGTACTCACATTACCAGTTCACTTGGTATCTAAATGTGATAAAGGTAATGCCTAAATTTACATTTACAGCATTTAAAAGATGCCCTTATCCGGGGCGACTTACAATTATCTCATTCATACAAGTGACCAGTCAAGGGTTAAGGGCCTTGCTCAGAAGCCCAGCAGTGGCAGGTTAGTGGTCATGGGATTACGATCCTCTGATCAGAAGTGCATCATTTTAACCACTGAGCTACCCCTTCTTCTAAATATAAGGCTTAATAGATGTTCCACTAGATTTTGAAGTGTGTTTGTGGAGATTTCATCCAGCCACATGGCTGTATGTAAAGTCAGATTCTGAGGTAGGTGAGGAGGTGAGAAGGCCTGTGGTACAGTGTTCACATTCTTTCCAAAGGTGTTCATCCCAATAGGGTTGAGGTCTCGGCTTAATGACAGGTGATCTTTCACTTCCAAGGGCATTGTCATGCTGGAACAGGTTTGGGTCTCCTGCTGTTGAAGTGAAGAATACTATTCAATTTAATTCATTTTTATTTGTATAGCGAATTTTGCAATGGAAATGGTCTCAAAGCAGCTTTACACGGTTAAAGTGGTTATAACATTGTATAAAAGAATGTGTAGGTTCATTGCCTATAAGTTTGTTCCCTGAGATAGTATGAGGAAGAAACCTTGAGAGGAACCAGACTTAAAAGGGAACCTCATCCTCATCTGGCTGGCACAAAATGTCCATTCATTACAGATCCATTGTTGAGGTATGCAGTAATTGGTGCTTAAATGCAGAACTGTTCATGCCACCTGTGGTCCTGAGCCATTGTAGTAGACTGGTGATATTACAGTCCAAATCCATCCTCATAATTTTTAAGCTTCCAAGTACTAGCGCATCCTATCAGTAATAGCAAAAAAGATACCTTCAGAAGATACCTAAAGCTCCTCCAGTTTATTAACCCAATACTTGTATCTATATAATGCATGTAAATAATGTACAACAAATAAATAAATAGCTATAGGGATGTGGAATATGAAATCACACCTTTTGTACACCATGGATAAGTTACCAGTCTATCTCAGGGACAGCATGTACACACACTCACACACTGATTCACACTTGGGGCCATGTTGGCCTGTTTTCTTCTTTTTTCTGAATTAAACCAGTAACCTTCCTTTTGTTCTTGGAAGATTTGGGAATGTGTTATAAAAATATGACACTCCTACTACCATCGTGTATAATTCTGTGATCAAGAAATAGCTCATGAGGTAACTGTGGGGGTGAATGTATCTGCAAGAACATGAGCAATGACAAGGAACATGAGCTCCATAAATCTGAATAATAACCTGAGTCATTTATAACCCTGCACATTTATAACTGTCTGTTAGAGAGAGCAGTGAGTTCAGAACAGATGATAGACGTTCTTTTTTTCACAGAATGATACCGGAAATAGTCTCCGAGAGCATGTGAAGTGAGAATTTGACCAAATCTTGGTGCTCCAGCATGTCTCTTCCATACAATGTACTCATTATTGCCTGAATCCTGCTTTAATATGACAGTAAATTAGTTGTTTATAGACTAGTAAAGGGGCACAGGACACATTTATTGTGAATAACTGATTTATTTATTTGTAGCTGGACAAGAAAAAAAAAATAGCGAATATCTTGGTTGTAATTTGTAATGAGTTTGAAACATGACAAATGTATTCGAATATGAATTATTTACAGTATACAGTTTTAAGCATTTTGTGTATTTTTCAAAAATACATTTGTAACTTAATCATGGTAAGATCGTAAAATTATAACATTTCTAGAATTGAAAAAGAAATCAGAAAAGGTGTCGCTTCCAGGATTCCCAATGACAAACAGAGGCTAAGGATCTAGACATGTTTTACTCAAACAGCCACTTCCTTACAGTGATGTTAAATGCTTAACTCCTAGCATAACAATATAGGAAACTTTCCAGCCATCAAGCTAGTTATGCTATGCTAACAGTAGCAGGCAATTGTTACCCGCTAACAGTCACACAGTCACAGTTAGCTGCTGAATAGCAATTTAGCTCTTTTCATAGAACATGGACAGTCTATCAAGCTAGCTGCCACTCTTGGGCCTCGTGTCATGGCTGACCCTGCGCTCTGACCACAGCAAGCTGGGAAATGCGAAGAAAGAATTTCACTGTGCTGTAATGTATATGTGACGAATAAATGCTATAATATTCACAGCTATTAGCTAATTACGCTGAATATTTGTCGGGAATTGTATGACTTGTTACAGCAAAACATACTTTCTGGAGTGAAACTGTGGCTCTGCAGAAGGCGAAGTTTGTTGTTTTCAACATGGTATCACTAAACTGAAGCCAAACAACGTTGGATAAACAAGAAGGATCCAGTCATACTGCCAATCAGTCAGGATGAAACATGGATGTTTTTTTATTTCTCGCTCTTCTTACGAAAGAATTGCCATGTCTAAAGAAAACAAAAAAAAAAAACGATCCAATGTGCTTTTATAGGGATATCTTATACTACTGATACACAAAAAAATGAAGTCTTAGCCATTTCCAATTGGCATTGTGTGTAATGTTGCAAAACATTGCCAAAACATGTTGGTTCCTGTTATCACTTATGCAATAACAGCTACATGAACAGCTGACAGCTGATGTCAGATTTATTTTTCTCAATAAATAAGAAAAAGGAAAAGAAAAAGCAGTTTGGCAATTTGACTGAGTTTCAATCTTGAAGACTTTCCCTATGATGCATTTTAGGGAAGTCCTTACAGGAAGCCACTCTACTGAAGTGTTTTCTTTTATAATATATTATACTGAAGACACCATATTAATGTGTGTATTAATAAGTGCATTCTGATACTGGTTTAGTAGGACACAAACCAAAAAGACCATCAGTCTAAAATTCTGTTGGAAGATAAAATAATTAGTAAGCAATTTTCTCTTTTTAAATAAACAAGTACTAATTTAGGAACTCTTAGAGAAGTTAGGTTTTTAGACATGATTTCAAATTAGATCAGATTCAAATAGAGATTTAACTGTTCAGAGGTGAAAAGAAGGCTCCTGAAGCATTTTATTTGATTTCATACTACTGATGCTTACCATAAAATGTGTAAAATGTAAATTAAAAAAAGAATGCAATGAATTGTACATGTCATAAATAAATATTCCTGCAATCTAGACCTTTGATCAATTGAAAGCATTTGGTGCATCATGAAACGAAAAACACAACAAAGGACACCCACAACTAGTGAGCAGCCAGAATCCTGTATCAGACACATATAGGACAACATTTCTCTCCCAAAGCTTCAGCAACTGGTCTCCTCAGTTCACAGACAGAAGACGTGATGCTACACAGAGGTAAACATGGCCCTGTCCCAACTATTTTGAGACCTGTTGCAGCCATCAAATTCAGAATGACATAATCTTTTCTTAAAAACGATATATATTCTCAGTTCAAACATTTAATTTTATTTTCTTGTTTAATTGTGGAGAGTATGCAGTTAGCATTGTCATGCTCAAATATGCAATGCCTTGCCTGAAAAAGATGTTTCCTGGATGGAAGCATTTGTTGCTCTTAAACCTGTTTATACCATTAGAAATGCAGCTTTTGGAACTGAGCACTAAAAACAAGCCAGATGATCCCACTCCTCTTTAGTCCAGAGGACGTATTATCCATGGTATCCAAAAAGAAATAAAAAAACATTTGGTTACCTTGTCCCTCGTGTACAGAGCTTTTGATGATATTATATTCAGTAAATGATGAAATAGTCAACTGTTTTGCAACATTATTCTGAAATTGATCCACAATTTGTGGACACACACAAGCTCTGCCCATCTTTACTTCTGAGAGACTCTGCCTCTCTAAGATACAGTATTTATGCCCAATCATCTTACTGACCGTATTTACTTTTTGTTGCCCTGTCCCAAGTGTTGCCATCAAATTCAACTTAAAATTGTACATTTCTTCAGTTTAAACATTTGATATGTTTCTGTTCTATTGTGAATAAAGTACAGGTTTATGAGATTTGCAAATCATTGCATTCCGTTTTTATTTACATTTTACACAGTGGCCCAACTTTTGGAATTGGAGCTCGATTTCCATTTATGAAGAGCGATTTATATTTATTTGTTTATATAACCGAGCAGTTGAGGGTTGAGGGCCTTGCTCAAGGGCTCAACAGTGGCAACTTAATGGTGGTGGGATTTGAACTCATGACCTTCTGGTAAAAAGTACAACATCTTAAAGACTGAGCTAAACACCTCCCTGATATCCTCATAAAGGATTGTGCTTTGTAGGTAAGTATCAGTGTTTTAAATATGATGCAGGAACTTTCAGGAAGCCAGTAAATGGAATGTAGCAGTCAAATGGTGTGTCCTAGGGGCATCATTTCTTTCAGTATAAAATTGATCAGAATTGTGAAATGTGCTGGTTTATTCTTAGAATTTTGCACCTCGATATGTTTATATGTTCTCACCAAATTAAATGCCATGGCAATTGTTTCTGGACAAGGTTTTGAAAAAACACTTTTTTATATACATTTTATAGAGTTGTTATAAGCGATTACATATTTCACAGACAATCAACAGTTTGGCCATGGTCACAGATGGTGCGCGTCTTCGACTTTGTAAAAAGAAAAAAAAAAAACAAACGATGAATTTAGATGCCAAACACTTGTTTAAAAAAAATGAAGAAGGAAAAAAAAACGGACAGAAAGAAGAGAAAAATACACCCGCGCATGTTCTACATCCACACATGGCTAGCTCCAGTCCTCCTCTCTTTCCTATGTGTATGAGTGTGTGAGTGTGTGTGTATGAATGTGTGGGTGTGTGTATGTGTGCATGTGAGTGACTGAGAGAGAGAACCAGAGCCAGAAGTCAGGTTCTGACTAACAGTGCTGAGTGCGACTGCCAATGAATCTGAGAGCGAGAGTGTGTGTGTGTGTGTGTGTGTGTGTGTGTGTGTGTGAATGTGTGTGTGGAGGTTTGTTCAGTTCGAGGTAAGTCTGCATGTCAGCTCACTTCCTCTTTTCTAACGTGGATTTCACAGCCACTTTCGGTTCTGTATTCTCTCCATGCATGTACTGTTTATTTTTTCGATGGCCATCACTCCATCCTCATCCTCATCAGTCATTCTTACTTCTCTGTCTCTTTTCCATGATCTTTCCCGATCTCTCTTTCTCTTTGTCTCTGTGTGCATCACTTTGTGGTGTCTCCATCATCTACTCACATTTGCATGAATGACGTCCTGTATTTCCTCCATCACTGCAACAAACGACTGAGACAAAAGAGGAACAGGGCCTCAGGGGGAGAGGGTGGCATGCTCTGCTCGCAATTACATGCTCTGAGGTCAGCTAACGGATTTCCCCCTCGGTGCACGGATGAAAGCTGGAGTAGCTTTTCACAAAACTTTTGGTAAGTGGCTTCACCTTGCTCGTACTTACCTCTTATCTTGAGTAGCATTCTTTTTTCTTTTTTTCCCCCAATCTGATGATAAGGAAGTCCTTCACACGTGTGGTGGTTTGATGGTAAACAGATAGTATTCAAATTAAGAAAAATTGATATGTGAAAAGACTCCTTGTTATCTGAGAGAGAATGCTCAGATTGTGGCTCGATCTCCAAACGGCGAACGAACCGAATCGAGCAGTGCAGCGTGGCTCGACAGATGTTTAAAGCGCAACCGATGTCGTTTATCCATCGGCCGTTTAACTTAAGGAAACAATCCTTTCAAAATATTAATAATATGACAAAAAAAGTTCCTATCTTGAGTGTATTGGTTTTATTTATTTTTAAACCTGTGACATTTTTCTAGTTCAGCAAAAGAAAAAAATGACTTTGAGACAAACAATAAGAGTCAACACCAAAGCTGCAAAGAGAGGAAGTAAGACCTAAATGAGTTCAATGAGTTTGTGATATATAGAAAAGCCAAAAACAAGAAAGTAGACACCTACTGGAAATAAAAAAAAAGTCCTGGAAGGGTTGTAAACAAAATAATTTTTTAGTGATCATTGATCCCCTATCATCGATATTATTTGGGTGGTGGTTCATTGTTAGTTTAGCAGTGATACTCACATGGCATTGTGTGTATGTAAATGTGTGTGTGTTTGTGTGTGTGTGTGTGTGTGTGTGTGTGTGTTGGGTGGGTGGTCATGGTGCGTGCACAAACAGATCAGGTAAAGCAATACTACTGAGGGTTTAAACACTTACGTAAGGAATAAACAAAACACTTGAGCACATGCTGTTGGAAAAAAAAAAGTGTAAAGCAGCACAGCGCATCATTCTGAAATGCCTGAAATGTTTTTATTTCTGTGATACCCAGCAACTTTTTTTAAAGCTACAATTCTAACTAGTGAGAGATGTTTTTACTTTTATAAAAGAAAGATGCTTTTTACTTTACAGCAAAGTGAAATTATTTCTTCACAAATCTCAGCGATGTTAGGAAGCTGGGGTCAGAGCACAGGGTCAGCCATAGTACAGCTGGAACACTGGGGGTTAGGCCCTCGCTCCAGGGCCCCCAACGTCCAGATCAGTAATTCAGAGCCTTAACCACTGAGCTACCAAGATACTTTTACTTTCAATGCTGATTAACATTAGCGTAGCAAGTTAGTTCATATGTTATTCGATAAAACAGTATAACGATTAGTACTCATTCCTTTAGCAGCCTTTCTCTTGTATTTCTCTCACTTACAAATTATACGAGCAGAAACACTTGTCGTTTGTTGTGTTATCAAGAAACTGGAAAGTCCTGAAAGTTCCCATGAGAGTTCAAAAACCCTCAAAAACACTTCCATAAATGTTAACAAACCATCTCCATTGTCCCTGTATCATCATTTAGATGTTTTTTGTTAAATAATAGGATGTTTTAAATTTGTATTAAAATATTATTAGACTTATGGTACTTATTTGGTACTTTACTATACTAGTTATTGTAGAATGCTATACTGAATTAAGAGTGAAATTATTTCACTGGAAAAAATAAACATTAAAAAAATGTATGAGCCAATTTACTTTTAAACAGCCATCAATTCAATTTAGGTTTCCTACCTGCTTGATTAAACACAGTCTAATGATTAAAGATGAACATTTATGTTGAAAAAACTTTGCACATTCCAGGACACATTATTCAGCCTAGCTCTATTCGTAAAGGCTCAGGATGAGTCATAACTTTACCAAACTGTGTACAGTCTCAGATTACATCTCATTATTTACGTTTTTGCAGTATGCAAATAGCTGAGATGGTTTTACTGCAAATGTGTGGTTCTTCTAGTGTTGCTCTTTTTGCTGTTCTTCTCAGGATCCTTGCTTTTTGAAATGAGGTAAAATCTAAGTTTTGTGCTATTTTTATTTTAATTCCAACTTTGATATTTTGACATTTTACTTCATGTCAATCTATAAATCTATTTACTACGTTGAGCTACCCCACGTACTCTGTAAATAAAATAAAAAAATGACTGATTTATCATGTTGCAGGATCATTACAAAACTGTTCTATCATGATAAACATTATCTTTTCTCTGCACTGATGCTTTACAGCATGCCTGTTATTCTTTTGGGAAATGCATTCTCAATAATTGTAATCCTATTCATAAGGGAGGGGATAATTTAAACCGTTGGACTTGGGGGGCCTAATGAAAACTGTTTCCTTTTTGCAGGTAATTAGCAGGCTTGGTTTCTGAACATTACGAGGGTGCTGTTACCATGGCAACTGGCAAGCAAGGCTTTGTGCGAGCCTCTGAGTCTCAGCATTTGGTCTCTGTACAGCAAGAGAAAGAGATGCATGTTCAGGCCTCACTCCCGGCCATGTACATACAACCAGTGTCCAGCATGCCATCCTACCCTCAGGCCCAGCCAGCAGCGATGCAGGATGCAGCGGTCATATCTCTGTCCGTGCCGATGATGTATGCCAACCAGGCTGTGCCCTTTCTGACTCTGAAAGTAGCCAGTGGGGCAGGACTTCAGCAGCAGAGGGTTGAACCTTCAGCATCTTCATCCAGACCAAAGTCTGCAGGGAAGCATGTGTGTCCACATTGTGGAAGGGACTGCCTGAAACCCAGTGTGCTGGAAAAGCATTTGCGCTGCCACACCGGTGAGAGGCCATATCCTTGTTCCACCTGCGGCATCTCCTTCAAGACACAGAGCAACCTTTACAAGCACAAGCGCACCCAGGCCCATGCTCGTCTGTCCAGCGAATCTGGTAAGGGATCCTTTAGCAGCCAGGAGAGCACTGAAAGCTCAAGGGAGAATTGCTCTAGTCCCTCACTGGAATTACAAAATGAAGATACAGTAGACACAAACAGGAAGGATAGTGTTCTTCCAACTGTGCCAACGAGCACTGGTAGTTCAGAAGTCAAGACAGGCTCTGAGACAGATTGGGCTTTATGCAAAGCTGCAGTGATTGGAGTTATTGCATCACCAGCACATGGGCAACAAGTCATTTCGCATACCCAGAGGGGACCTCAATTTTCACCGGATGCTGCACCCATCCAGGCAAAGAGCTCCAATGGAGATGGACGTGCTCCACTGATTCCAAATCGCACTCCTCTTCAGAGGCAGGAGGCGCTCTTTCCAAAGTCACAAAGCCATGATAGCACGGACTCAGGCTTCAGTGAAAGCAGTGAACAGCACTTAACTGCCAGTCCTGGCATTAATGAGCACAATACCACCAGGGAACTGGACATACCTGAAACCTCGGAGAAGCTCTCAAATGTGGGCTCTGATGACATCAAAGGCAAAGTGTCACTTAAGGAGAAACAAAAGCTTGAGGAACATATCTTGAAGCTGATTTCTAAGAACAGTGTGGTAATAGACGACAAAGACCTGGTGAACGTGCGGCCGAGGAAGACAGTTCTGTCTAAGCAAGGCAGCATCGATCTTCCCATGCGGTACACTTACAAAGACTCGTTCCATTTTGAAATGAGGAGCAGCAAACATCAAGTTTGTCAGAAGCAAGACAGAAACGGTAGGGCCTTTTACAGCTCTATGCCTACACAACATTCGACCAGCTTGGAACATGCACCATTAACCCGAAGCAGTTCTTTACCATTTAGTGTAGGCGTTCCAAACAGCGACAGCACGGTTTCACCTAATCCTGCAGATAATGTTCCATTGAGCAGGAGGTGTAGTGCAGGACACATCTATCCATTTAAATCGGTTGATCAACACGCGCCAAGCCATCGTTCACTGGTCAGACAAGTGGCGGTGGATGGTTTATCTGCGGCAGAAGGATCTCCGTTGGATAGAGGCAGCCTTAGTAGCCTCAGCTCTGATGGAGACTGCACTGACATGGCGTCGGAGGCTGTCAAAAGATGTCGACGGAAGAAAGCGCAAAAGTTTGCCTACAATAAATGGTACATGTATGGAGGAGGTACATTCAAGAAGCTCTACAGCATTGAGAAAGACTCTGTATTGAAGAGCAAAAAGTCCACGATTAGCCCTGAGCAAACTGATAGCCGGGGGATTCAAATAAGCCAACAGAAAGATAGCAATTCATCTGCATCTATATCTGTGAGCTATACTTCCTGCTCTGATCTGAGTTTGTCTCCTGTTCCTAATGTCCTCACAGCACAGACATCCAGCCTTCAGTCCTCTTTAGTACTTGTACAAAACACACCAATGAAACAATCAATGTCCAAGCAAACTAATATTTCAAGATCAGACTTGGGGACTGTAATGAATGCAAAAAAATGCACCGAAGAAAAAGGTAAGGCACCAGAGGCACAACAACTTTCAACTCCGATACCTTCAGAGAGGAAAAAACAAAAGACAGATGAACATCTCTCAGCTCGTGTGGAAAATACAGAAGCCCTAAGGGTGCAGCATTGTGCCAGTCGACAAATAAACACCAACCCATGTCAATCATTACCACTTCAAAGCACTGATGTTCCCCTAAAGTCAAGCCTTACTTCACTGCAGGGGGACAGTGGGTCAAGTCTTAATAGGCAAGGCAGTTTCACCAATCTGTCTTCCTCCACAAATCACAGACAACTCCTTTTCAAGAGACACAGTTCTCCGCTTTTTGCGGCCAACATGACTGGGACATCTGCGTCTCCTTCTGCCTCCTCTTGCATCTCTTCGGTTTCTGAAGCCAAGACAAGCTTTCTTCCCAAGTATCAGCTAAAGATTCCTGTTTTGACAGATGGCATGTCAGATCCTTGTCTTGCCAAAGTTTCTTCGCTGAATCGATCTTCACCCAGACAGAATGTAAGTCTGAATCAGCAACCTACACCAACTTCACCATCTGCAACCCAAAACCAATCAGCTATGGCCACTGGACAGGAACAAAGCAGTTTGTGTATTACAGCCATAACAAAGGCCATGACCACAACGTCTACCGTGCACAGCTGTCAGGATACTAATGCCTACACATCAACCTCTACAAAATCGGTCTCATTAGCATCTCCGTTAACATTTACCAAGCAAAATGTCACTGTTAGCACAACTCATTGCTCAATCTCACCAATTAGTTCTTCATCTCTTTCGAAAAATAGTCATGTCTATGTTGGAAATTTGGCATCTGTACAGGACAATCCTGTCACACCTATCATGATCTCAAAGCCTGGAGTTACTCCTGGACCTGTACTTCCTAGCTCTACAAATGACATCCCTTTGGGGATAAGCAGCACAGAGATCCAGGGATCTCAGGACACTTTTTTCATGCAAACAGCAGACCTCCAGATAGTCATGCAACTTATTTCAGATGAGCAGCTTGCACTGATTGAGCCGCATATTGAAACACAGAACTATAAAAGTACTGTAAATCATCGTCTTCTTAGCAAAGAAACTTCTGGGGCTCCAACAATCCAAACAGGCGCTTCACAGGGAATACATAAACAGTGCTCTAGCATCACAGGAACAATGCTAGCTGCTGAACATGGCAATTCAAACAGGGGTGTGCTCAGCAACATCCCCGACATAACCCTCATGTCGCTTGGATCAACAGTTACAGAAGACAAGGTAAAGAGTACAAGCTTTGACTCTAAAGGGGTTATTTCGAGGTCACGATCCAAGTCCGAGCAGAATGTTCCACCTTTTATGGATAGCATGGCATTGGGACAACAGTGCAAATTGGTAAGTTCAACACCTGAGAACAGTACAGGGCCAGTAGACCTGGGGACTGCAGGCTTTGCTAGTAGTTCTAGATCATATCTTAAACAACAGCCTACCAAGAACCTGAACAAACTTTCAGCCGACAATTCCGATGCAAAAATTCAGACAGAAGTAAATAAGTCTTCTGTGCAGGATCAGATTTTGAGAAACTATTCCACATCCATAATTTGCGGCAGTCAGCAAAATCAAGACCCTACAGGCAGATCAAGAACAATTCATACAATTGTGACGTCTACCAACAATGCAGGGGCATCCTCTGAGGGCAAAGCTGTGAAAGTAAAACCTGCAACTTTTCCAGAAATATCTGAAAGAAACCCAAACCCTCCATCTGCAAACACATCATTAATTTCTGTAGCGTCCCCCATGACCCCCATTTTATCTTTAAACAAAGACGAACCGATCCAATCCAAATCATGTCTGCCTTCAGTCTCCTCCTCCGGTACAGCAAGAGTAAGCAGTTTAAGAAGAATGCTGCTAGCATGTAGAGGACGTCCACAAAAGCCTTTGGACAAATCTGGAGACAGGTCAAATCATGATAAACATAAATCCGGACAACATTTACCCTGGTCAGAAACTGAAGAAATCAAGGCAACCTCATCTAGGACTGCTCATGTGACCAGTACTCAATTTGAGTCCAGTGGGTCAGTATCCAACTGTCTTAAAGAGGAGAATGTAAAATGTTCACTGGATCCTGGTGAAATGCTTCACAGTCAGGATCCATTCAAAGGTGAGTTCCATACATTTAGTAATAAGGTTTACTACATTGTTAAAGAATTTAATCTCTGAGAAATGTATTTTATGCAACTCATTTAGATGCAACAAACCATATCTCATTTAAAATAATTATAAATGATAAATGCCTGTATGACCTCCACTCCTCTGGGAATATGTTTCACTAAATTTTATGAAGATTTTTGCTCATTCAGATACAAGAGTTCTAGTAAAGTCAGGTACTGGTGTAGATGATGTGAAGACTCCTGGGGTGCAGGCAGTGTTCACAATTATCCGAGGGTGTTCAATAGGGTTGAGGTTAGAGCTCTTTGGCAGGAGATTTTTCACTCCAAACCATGTAAAGCATATCTTCATGGACCTGGTTTTGTTCCTTATTGTCATGTTGGATCAGGTTTGGGTCTCCTAGTTCAAATGTAGCTGGTAGCTTAGTAATTAAAGCTTTCGATCAGAGAGTCATGACTTCAAATCTCAACCTCACCAAGCTCATGAAGTGATAGCATGAACCTTTATACAGACTAATTTAAATTTAGCTGCATACAGTATCTCCACAAGATGGAGACAACTGACAATCATTTCACATGATGCTCTCCCACGTACACAATTATAGAGAACATTTTTCACCTTGCAATGATGTTTATTAATATTATTATTATTACTTTATTATTATTATTATTACTTTATTATTATTATTATTACTTTATTATTATTATTATTATTACTTTATTATTATTATTATTATTATTATTATTTATTATTATTATTATTTATTATTATTATTATTATTATTATTATTATTATTATTATTATTATATTATTATTATTATATTATTATTATTATTATTATTATTATTATTATTATCATCATCATTACTATTGAATTCCAAGAATCAACAACAGTTAGCAAAATACACCAATTTTATTTATTAGATTTTTTGTAAAACTGTGAGGAATGAAATAATTAGTTGTGTGCTGTCATTTTTGCACGAGGTTTCTGCGCAATTATTTGTTATTTTATACTTTTTACCCGTACACAGTTGGGGAATGTCCAAGAAATAAGTTAGTTCCTGTTTCCACTTAGATTACAGCAGCTATATATATGGTCACTGGCTCACCAGCTCACCAGTTATCCAATGCTGGAAACTTACAGACTTCTTATATAGAGCCTCAGGAAATACATGTTCAAATTCTTTTATTTGTTATAAATAAAAAAATACTTCTTATTTAAAAAAAATTATTAATAATGTTATTATGCACAGCATCTGCCACATGGTAGGGTAGCTGTGGTTTAAGCTTAGGGTCAGAAGGTTGTGTGTTCAAATCCCAGCCACAAACCAAGCTGCCATTCCTAGGGCCCTGAGCAACGCCTTTATCCCCGTAGCTGCGCAGTTGTATAAATGAAATAAATGTAAGTTGCTGTGGATAAGGGCCTCTGCCAAATGCTGTACATGTAAATGTAAATCAGTACAACACAAGTTGTGGATTTGAATTATGATTTGATTAGAATTTGTAATGGTGTAACCTTGTGAGTTAGAATCTCATGGTATTTGTAGTGGAAACCATTATTTTTCTTTTTACAGGTAATAAAGCCGATAACATATTCAAAACGAGTACATTAATGTAAACCTCTGATTTGAAACCGAAGTCGTTGTAAAGGTTAATATTATAGAAAATATATATATATTTGTTTAGTTAATATCTGAAAAACAGCCCAAACCATCAGCCCGACTCGCTTCTCTCAACAAAAGCAGTAGAAAAACAGATGGCTGAAACAAACATCATGTATCCCGGTGTCGTCCCCCCATGACCCCCGTTTCAGCTTTAAACCAAGATGAACCAATCCAAACCAAATCATGTCAGTCGTCAAGCTCCACCTTGGCCACAGAAAGAGTAAGCAGGTCACAGAGTGCACTATCTGGGGAGGATGTCCACAACAACCTTAAAAACCTGTCAGGTGCATGCAGTGGAGACAGATCGGAAAATGTAGAACATCAAACTGCTGTTACAAATCAATCCAGACAACAGTCTTCTCGCAAAGTCTAGTCTAAAACTGACAAGGGGGTTACATTTAGGACTGTATATGTGGCCAGTGCTTAATTTGAGTCTCATAAGTCACGTTCCAGCTGAAGAAAGAAAAGTAATGAACACCTTATAAGTAGCCAGAATTATGAATTTAAAGGTGCATTTATGGCATTCGGCAGACACCCTTATCCAGAACAACTTACAATTCATCTTATTTATACAACTGAGCAACTATGGGATTAAGAGCCCTGTTTAGTGGCACAGGAGTAGCAGCTTAGTGTGGCTGGGATTTGAACTCACTACCTTCGGAGCCAAAGCCCAATGTCTTGACCACTAAGCTCCCACCCCATCATTCAACAACGCAGGAAAAAAAAAAGATTTTTTGGGTTTTAAATACAAAACCTTTCACATTTTTTTTGTAGTATTATTTTAGGTCAGATAATGAAATATATATATATATATATATATATATAGAGAGAGAGAGAGAGAGAGAGAGAGAGAGAGAGAGAGAGAGAGAGAAAGAGAATAATGTAATAAAAGTATAATTAAAATAATTCTCTCTTCCTTTATAATCTCTTACCTTGATGCGTTCCTTAACCGAACCCTTCCTGATCATTCACAGTCGTTCAATATCAGAATCATATTTAAGAAAAAAAAAATTTCATTCTTTTAAGTCCTAACAGCGTCGACTTGCCTTGTAGCAGTTCCAAGGAGATTCCCTTTCCATGGGTCAAAGGCCACATGAATTAGTCACAGCACCAAAAATAAGAAAGGTCAAAGGATGATCAGAAGGGCTCAGAATAAACAAAACCTCTACCCCCCCGATAAGCCTGATAGGTTAAAGCATTCTTCATGCTGATCAGTCTTTTTTCAGTTCATGTTACTTTAAATCAAAGAAGACCAGCACCAGCCTCCTTTAAGTGAGTTTGACGGATTAGATATTATCAAGGAGTGGACAGAAGGTCCAGCATGGAGGTCTCTATACACCGGCCTTAGGGTTGGGAGGGATTTATCTGCCTGTCTCCATTACAAATGACCGACATGTCCCGGGCCTCCACTTAGAGCACAGAGGCACGTGCAAGAGTTCTGGGAGGACAATTATTTCCATATCTGTGGTGTTGAATCCTGGAATCTGATTGGCCAGAAAGGTCAGCTTGGAAGTCAAATAACAAATTACAGGTTCTAGGGATTATCGCTTATGCACAGACTAGATTAGATTATGCTTCTAATTTATTGAATCTAAATGTAATAATGAATGATTCATAAGCACTTTATTGTATAATTAATAAAAATATATGAAAACCCGAAATGTGTGCTGTGGGATAAAGGGCTATGAAACACTTCCGGTGTTTTGTCATATCGAACCACCATGTTGTTTTTTATTCCTTATAGACCACATGATATGAATTCAATAATTGAATTTGTTATATGAATGTATTTATCTCAGCAGCTTATGCATTTTTTTTTTCCAAGTAACCCGTCTGCTTTGGCGGTGTATTACATATTGCTCTTTGGTGAAGAAAGTGTTAAAAACAAGATACTTACACCTCAACATGTCTTGGTTTTAACTAAGTGAAAGCATTAAGGTTTGCGGAATTCAAACTTTAGAGATTAGTCATTGACACCTCAGGAAATCTGCAAGGTGAGTCGCGGCCAAGCTTTGGCGGCAGAACCCTGCAAGCTGTGGAAGGCTTTTTTTCAGAGATTTGAATCAACTGGAATTAAACAATTCTTCCCTTTAGGGCCTCTGGTGAGCTGTTCCCTTCAAAGCTTAAAGCTCCAATGGGAGGCAGGTACAGCGAGACAGCCATGGATGCCCCTGGAATCTAAGAGCGGAGAAGGTGGAGATAAAGCAGATTGGGTGGGGACATGGGACACGAAGAGCACGTGGACGCAAAAGGAGGAAGAATCCATTGAAAACAAAAAAGAGGTGAGTCAAAAGAAAGACGAGGTCTTGGATAGAATGTTACTTAACTTACACTAATATATTCTTTGACTCGTAAAATTATTTGAGTGTAATTATTACATGGGTGGAGTGGAGTGATGGGTGGAGAACAAATGCGTTGTTAAATGCGTGCACTCGCTCTCTAAATTCTGATTCTGCATTTGTGATTTTGCTCAATATCATAAATTACATTATGACAGGAGATTTTTTTTTTTTAAGTGCATAACTCATATTAGACTCAACTCAATTACTTAAGTGTTGTTTTTTTTTTATTGTTTTATTGTTGCACTTTAATTTGTAAAGGTGTTCCTTTAATAAAAAACAACTAGTTTGAGATTTATATCCCCTTGTCTCTCTTGAACAACACTAGAATCCCCCACCCCACCACTGTTAAAAAAGAAACTCAGTTCATTTTATTTTGAGCAATCAGTTTTACCTACCATCCTAAAAAGGGAAGACTAGCATTTGCTAGCAAACACCTCAAGAGAATTATTAGCCTTGTGTTAGCTAGAGCTAGTCTGCAAACTTGGCTCCTAGATTTAATAGAATCTATTTACGGAAAATTCACAATATTATAAACAGTTATATAATGTTAGCTAACTGGCTAAAGCTTTGGTTATTTCTACAGTATAACTAGTAAGTCCAGTAGTTGCTAGCAGCTGGAAATGTAATTTACTATAAGGCTTCCTAACACGTGCCAAGTTTGTGCGTGTTTTAAAGTCTAAATTGGAGGCGGGTGTGTCACGGGTCTGACACTGTTTAGATTTTTTACTCTATGAAATAATTTATATCACATTTTGGGATTTCAGCGTGTCTTTTGTCTTTACACATATCTGTGTTTTAAACAGGAGGGGAAGTGCACTGAAAGCCACCACACAGCAGTGAAACCACATCTGGACCTTTCCACATTTTCCATGATTAATGATCCGACAGCTTCTCCTGAGCATGTTTCCATCAGCGCTACATCGACAATCTGTGGAATAACCAACCCTTCACATAAAAGCAAATGTCTCAGGAACAAAGATCATGTTGGAGTAAGCAGTACCGGTGCTAATGGGCCTCCACAACAAACTGAACAAACCCCTACAATAGTGAAAGAGCATGTTTCTCTCGGACATCATGACAGCTTTCCGTCGTCATCCAAAGCACCAGGTGATGTAAGGCATCTCTTGGCTCATCCCCTTTTGGTCAATGCCATTCAAAAGGAGGTACAAAAAGAGACTCAAACCAAAAACTCTGCACTGCGATTGACTCATTCGACAAGCTCGCAAGTTCAAAAGCCTGCACCAGAGCGGGAAACAGATGGAAGAGTGCAAATTGGCATGTTGGAGGATCACTGCGTGACGATGCCCTGCACCACAGAACACTGTCAGATAATTAAAACCACACCAATGTACACACGTCAATCATGTTCAAACCAGACCAACAGCTCGTGCATACACCCTAATCCAACATGCATATCCGATATACAGAGTAATCCTACTGAGAATAATGCAACACATGGATACATGGAGGAGAAAGAGGAGGAGGAGAGGTCCAGCAGCAGCGATGATGAGGGAAAACTAGTGATTGAGCTTGAGTAAAACCATATACTGATGAGACTTTTGGTGGCAAAACATATATATGTGAAAAAAAAAACCCATATCAACAAACCGGAACTAGGACAGCAAATGCAAAACAAGTGGAAATACATTCTCAATTAATTCAGTGTGGTTGAGCAACTTTTGTGAAATGAAATTGTGGACATTTTTAGATGAAAACGGCATTTTTAAAAGTATTTATTTAATTATTTAGATTAGTGAAGACCTAGCCTAAATTGCCCCTAGGTGTGAATCTTAAACGTTCACAATTCCCTGGATCCTATCTTATTGGCTTCTCAACTGAAGTATATACTCCCACCGTGGGCTGATTTACAACTCCAGTAAGCCACACCCACTTTGCGCTAAACAGAGCTATAGACATAGACAGATGAAGATATAGACAGTGACATTAAACTACAACACTAAATAGTCTTTATTCTTTCTTTTTTTAGTTTTAATGTTGCTGGATGTGTTGTCCTGCTTCCTGTTTGCTTTGGTATCATCAATTCTGATTTGCTGTTGCTGTTTTGGTTTGTTAATGTTTTTTTTTGCACTTCCAGGACACCGTATCTCACCTGTAACATCTGGCTGCATTTTACACCAAACCTTTACAATGCTGAATGAGTTGCATTCCAAACACACTTCAGAATCATGATTTTGATTTTTCTCCAGTACAAAAGTCTGCACTATGCGGCATTCCTGCAGTGTTTAGGTGATCATAGAGGATTTCAGGCATTTCGCCAATGGGCACAGATTTAGCATTTTGACGTCATCATGATGACTGCACACAAAAGAGTTGTCATCACCATCTTTTCCCATCGTTCTGCTTCATTTACCAGGCTGCTGTTCAGTGACAGTCATTTATGAGCAAATGTTTAACTGATCACCCTAAACCCAATATTTACTCCCTGACCTTTAATTAATAAAATTTCAAAATGGTGAAAGAACTCTGCAATATTGTTGTTAATTAAAATTATATTTTTGTACAATAATAGCTGGGCAAAAAATGAAACGCAATTAAATTTAAAAAGCAATTTTTTTAAAAAAAAGTACAAATTAAATAAAATTTTCAAGAGGTAAGTGTTTAGACATCGTTTGAAGACTTGCTAGAAACTCAGCTGTATTGATATCAAGTGGAAGATTATTCCACAATTTTAGTGTCTAGAATAGAGAAAAGTCTAGAAGCATGTCTTTGTTGTACCCTGAGAGATGTCGAGCAGTGGGTGAGGAATGGAGAGAACGTTGTACAGTGTGGGGTGAGATAAGTGCTGTGAGAAATGTCTTTTAGAGGCAGACCTGCCAGTCCAGTCTTGAAATGATGAGGGTAGAAAAAAAGTTTAGCTAAATCCTTGGGAGACCAGATAGAGCTTCAATCCTCTGTTTACATTTCACTGTGGAGTATTTGTTATTTCAAAGTCTCATTCATCATCATTTATATTTCCTCAGAGGTGAAGACACAAAGGCAGCGGGGAGTTCTCTCCACTGTCACCTTGTCTGCTGGAAACATAGTTACTTCCTTCTTCTTCTTCTTTCGGCTTTTCCTGCTAGAGGTCGCCGCAGTGGATCGTCCATCTCCATACCACCCTGTCCTCTACATCTGCCTCTTTCAAATTAACCACCTGAAAGTCTTCCCTCACCATATCCATAAACCTCCTTCTTGGCCTTCCTCTTTTCCTCCCGCCTAGTTGTTTTGTGACGATGTCCATTTTTAAAAGCGCTATAGAAATCAAAAATAATTGAAATTAATTAAATTTTGTCCACAAATTCAGGTCATAATGCCACTTAAAACAAAATCAGGCAACCCGATCTCATGAGAAAATTGTTAGAACTCAAACAAATAAGGGCGATGTGTTGATTCTAAATGATTTCAGCACCCACATTAGACTTTCTTAGAACTTGACACTGGCTGTCAACAAGTGTGAAACAATCTTGGAACAGGTTCAGTAGTCTAAAGCCGAAGCACGAAGCGCTTCGAAAAAGAGTATTTTTTTTTGTAACTAGAATAACTTCAACATTTATTGTCTTTAACATTAAATCAGTTGACTGATCCAAAGATCGGCTGAATCTTATAAGATAAGATAAGATAGCTTGGGATTACAGGATAAATAAATATAAACAAAGTATAAATGAAAAATAAATAAAATATTCTCTATATACAATGTATTTAAAAAGTACAAATGCTGCTAGGGAACTTGGAACATATTATTACTTATAAGCATTCTGCCCGAAATATTAGCTTTACGAGACAGATAAAAAATAATCTGTGAATAAAAAGGACTGACATCCACATGCAGGAAAATATCAGTAAGGAATGAACCCAAGCTGTGATGTGAATCCAAGGCAAGGTGGGATCGGGAGGGTAAAAAATGAGTGTCTTCATGAGATTTATGCATAGATCTTTAGGCTTGACGTTCCGATTCTTTTGTATCACAAAGGTTTGTTGACATGCCAGCACACCTGCAGGCCACGTGGGACACATTTAAGATTGATTTATTTATTTTTGGCAGGGCTGATCTTTTTATCTTACCAGCAGTTACTGCTTTCTTTTTTTTATCATATATGAAGATGCTCTCTAAAACTCTCGAACTGTATTCAGACTATTGGGCTGTCAAATTCTAGATTTTAAATGGTGTCTGTCTATCATAGTTCAGTTACATGTTTATATTAAAGCACTAGTTGATATGTTATTGTTTTTACTAGATGTAGCTCATTCACAGTGGCTTCCAGATTACAAAATCCTGTATACAGTGGTCTGGAAGTTTGGACGCACCCACGCAGCCCCTATGGTACCTCAGTGAAAAATCTAGACATTATGTCACTTTAATACAATAATGTGTTTTAAAAATGTGTATTCAATTTTTTTTAATGAAAACAGTTTAAAATGTTATTCCTAACTTTCCTGAACATTCTGTCCTGCTGCGGATTCCAGCGAATTTGAAGATAATCCTCAACTTGCTCTTAGTTAGGTTCCAAATGAGAATGAGAAATGAGCAGCGCAAATGAGTGTACGTTTAGGTTCGAGTTTCTATGGGTTCTTTCTACTGTATAGACGATGTATGTGGGTGGTGCATTTGTGGCTGCAGTAAAAGAAGACTTGTTGAAATGTGGTCAAGTTTCTTGCTTTAGTAATTAGATTCGTTCTCGCTACATGAGATTCCTGTCTGTGATCCAGCGCTCTGTTTTACTGCGTTTCTCTATAATACTGATGTTTTCTCTAGCCGTGGCTTCATACTGATGGGATTAAGCGGTGGATTGATTGATTTTGAAGGCCTGGTTGTAAAATGCACTGCTTGTCACTGCTATAGAGACTTTATTAGAGGCGATATTTGCACATAATTAACTACACATGTTGATTGTCACTAAATCTCTCCATCTGAATTTAATGCACATATGGAACTCTGCACACTTATTAACTAACAAACCTTCACACTTACACATCTGCAGTGTGGCTGATATGGTTTTAAAGCAGAACTACTTTAGATTTGGGAGTGCCAAATCTAAAGTACAGAGACAGAGAAACCCAAAGAGGCTGAGCTCTATTATACAGGCATTTGTTTTCCTCCCATCTGCATGCAGTTTTAAGTCAAAGGAAATCAGTTTGATAAGTAACAGGGTCCTGTTCTAGTTCGGGAATTTCATTTGTTGCCCAATAAAGTAAATCTCGCTTCCTCCAGACCAGACGTTTTCATTGCAAGGGTTTACACACAACCCTCAGAAAAAAAAGGGGATAATTTACATTACGCGGGATCTTTATTGTTAGCTTATGTCTGACAACAAAACAATTCGGCCTAGATTGTGAAATGCCGAATCTGGGAATTTACAACATCAATAAGATATCGCATAACAAGCAGAAAGCAGGACTATATACAGACGAGTAAAAATAAAATGAAATGAAAGGAAGGGATATTTTGCTGGCACGGATTGGACCGGAGTGTCACTGGACATCAGTATAAAGTTATTTTGACTGATGATGAAGCCTATCTATCCTGACGGGCGTGGACTCAACTCTCATCTAAAGGGCACACTGAGGGTTTACTGATCGCTTTGATGAGGATAAATATAATGAAAACCACATGCTACGGCCTTCAGTCATCATATCTCAACACAATTGCAGACTTGTAGGACATAATGGAACAAAGTATAAGAGTGGACTGTCCACCACATCATCATCATCATCATTATCAACGCTACTGACTAACAGTATTCTGACTTCAGTCGCCCAGTGCCACAGAATGTTCTATTTATCTCGATTGTTAAAAAAAAACTAAAGGCTTTAAATATGTGCTGATTTGTGGACGGTTCCGCTTGAAAAATCTAATAATAAATTTGCAGGCGTTGCTTTGTGTCTCCTCATGAATTTCCTACCCCTGGTGTTCAGAGAAAGAAAACAAAGCCAAGACACACTAGCAAGAGCCAAATGCAGCAAATCTTGAATGTGATCCTGCTGCCAACAAAGAGCTTGTACGGGTTTTAGGGATGCAAGATTGTTTACATTCTGCAAAGTTTAAGAAAATATTGACTAGACGTTGAGACGTGTGTGAAGGTTCTCCAACAAAGCAGTTAATACAGGGTAGGGTTTTGCAGATGTTCTTTCATTATTATAGGGAAGAAAACATTGGACAACCGTGCAAACGTGCACATGTAATATATTATTTGAACAAAATGAAGGCCAAGTCAATGCTGACAACAAGGGAGTGTGTTAATAAAGATTATGTTTTTTAAGGCTGTAATTACATAAACTGTGAAATAATTTTACAGGGAAAAAGGGGGGCATGGAAACTAGTCACTCCCCATGTCACCCTGCAGGTTCTTAGTTGCCATAACATCAGACTGTACAACAGTCAAAATCGTACTCAAAAAAAAAAAATTCATTAGCAATCCATGACATGTTCAGACCTGCATTCTCTTACTAATAGCTAGCAGCAAACAAAATCTGTAGTGTTAATTTGGTTTATGACATGCCTTGATAATAAAAACGTCATACAAACACTTTTTTTTCCCTCCATAACTCAATAAGTTACTCTTCCTGCTGTATTGTCCACCTAACTCGCTTCAACATTTCCTCTGAGGTGGTTAGAAGTTCTCATGCTAATTGCGTAGTCAAGTTCGGCCCTCCTATTGGTTGTTGGTTCGAAGGTCAAAAAGATTGCCACGCCCATTAACAATCAAAGAGTCCTAGCCTAGGATTATAGGAATGTTTTAGGATTTTCAAAATTTGTCTCTGACGACCAAATTATGGCCAAAACCACACAGTCTGCACCTGGCTTAAGCCATAACGTGAAACGACCTCCTAATATTTTGTAGGTTTCCCTTGTACATGTATCTACACTAACCCAGATACATTTGACAACATGGTTTGTAAACGCTTACATCTCTGTACTGCATATTAATAAGACATAAGATGCTTTGATCTATGCCATTTCCTCCTGTCGTTTATTTTCTTTTCCGGCTCTTTGAAACGTCATGGCAATGCGTTTTTGAAAGCCTCCATTTTCACAGTCCACACTGCAAACGGCGTTTTCAGATTTATCTACTTTGGAGAGCGATTTCAAAAAGCTCAAAAAGAAAAACCGTTTTAATTTACCACATTTTCCGTTCACTCAGGTGAAGGTCTGAAGGTGTGCTGTTGAATCTTGAACCAAGGAATTCAAAGCAATTCTTCAAGTTTTGAAAGGTATGAGGTGAATTGTTTGTTCGGATCAACCACATGGATGCTCGATATTATTGAGATCTGAGGAATTTTAGTCAACAATAAAGTCAAAAATATCTGTCCAGATCATCCACATGGATGCTCGATATTATTGAGATCTTACATTTAGTTAACACTAACGTCAACTCTTTGTCAAGTTCTCAAAACCATTCCAAAACTATTGTGTGGATGTACAGGGAGCATTATCCTCCTGAAAGAGGCCACTGCCAATTCGGAAAATGGTTCTGTGAAAGAAAAGTGCTTTATACTTGTCACATGTTTATATTACAAGACAGTAAAATTATTTCTTCGGACATCCCAGTGATGTTAGGAAGCTGGGATCAGAGCCCAGGGTCAGGCACGATACAGGTGACCGTGACTTACAGTTAACTAAGGGCCTTTCTCAGGGGCCCAAAGAGTGGCAGCTGGGCAATACTGGGGCTTAAACCTCAATCTTTCAATCAGTAACCCAGAGCCTTAAACATTACCACCTTAGGTGCCTACAACCATGTTTCAGTAGGTTTTACATGCCAACAATTCATCCAAATGAATGCCTGGACGCACTTCCACTACTAGTGTCACACTACCTTCACTGGCTTCCTTTTTGACCATAGAGCATCCTGGTTTAATCTCTTCACCAAGTAAATGATGCACACAGACAAGTCCACATGCTTTTGACTTTTTTAAGTTACAATAGGGTCATTGTAAGGCATCTCTTCATCAGAAGTTAGGGACTACCTGTAATGTACTTGTTGTCTGTGGCAAGGAAAAACTCCCTGAGATGGTATGAGGAAGAAACCTTGAGAGGAACCAAAATCAAACAGGAACCCATCCTCATCTCATCATCTATGACCCTGCCATGTATACCAGGAAACCCCCCCCCCCCCCAAAAAAAAAAAAAAAAACTGCTCTAATGGAGATGCTCTGACTGAGTCATTTCTCCTGCGTTCAACAAAATTAACTTCCTTACTAATATACTAAACCACTTAATGGATGCAATTTTAATGACTTCACCTGTCAGTAGTTTTAATGTAATAGCTGATATCTATATTTAGATATCTATAAATGTAAAACATCATGTAAAAGATGATATAAAAAGACTCACTGAGGGCAAAAGTTTCTAAAACACGAAAGCTATGCATAATTAATTCCACACCAACCATCCAGCAAATGTAACTTAATCACGTTTATGATTTCCACTGTCAGTCAAGCAGCATGTGTTTTTGTTTTTTCCCCAAGCTGCGGTTTCGGACTGACAGACACATGGGATTATCTCAGGGAGTCTGCTGCTACTGACATGACTGCCAAGACGAGATTCCTGCTGTCCGCTCCCGTACGACCCAGCAGGAGACCTCCGTGTCTGGAAGGGGGGGAGGGGGTTAAGAGTGCATTCCAGGGGCATGAAAAGGAAAAACACAGCTCTGAGAATTATATAGTGCAAACTGCACCAAGCTAGCCATCAGCAAGCCATCCAAACCTTGGTGATTATTTTGGGCAGGAGTTTGCTCAGATCTAGCACATGTTGACTCCTTGACTTGTACTTGAGGAACATTGTGTAAGCTGAATGCTTGTTTTTTTTTCTGTCAGCTCCTTCAGATAAGATTTTTTTACTACCAGTTTTCTATAAGGTCTAAACTGATAACATTATAACTGCGAGGATAATTCTTTGGAAGTAGCTAATGATTCCTTGTAAGTATAGATGGTCCCCATTTTTCTTATGGTAATAATAGAGATCCGACAAAATTATAATTAATATTTTTTATTTTTTTTACATTTTTTATTTTAATATACCACAAAGCTTTGTTGTATTTTCAAATCATAGCCAGTGGTTTCACCTGTAGCATAAATCAGACTTTTGCAATAATGGATAAGCCCTATGTTGCTAAGCTTCTTTTTCATTTTTCTTCTTCTTCTTCTTTTTCTTCTTCGTATCCCTAAACTTTTCATTTTTTAATTTTCTTCTTTGCTTATCTTAATTTTCGACACAATCTTTGCTTTCTGGCTTCGCTTCACCATCTAGCAGCGACGTCTCGAGTAACAAAGCAAAAAATTTACCAAGTGACCGCTCGTACCTCAGAAAACTCGTACATTAATGCCCTCGTGGGTCAAGGTACCACTGTACTAGTAATAGTACTAACAGCATTAGAAGTACTTAATGGCATATTTTAAATCACTCTACCCATCTTTCTTGTACACTTGCACAATATCCAAATACCTTGTTCTCAAGCTTCCTCCCCTCCCAAAAAGACTTCCAGCCATAGATTCCTAATTTATTACATTTTTCCGCATTTTATTGTATTTATATTTTCTGTACCTGTGAACCTTTATCTTTTACCACTACTTTTCTTATAATGTATTAATATATCTATTCACATTAATACATTCCTTATAACACATTGTCATTTCAATACCAACAACTCATGGCAGACTTTCCACATAATAAAAAAAAAAAGGTGTTCTTCAACAAAGACAAATATGTAGCAAATATGTTAAAAGTTTTCTGTAAGAAGCCATTCATTCAGTATTTATGGATACACCTTTTGCCTATAAAAAACTAGTTATGTCCCAGTTGACTTCATTTATAGACATGTTGCGATTTACACAAATATGAACACAGATTTACGGTTACACTTCAGGAGGTTCAGGAGTTGTTACCAAATTACACAGAACTGAAAGTACAGGTATACGTTAATGATATTTGAATTTCAAACTTATAGAAAGTGTTATTGAAATGCCTTGCATGTTTGTCACTGCTGGTTTTCTAAGCAAGGCTCTTAATTCACATCTGTTCAGTAGTATATGAGATAATTGTGGTATGAGATAAATGCTAAAATATTTTTATTTTAAATGTTAATGAGATATAAAAAGAAAAGAAAATGGTTGATGAGAAGAAAAACTAAAGATAAGGGTCTCAGAAGTGCTACAAGGTCCAGGTGGTATTTGTCTTTTTCATTCAGGAGCTGTCTAGGAGTGTCCACCCATAATTAGATCAGACCCATTTATCTAAACATATCTGCTTAAATACTTAGAACTATAAATAATTCTTTTTTTACTTTATCTAGGTCTTTTTCTTGTAACAGTCCGGAGCAGGGGTCTATGGTCAGCCCCCACATTTGAAACAGCCCTCTGAACAATGCCAGAGCTTTACTCATATCATATCTGTATTTAATAATAAAAAGTTCCTAAGTTATTAATAGAGGGCAAGGCACCGATAGGGTATTGTGGAACTATCGGCTATTAGCGAAAATTAATAACGATAGTTTTTCCGGCTTCCGGTCCGCTGTCATTACAAGAGCGGCCTCTAGAGGCAAATCACTAAAGCGACATGTGATTTGTTTTTACACGAGACTGCGAATATGAAATATATTCATATTTATTTCCTTTTGCGCATTTTCATGATTAAGTACCCTTTTTTAATTTTTGTAATAAAGTTTAGTAATATTTTACATGGAGTTGTATGTTTTTTCCGGTTATCGGCAAATAAGATCCTAGCTATCGGTATCGCTACAATCCACTATTGGTCGACTTCTAGTTATTACCATAGCCTAGTTATTTTTCAGATTCACCCACCAACCATATGCATAAGTAAGTAAAATGCTTGGATTTCAATAGCAATGAATATAAATAAAATTTCTAATAATAATAGTACACAATAATATTGATAATCACTCTGGCTTTTCTCATTTCACTCATTTACAGACTGACATTAAAGAAAGGAAAAATTGGCCTTCAAAAAGGTTTGGGCACCCCTGGTCTGGAGAAAGCAGATATCTTTCTCAGAAGGACTACAAGGTCCAGGTGGGTTTTGTCTTTATGTCTCCATTCAGGAGCTGTCTACGAGTGACTGAATGGCAGTGTCCACCCATAATTGGATCAGACCCGTCTATCTAAAATCGGCCCCCAGGGGAGTCGGGTGTGAGACCTTGTCAGTGAGTGCTGAGGAGTCGCCTTACAGCAAACAAATGCTTCAGAGACGGGTTATTATCCTTTTACATCCCCTGTTGAGAGTCTGCTTCCATTATCTCTCCCTGCAACACTGAAAAGTTACAATATGGTCCGGCTGCAATGCTGCAGATAGTTAAAGGGTCACCACATATTGGGAAAACACTCTGCTTTTCCCCCTAGGGAGCAATAAGCAGCAGGTCATACATCACTTTGACGGTTCACAAGCAAAGTGTTACGGCGATCACCTGAAGGGTTCTAAGTTTCACCGGGCCTCTGCAGTTGTTTGTCTTCATGCTGAGATTAGGAGCAGGACTGAACCATGTGGAGTCATAGCTCAAGGGCAAGATCTCAGGAAATCCTTTCCTGTGGAACATCTCCTAGCTTGAAGGGATAATATAAGCAGTATAATAATAAACACAGAAGAGAGACAGATATCGATAAAGACTTAGATACATTTTTTTGAGCTTAATTGTGAAAATGTCAAGAATTGTACTTTATTTGAGTACAAAATGTTATATTAAAAATAATGAAATGGGTCTATGTAGCTGATATTCTTCATTGTTGATGTTCAGTTGCTTAGATTAGCCAAGCTCAGATGATTGTAACATTTTTATAATTTTTTTTCTTTTTATTTGTTCCCCTGAAAATCTTGGTGGCTGAATCCAAAATAAATACATTTTTACTCACAGTAGTTCACATTAAAAATTAAGGATGAAGGTGCAATCTCAGGTAGTAGATCAGGTAGTATTGGAGAGTTCACCTGCAAAACACCTTTTCAATCATTTCAGATTCCTATGCTGAACGACAGTTGGGAAGAAAACAAACACTTACACTGGAGACTCAAAATAATGCAAAATAATCTTATTATTTAAATCTGTTTATTTTAAATATTCACCCTGTATTAAAGTATTAGTTACTATAGAAACACTAACATTTTAGAAAGAGCATGTTAATATAAACGTGTGATTAACCTAGCAGCTGCAACCAAGACTGACCAATCAGAATCAAGAATAAAAAAAAGTTGCTGAGTCATAAAACTTAATCTAAAAGCAAAAAAAGCTGATATTGAACAATGCAAGTAATGTGAAATCCCATAACACATTTTGAGTTTATGACATTTAGGCATACCTTTTTATTCATTTTTTTTTTTTTACATCTTTTCTTTTTCTCCATGTCTGTCTCTCTTTGTAAAGAATTACTGACTTTACTGTTGCTCCGTTCTAGTAATAATTCAGTATAACATTAGATAATAAGCATGACAGGCCCACCAGCAGTTTCAAAAACATACCACATGTTCACACACTTTACTGTCTGGCATTTCTTTGTACAGGCTGTTAAAATACCTTCAGTACGTTCTGAGAAACAATCTGTCTACAGAAGTGTGTTTAATAGTCTAAAATTTAAGCCCCAGAAAGTTATGCAATAATTAATAATTTTATATATATATATATATATATATATATATATATATATATATATATATATATATATATATATATATATATATATATTTGTTGATATTAAACAAATATTAAAGTTAGGAAGTACTGAACCTTGAGGTACACCAGAAAATTGAATGATTAAAAAAGCATGTAATTAAAAGCTTATGATAGCCACAAAAAGAACAGAATATGCTCATGATAAATGCAGATAGTATTTTAGTTCAACCGCTCACATCCTGTCCATGGGTAATTGTTCACTCTCTTGCAATTAATTCAATAATCTACATCTACCTCCTGGAATTCGTCCTGTAAATATCTGGGGTTGTGTGAATCTAAATCCTATCCTAGGGAAACACAGGGTGTGGGGCAGGAATGTACCACAGATGGGACACCACACCCACTTACACATAAACTAAGCAAGTAATGAGAGATTATTACTATTTAACTACTTAACGAGTTAATTACTCAGCAGGATATTGATTATTCTTCTAAATATTCATGATTTACTATGTAGTAATTAGTAAGATTTCAAATGACACTTTTGTGTTAGGATAACATCTATCATGTTGCATTTTAGGTACATTTGAATGGTTCACATGGCTATATCAGTGAGAGCCTGGCTGAGATTCACTGCCCTCAAAGTGCCCCATGCTGGAGGGGCAACGGGGCCTCGGCATACTTGTTTTTTTTTAGGATTAATTTCCCAACGGGATCAAGCAGGAATGGAGATTTAATTCTTGTGCTTTTCATTCCCATGATATACTGCAAGGTAATGTCTACCACTCATCTCGCTGCCTCCATTCCTCTGACTTTCCTGTGTTTTTTCTACAAACAGTAGGACAATAAAATAAATGTTAAAGAAAACTTTTATCTGGTTGTCAGTGGGTAGTGCTGTATTTGTGCTTATTACAAAATTAATAAAGATCTTCTACACTTGACTGAAATTTATTTATTTTATTTATTTTTTTAATATACTGTAATAGCTTTCTTAATTATTCAATAAACTTATAGAGACCTTCAATAACCTATTTGTTTTATATGTGGCAAATTTATTTACCAAGATTGTTAAATGTCTGTCAGGTTCTGGAAGAAGAAATGCAGTGTGGAGAACCAAAAAGACACACACACACACTTTTTTTCTGTAATGATCTACTTTTAAATGGAAAAATCTTCCAAATAAAAGGAAAAAACCTTCAATACAAATACATTACAAATGCTTGTTGGGAGTATTGCATATATCTGTACATGGACCTCTAATTAATTAAATTTTTAATTAATTTTAATTTTAAGAATTTAATTTAACTCAAAAGACCTACAGCACAATATATTAGAATAGCCACCGCATTTACCTTATTCACACTGAAATCAGACAATTTCCATGATCCAGGCAGTAGCTGCTCATTATGTGTATTTATCCCTGACAAGAAAGCATGGGGAGACTGTGGCAAGGAAAAACTCCCTCAGTTGGTAAGAGGAAGAAACCTTAAAAGGAACCAGACACAAAATCAGAACCCATCCTCATCTGGGTGACACCAAGAGTGTGAATATTGTCGACCAAATCCTTAAATAATGAAAAATGTCTTCATTACGTTCTACGTTATTGTTTATTGATCGTTTTACTATTAATTACTTGATTTGAACTTGTTTGATTTGAACGGTCTGATCCAGAGTCTAAAGCCTTAAATACTACGCACTTACCTCCATGCTGAAGATGTTGTAGTCTCTGTCCAAGTCTAATTCCGTGTTTTTCAAATAAGAATTTCCCCATCCATCTCCTGAAGTGGACTCCCTAATCCTCAATTTCTTCACTTTCCTGATGACCCAGTGACCTTTGGGTCTGTATGTGGGAGTGAGATGCACTAAACAGTGATCAAGATCTGCCAAGGTGTGTACTCCTCCTCAGCTTTAGCATATAACAAATGTCCTATTGTCTCTTGCACTACATTCTATATACCATGAGTAACTTGTGAGTGTGGAGGAGAGGCATAAGTGATTACACTCTTCAGAGTTTGCTGTGAATGCAATGGGATGATTCATCATTAGATTTCGAACCACAGGACGCATCTAATCCCTTGTTGCTTTGAGAAAACTTTCATGGTATGCAATTCAAAAGCTAAGACCTCAATATTCGACCAATATATCTGTTGCATCATCTATTGTTCATGTAAAAAGCAAGTCTTCTATGGTCCATGGTTTCCATCAGCATGTCCTGAAGCGTCTCATTCGTCACACAAGAACGCCGTTGTTTTGCTTATTATTATAAAATCCGTGCTGTCTTATTTATCCATTTATTTTGTTTAAAGTTGTCAAACCTCCTGTCATTGATTTTGTTGTAGCAGCTCTCGCATAGTGTCTCTTTTCAGGATATCATGATTATCATGATAACACTATACAAGCACTGACACTGGAGAATCCTTTTATAAATGTCAAATCAGTGTCACTTTATGGCTGCTTTTCTATGTTTAAAACAAATATGCTGTTCTTATAGATCAGAGGCGCCCCAAGTTTTTTCTATGAAGGGCCAAAAACTTGTTTGATGGCTGTGGGTCGAAAAAATTTATATTGCATTAAATCAAACTGTATTATATGAAAATTAATTTTTTCATGGTTCCCATCATTTGCGATTTCATAATATTTATAAATAAATAAATAAACAAATAAATGATTAGAAAATATATATTATAAATCTTATATTTTTCTACATATATTGTGGCTTACATATATCTTGCACATATTTAAAATTTTCATATTTACCTATTTTTCCTACCCAGCAACTTTATATTTAATTGTTGCACATATATATTGAAATATTTATCAACACTTGTTAAGCACTTTGCAAAATGCGAATATTTGCACTTTTTTGGTGGATCTATCTATCTATCTATCTATCTATCTATCTATCTATCTATCTATCTATCTATCTATCTATCTATCTATCTATCATAAAAAACATGATATTAAACAAAATGTTATGTTGAATAAAAAAATGAAGATCTGTGTCAATGACATTTTCCCCCTTATGTAGTATTTGGCATTTTGGACCAAAGGTCACCACAAGCCAACTTTGGGCAATATTGTATGCAAATGTGAACTAGAAAATAAATAAATAAAGTACAAACCCATGCTTTAAAACTATAGAAAAAGTATTATTGTCTGATTAAACATGTTTTATCAAAAATCGACTGCAGTTTTCCTTTTAAAGATAAATCTGAGACAACATTTTTTCCATCTCATTATGTCCACTGAGCTTGGTCTGTTCTCATGCAGCTGGCAAGGTCTGTGCCTATTATGTCATCTGAAACCTTGCAGACAAGTTATTCAAGGAATCTGAGGTTCAGAAAACAGATCAGATTCAGATCTGGAGCCAATGTTAGAAATTGTGCACATTTAGTTATGCCTTAATGATTAAATAATTGCAGATAAAGAGCCCATTAACTATAGTGCATAGCACTTTTGTTGGCTAAACTGTCACATCTCCGTGACTGAGGTAAATTCAGCATAGAAAAAAATCCAACATTCTTGCGGTGTATTTTGAATGACACCCACTATCAAAATTATTATTTCGAGTTTCTCCTCCTCATGCAATACCTTAAGTACCGACTACGATCAAATTAAGTTGACAAGCTGAGCTGACTTTCAAAACTTCCTCTTCACAGCCAAAACTTTCTGAAAGGTTCTCATTCTTGTGGTAATGGACTCCTGTTGCCTCTATAAAAACATTTACTACAAGTGCATTTCCAGAGATTAGGTCTGAATAGGGGTATTTAATGTTTCTGAACAGGGAACGCCTACAGCTGTGGAAAAAAAAAATCCAAGAGAAAGGAAATGTGCAAACTGTGTACACGTCTGCACTTCCTCATTTGATCTCTGAAGCAATGAAGTCAAATGATGCATTAAAACTTAACAGGTTTTCTTTTCTTTTTTTTTTATACATTTTTCACAATGGAAAAGTTTTTTTTTATATGTATTATGAGAGAGAAAAAATGAAGGAACAATTACCCAACATAAAACCTGCATAAAAAAAAACTACATTTGCTACAACCTACATTCAGTAAAACCTACATAAAAACCTACATCTGCTATAATGTACAAAAAAACCCTGACTTAAAACCTACATAAAATCCTACATCTGCTATAACCTACATAAAATCTACACAAAAGCTACATCTGCTATAATGTACATAAAACCTACATAAAAGTCTACATGTGCTATAACCTACATAAAATCCTACATGTGCTATAACCTACATAAAAGCCTACATAAAAGCCTACATGTGCTATAACCTACATAAAAGCCTACATGTGCTATAACCTACATAAAAGCCTACATCAAATCCTACATGTGCTATAACCTACATAAAATCCTACATGTGCTATAACCTACATAAAAGCCTACATAAAAGCCTACATGTGCTATAACCTACATAAAAGCCTACATGTGCTATAACCTACATAAAAGCCTACATGTGCTATAACCTACATAAAATCCTACATGTGCTATAACCTACATAAAAGCCTACATGTGCTATAACCTACATAAAAGCCTACATAAAAGCCTACATGTGCTATAACCTACATAAAAGCCTACATGTGCTATAACCTACATAAAAACCTACATGTGCTATAACCTACATAAAAACCTACATAAAAGCCTACATGTGCTATAACCTACATAAAAGCCTACATGTGCTATAACCTACATAAAAGCCTACATGTGCTATAACCTACATAAAAGCCTACATAAAAGCCTACATGTGCTATAACCTACATGAAAGCCTACATGTGCTATAACCTACATAAAAACCTACATAAAAGCCTACATGTGCTATAACCTACATAAAAGCCTACATGTGGTAAAACCTACATAAAAGCCTACATGTGCTATTACCTACATAAAAACCTACATAAAAGCCTACATGTGCTATGACCTACATAAAAGCCTACATGTGCTATAACCTACATAAAAACCTACATAAAAGCCTACATGTGCTATAACCTACATAAAAGCCTACATGTGCTATAACCTACATAAAAGCCTACATGTGCTATAACCTACATAAAAGCCTACATGTGCTATAACCTACATAAAAACCTACATAAAAGCCTACATGTGCTATAACCTACATAAAAACCTACATAAAAGCCTACATGTGCTATAACCTACATAAAAGCCTACATAAAAGCCTACATGTGCTATAACCTACAAAAAAGCCTACATAAAAGCCTACATGTGCTATAACCTACATAAAAGCCTACATAAAAGCCTACATGTGCTATAACCTACAAAAAAGCCTACATAAAAGCCTACATGTGCTATAACCTACATAAAAGCCTACATAAAAGCCTAAATGTGCTATAGCCTACATAAAAGCCTACATGTGTTATAACCTACATAAAATCTACACAAAAGCTACATCTGCTATAATGTACATAAAAACCTACATAAAAAGTGCATCTGCTATAACCTATAAAAGGTTTATCTTTATCTTATCTTATTAAACCTGCATAAAAACCTACATCTGCTATAGCACACCTTAAAAACAGAAACTAATTAGTCTCTTAATTGATCGACATCAATGAAAATAACTATAAAGAGATAAAAATAATAACCTTTCATTTACATTTATACCATTTGACTGCCACTTTTATCCTTTTATTTGCAAAGTAATACTTGTTAGTGTCCTCAGATTGCTGTAGACAGCTATAAGAGAAACAAAGCACTCCAGTACAGGCTGTTATTGGAAAATAATCAAGACCAAAGTGAAAACAGTAACTTGACACACACGATATAATGGATTATTTTCCTATAACGGCACAATCTCATGGTTTAAAATTGGAAGTGGGGGGTTATACAATGGGAGAGACACAACAGAAATACACCAGTCAGGCAAATTGGCCACCGCGAGGTAATGAAATGTGGCTGAAATGCATCAGTGAACAACAAAAACAAATAAAAAAAAACAAATCTGAAACATGTTTCTCATAAGTAATAATCATGAAAGCAAGCTCTCTGGAACTCTCTCTCTTTCTCAAAAAAAAAACCCTAACGAACTAAAATTTCTATAATAACAATAATGTAATAATGTTTTGTTCCAATTGATTATTCTATTATTGAAACTTGTCTGGGTCCATTAAAAGCTTTTACTTTCTTAACATCAGATTGCGAAGAGTATAATACTATTTGTTTTTGTAATTTGCCACATCTTTTTTTCGACAATGTATTTTCTGAAGGCAAAAAAAAAAAAACTTTTCTCTAAATGATCAAATATTTTCTGTGGGGGCGAAATTACAGCGAGGACATTCACACAATCGTACACACCTGTAGGCTTTAGTTAAAATCAACAGCAGGTTTTTGTGAGCTGGGAGGAAAGCAGAGAACCAGGAGGAAACCTTCAAAAACACAAAAAGAACATGAGATCCTTTTTATAAATGGTAGCCTGAGCTCAAGAGAGCCTACATAAGAATGATATATATTTAAAAAAAAAAATAAATAATTATGCCTTTTGTAGTGTGTAATTTAAAAACAACAACAACAACAAAAAAGAATAATAATCATAATATTTTGCATGATATCTATTTTTTGGAAATGTAAAATCAATTTAAAGTAAACAGTCTTGAAAAAGTTCCTAGGAGTGTTAAGTGCTTGTTGGCTGCTCTTCATTCACTCTCCGTTCCAACTCAATGCAAAGCATCTCAACTAGATTTAGAGCTGGTGATTGTGTACAATGTTAAAAAAAAAAGAAGAAAAATTAAGAAAAAAAAAACACTGACGGAAGCAGAAGATGTGTCCAAACATTTGAGTGGTACTGTATACTTGTAAATTATATATTTTTATATATTATAATTTAATATTTTTTCATTTGTGTGCACGAAATGGATCATATCACTTTTGATTATTAATTGCCAGCATTTGTATGCTGAGAAAAAAAAATCTTATTAAAAGCTGATGTTGGAAAAGAAAAATATTAAATATGAATAAATAATTCGTATAAAAATTACATTTAAATGTTGTATTTGATGATGATGATACATGGTTTTTTTTATTTAGTTTTCATGTGTTTTGGCCTGAAGGTGCTGGTTATATCACACGGGTGCAGTGGAGAGGGTGGTGCTCTGAAGGCTGTACACGCTATAAAAACCTGCTTGCTGGACGACAGTGCAGTCACACACACGCACCACACACACACATGCACACACACACACACACACACACACACACACACACACTACATTGCCACCACATACTCATGGATGTGCGTCACAATTCTTTAACAAATGCACATCGCTCTATGTGCAAAACCGAGGATTCTTTTGCACACAAATATTCGGCACATCTGGATAAAAAAAGGCGCTTAAATGGATGTCAGGGTCTTCATATCAAAACAGCTGGAATGATCTGAATATCTTTTTTTTTTTCAACGGACACGTTGTTTTTATTATTGTTATTATTATTGGTGTTATTATTATTTTCTGGAGTAAAACCCCGGGGATGGCCAAGACGTCGCTTCTGGATTTGGTCGTTGTGATTTTAATCGGATTAACAGCCGCACGTGCAAACGGTATTATTATTATTATTCTCATTATCATAATACATATTTTCCCCTCATTAAATGAAACAGGGTCGTGTCGGAAATTGTTAGAAAAATAACACGTGGATGGGATACACACTGGAATATTTCTCATGCGCTGGAGCTTCTGTGTTACACCAGGAATTCATTTATTATCTCAAGAAACTCAATAATTAATGGAACAATTTCACCTTTATTTATGCTCGATCCTGATTGGTGACTTCATCCAATTTTTTGCATAAATCAAACTGAAATGTTAGAGGATCTGGACCTAATCCTGGCCACACTAAAGAGGGAATTCATCCTGGCTGAGATGGCAGAACATTTCAGAGCAACATGCACACACACATTCACACCTAGGGGCTCTTTAGAATCATCTATCGACTGGTATGTTTCTGGGAGGTGGGAGGAAACCGGAGAACCCGGAGGAAACGCGCTCACACACACACGCACACGCCCACAAACCTGGGGAAAACGGTGCACACTTTCTGTCTGTTAAACACAAAAATAACATAAATAACGGAAGAAAATTAAAACCGGTGTACAGACTATATAATTCTATATTCTATATAATTTTATATAATTCTATCTGTCTGTCTGTCTGTCTGTCTACTTGATTATATTTTACAGAACTACTCACTTCTTTATTTACCGGTACTTTTTTCAGGCGTTTCGTTGCACCGGATTGTCGCGCGCGAGGCCAGCGCACTCGAGCCCGACTGCGCGTGCACAGGCGCGTGGACAGCACCGACACCGTCACCGGCTCCAGCACCCACGGAACGTGCGCGCGGATCTGTCGCCAAAGTCGACGACGGCGACCGGGACGAGGTCGCGGTGAAGTCGCGCGACTCGCATCCGCGGAAAAGAGAGAAGCGATGCACGTGCTACACCTACAAAGACAAGGAGTGCGTTTATTATTGCCACCTGGACGTCATCTGGGTGAACACGCCCGAGTGAGTGCGCGCGCTCTTCTTACCCATCACAGACATGATGTAGGTCTAGACCAAGATAGTGTGAAGATCTTAATGTTTATTAGATAGATAGATAGATAGATAGATAGATAGATAGATAGATAGATAGATAGATAGATAGATAGATAGATAGATAGATAATCCTGATTAAAGTAAACATTATTTAAAGTTTTACCAAATAAAAAGTGATAGTAGTTTTACAATTAATAACTATTTTAACTAAACATTTTATGAGAAAAAAAGAAAACAACCAGCCTTGTTTATATTTTTTCTGCTCATTTTAAGTTTGATATAATAATGAAATGATATAAAAATAAAAATCATACTAAAATTGTAATAATTAGCATTAAAGAGAGTCTAATATTTTCTTTGTGAATAGAAAACGAGTACTGAAGTCCAATTCACATTATTAAAATACACAGATTGAAGCATAAAATACTAAAAGTTAGAAACGCATTTGTGATGTTTCCCATAAAACAACACTGAAACAACAAAGTGAAGCTTGTTTTCATTTTTATCATGAGCTTTATTCTGTTTAATCTATTTAACACCTAAAGCGTACTTCCTCTTCATGACATTGTATTGAGTCTAAAATTGTATAACAAGGAGCACAAGAAAATCCTAAAGGTCATCCTAAGAGATGAAAAAAAAAACATATTGTGATGTTAACATCGTCTACTAAGTGTAAATATGAATATAACAGCGAGCCTACAGCAGCGAGAGTTCGGTTCTACACGAATTTCAGGTTTACACTTAATCCTGATTAGGAGATCATTACAGACAAGATCAGGTGTATTAGAGGAGAAACCTGAAACTGTTCTCACACAATGGGCTGAACTGACAAAAAGAGGAGAAATAAGGGGGTTTTGTAGGAGGAGAAAATAATAAGGGGAGATGTTTAAGTGCAGAACAAACAATCGGGTTAACTCATAGTAGAAAATCTAGAGCAAGGGTCTCCAACAATATGTACACCACAGACTGGGTGGTGTGTGTTTATGTGTGTGTATGTTGGATTTGAAGGTGGTGTTGTTTGGGTCAGGGTTAGGGTTAGTTGGTCTGGGTTGGGTCAGTTGGTCTGTCTGTCTGTCTGTCTGCCTGTCTGTCTGTCTGTCTGTCTGTCTGTCTGTCTGTCTGTCTGTCTGCGATAGTGGATAGTGAACTTAGGATAGCTGCTATAAAAGGAAAAAATCACAGTAAATTATACAGTGTAAAATCTACTAGACAGAAGTTTTCCCCAAAACATTCTTGTGACCTGCTAGCAAGTCATTCACTGCTTGATCCTGGGCTGTGACCCAGTGGTTGGGAACCAGTGTCTAGATCATTCCTAATATTCAAAACCAAAAATATAGTAAATATATATGTCTACTCTTAAGATGCAGGAGTAACCCAGTTAAACACTACAGTGTCAGAGACAAGAGTACTATCTAGCCCCTTTCCTCATCCAAGCATAGTACAAAAGCTCCTGTTGATGTAGTTTATATTTAATATTAAGTATTTAAGTAAAGTATTTAGTCATTATGTATCACTAAAAAAGACGTTTCCTTAAAAGGTACATAGAAGACATAGAAGAAAAAAAGCAATATTTTATTCCAATTATATGTAAAAGATATAAAATATTCTCATTATAATCATGTATAATTTGGTTTGTTTCTCCAATTATTATTTTGTACATCTACACAAACTTTAGCAATTTAATTTTTTGACTGGGATGTGATCAGGAACTGATACTTCAATCGACATATGAGGCTTAACATTAATATTAACATAGAAAACAAGGCGTAATGTTTCGTATTTTCAATCGATTTAAACAGAATTCAAATTAATTTACTGAACGCTAATCGAATCGAGAGCGAACTGGAGCGCTGTATATTGGAATGGTGTGTACGTTCACATTATGAAGGGGAACTCCCTTATACACAACCTATATACATTGTAAAGCGAACTATTTCAACACAAATGAGAAAATACACAACTTGATTTCATGCTAGTTTTCGTATTAGTATTAGCTACCACTTCCACTTTATTAATGGTTACTAATCGGAAGGTCGGGGGGGTTTAAGCCCCAGGATCGCACAGAAGCCACTTTTGGGCCCTTGAGCAAGGCCCTTAAACCTCTGTGCTGCAGGAGTGCTATATTATAAATAAAGCTCTGACCTCAGCGTCTAAACATTGCTGGGATATCCGAAGAAAGAATTTTTTTATCTTTTCTTGGTAGACTTGAAAAATATATGTAGATAAAAAGAAATAAATATAGATTTATACATTTAATGACAGGTAGATTGGTTTTCCCTCCATTTTTGTGTTTACGAGTGAATTGAAGAAGGAACTGCTGTTGTTGTTTTGAGTGGAACTGAAGAAACGTCAATTTACACACGTCGTAGAATCGGTTCGATGAAACGTTTGTCTGGATTTGTTGCTTTTGTGTTACATCATAAGTGGCAGTTTGTCACTGCTTTTAAAATCCCACATATACATACATATACACACCATATGTAAATATATGCCATTTAGTTTTCTAGCATTCTAGTGTTATCTCAGGATAAGAATCACCAGAATCAGAACACCTTATTGATCCCACATGGATGTTGATAAAAGATAAAAACTGATTTGTTTAGAATATTCTGTGAGTTCTGAGCATCAAACTCAGGCGTTGCATTTAAGAAGGTGCAAAAAAAACCAGAGTATGAATTGTGTAGAAAAGAAATAAAAGTGTTTGTGGCGTTTTATGGTTTGTGCATGTAATGAATTGTGATAGACTATTCTATTTAGCTCTTTCTTTGTGTGTGTGTGTGTGTGTGTGTGTGCGTGTTGACAGGCGCATGGTGCCATACGGCATGTCGAGTTACCGAGGCTTTCAGCGTGCACGGCGCTCTGCAGACCAGCCGACGACGCAGAGGTGTGTGTGCGCTGCGCGAAGCGACTCGCACTGCAACCGCTTCTGTGGCAAAAGGTCCTTATGTACTTTTTAACAGTTATCCCGGAGCTAAATTCTCAACTCTAATTGTTCTGAAGGACAATAATCATGTATAACTGAAGTTCTGATACGAGTGCAGCTGCATAAATAAAAATGTATGATCTTGGATAATATATATTGGAGAATTGGAATTAGGGGTGAATTTGCTGTTGAATTAAAATAAAGGCACCTCGCCTACATGGCGTTGCTGTAATAATAATAATAGTAATAGTCAGTTGTGTTTGAGGAAGAACCACATATGGCTAGACAAGTCAGTATTTGTCAGTAAAATATGGTAAAATGAGTTTCGCAAAAAAAAAGAGAAAACTGAAAGAAAAAAACAATCTCCTGCTAATGTCTGTCTTTGTCTCATCCTAAAAGAGGGAGGTCACCATGACCATCTGTTACCGGAGAGCTAATCCATGCTGGACACTTCCTAGCCATGCATTCTTCTCTCCTAACACCTGGACATACCTTAGAGAAAAGAAGCTTATGTGTCTGAAGAGTAGGAGGATTTCCATTATCTGGGCCTGAGACAAGACAAGAGAGCAGAAGAAGAAGAAGAAGAAACACAATGGAGGGTTAGTGGAACACTTACACAACTAATGCGCTTGTACAATACGTCCGAGTGAAATGCAAAGAGAGGATATTTAACACACAACTGCTGGCTTCATGCTAACTCATGTCATGTCACAGCTCGTCTCCCCGGCAACACCTAAGGCTGACACTTTGTACTGACTTTTGGCTCCGCTTCGTCGCCTTCGATTCAAAGATATGCGCAAGACACTTAAGAACTAAGACTAACTTGCTGTAGAAATCCCATTCCTGAATCACAGGTCGGGCAGGAATCAGTTGATTGGCGTTGGATGGTTAGACACTCTATGAACATAGAGCTTATCTTTATATTTTCCAACCTACAATACCATGTGGTAACTGCACTTAAATACAGACATGCTAACAAAAAGGACTGTACATGAAGTAACACTTTTCATGCTGTTAATACACCAGTGATTATCATAGTCTATGTTTTATAATATAAACTTATACAATATTTCTCACTTGTGTAACATTGCATACACAAAAAAATTGACAAAAATAACTAATTAGACATGCAATGGTTTTTCAGGTCTCCTACTTTTCAGAATTTAAATAAATGCCATCACACATTTATTTCCCCTGTCCTCTACATCTGCCTCTTTCTAACCAACTACCTGCATGTCTTCCCTCACCACATCCATAAACCTCCTCCTTGGTCTTCCTCTTTTCCTCCTGTCTGGTGGCTCCATCCTCAGCATTTTTCTACTGATATACCCCATGTCCCTCCTCTGCACATTACCAAACCATCTCAATCTCGCCTCCCTCACCTTGTCTCCAAAAATGTCCTTCCTGCCTGGATGGTCCCTCTAATAACTCATTGTTAATCCTGTCCATCCTCGTCACTCCCGATGAAAATCACAGCATCTTCAACTCCGCCACCTCCACCTCCAGCTCCACCTTTTGTCTTTTTGTCAAAAATGCCATAATGCATAACAAATATTATTGAATTTCCAAGAAATCTAAACAGGATATATGCCTGAGGTTGATTATTATCCAATCACAGCCCAGAAATATTTTATTCCTGTTAGACCACAGCAATTTTCCATCATATACGTTTTTTTAATGTATTAACGAATGACATTTCATTTGTCTTCTTTTCATTTTCTAATTACATTTACTGTTTCGGAATGTCTGTTAAACAAGTTCGCTCATGTTCTCTCGTCATCTCTTATATCCTTCACCGCCCTCTCTTTGCTTGTGACGTTACTGCGTGACTGTTACCAAGTGCTGACACTGGAGACTCCTTCCTTCTGTAAATATGTTAAATAAACATTTATTGTTTATATATTAAACATCATTATATCAGTGCTGGTGAATTTTTCTTTGACGCATGTTTTTTATTTTTACTTAAGTTATAAAAAATGTCTGCTGTGAAGAAACCATTTCATATTAAAATTACTGTGTTAATATAAACCTGTGAACTGCACATGCACTACTGTCACCTGGTATAGAAAAATTCACTTTTGACCAATCAGATTCAACAATTCAACAATGCTATGGATGAGGTCACTTGCCTGAGTGTGTGAGGTCATCTGGACAGATTTTTTTTTTTCTGTTTTTGTTTAACCAGATCTTTTTTTGTTTCTCTAGATCAATTTATTTTTTCACCAGACCTGTTTTTGTTTGACCAGATCTGATTTTTTACACAATTATTCATTTTTTTATTTTATTTGACCGGATCCGTTTTCTTCCATCTGTTTAACCAGATCTTTTTTTTTCTATTTTTGTTTTAACATATGTTTTTGTTACAGAAAATATTAGTTTTTTTATATTTTTATTTGACCAGATTGTTTTTATTATTATTATTATTATTATTATTATTATTATTATTATTAATTTTTTTTTTTTTTTTTTTTTGACCACCTCTGTTTGTTTTTTTGTATGTTTGATGGATCTGTTTTTGTTTGATTGATGGATCTGTTTTTGTTTGTTTGATGGATCTGTTTTTGGTTTGCCAGATCTGGTTTTGTTTGGCAGAACTGCGCTTTCAAATCTTTTTTTTTTTTTTTGCTTTTGTTTGGTCCGTTGTTGTTGTTTTTTTACAATGTGCAGTACTGCTGTATAATACTGAATTAAACATCACTAGTAGTATCATCAGTATAACTTTCATTTCACAGATATATCACACTCCACAAACAACAAACAAAAGAATGCAGTTCCCGGAGCCAGCCTCAAAACTGATGTTCGAGTGTAATATAGATTTCAATCGTTTCTTGGGATTTACTGTTCCATTTTTTCAGAAGAATTTGGAACTTGAATTGGACCTGCATTTATGTGCTTGGATGTACAAGGGAAAAGATGCACAGGAGTGTATGTAAAGTAATAAAATATGAATCTTGCAGCTGGGGATTTATAAAGTTTTAGGCGTAAGAATATTCTCTGACAAATCTGGGCAAATGACATTTTATTGTTAAAAGTTTAATGACCCCTGAATGAACAGGCATCTGTTTCGGTTGTGGACTTGATCATGGCAACAGGATGATAAATAACAATTCTATACAGATTTGATAAATATGTCACACATGATTCAGTTCAGGGTTCTCAAAGGGTTCTTAATGAGGAATTATTTCTGTAAAGAAACCCTGAGTTATAAGTATTTATACAATAATTTTAACTCATGATTCTGATTGATCAGACTATTATTATTAAGGATTATATTACTGTGCCTGAAGTGAGAGAACATTTGTGTTGTAATATCTGTTTATAGAAGCATACTCACTGCAAACAAAAAGATGTTTTCTCTAAGTATAGATACACTATACAGACAAAAGTATTTGGGAACCCTGATTTATCCAGTCATATGTCATCCAAACTAAGCATAAATTTGGAGGAAACAACTGTATAGGATGTATTTGGATTCACTTAAACTAGGAGACCCAAACCTGTTCCAGCATGACGATACTCCCGTGCACAAAACCAGCTCCATGAAGATATGCTCTACGTGAGTTGGAGTGGAAGATCTCCTGCTATAGACTTCAATCCTACTGAACATCTTTGGGATGAATTTGCATGCTGACTGCACCCCAGGCCATTTTTCATTATACGGTTACTTGAAGTTTGATTCATTCCAAGATTTGAAGCCTAGAGCCTAGAGCCACTATGGCAAAGAAAAACTCCCTTAAAAGGTATGAGGAAGAAACCAGACTCTTAAGGGGAACCCCTTTGACACCAAGAGTGTGATTATAAATCATTAACACATTACAAACACCGAAGAGTGAGAATATCATGAGCACTGGAGTGTGTTATTATAAGTAATGTCTTTTCTTTAGTTTTATACAGTCAGTTGGAGTTGTGGAACCAGGAGCTTCTGAACAACTCCTAAATTAGCTCAACATCTGAGATCATACTAGATTCAAAACCAACTCCTCCATGACAGATTATCTTATAATTGGTTTAAAAATAAATCTAATAATAGTTACATCAAAAATTAAAGCCAGTAATAATTTAATTTGTCAAAATCTACATGGTTTTATCTTGATACAAATCTGAATCATGGACTTTCCCTAGAACCAATTGTAATTATATATTTATAAAATGTGACACCATAAAAATGGATTTTTAGTGTATATACCTCCCTGTCATTGATTATATTCCAAATATAGCAATCTATGTATTTTTTGTTTTTGTTTTGTTTTTATAAGTATATAATAACAATTTAGTGGACACTTATTTGACTGGATGAGCTCTGTTTCAAGAGTGTGGATATGTTATATAACAGCGTTCATATAGTTTGTCCCACTAGTGGTCTGCATTCAATACATTTACATTTATGGCATTTGGCAGATGCCCTCATCCAGAGTGACCTATGAGTCAGGCAACTGAGCAGTTAAGGGGTTAAGGGCCTTGCTCAGGGGCCCAGGAGTAGCATTTTAGTGTGTTTTTTAGTGTGAGGTTTGAAGTCATGACTGGAAAAAACTAAAAAAAAAAACTATTTATATTAATTTACAAAATAATTAATTAAAATATTAAATATATTTAAAATTAATATTTATTTATTTATTTATTTATTTATTTGTGGGCATAGCAAATTTAGCATTTTTATATTTAGCCATATTGTTTCTGAAACCTCAGCTCCTCTATATACTGATTATAACTCTAACATGTGATATTGTTTAATTTATATCCACCAATATGGATATTCAAGTGAAATATGTGACAGGACCATGCACTTTCTGTACTGTAACGTTCTGTTACTTCAGGCACATATATAATTTCAAATAATTGGAAAGGGGTACAGGAAATATTCTTGGCATTCGGTCTTGTTTGCACAGGCAATGTGTGTTTTATATGCTTTCTTCCTCATCAGCATGAACCTCTGAGCACTAGTCATTATCGGACTTTATTAACATTCTTGTGGCTATATGAGCACAAATATCCACAAATTCTTGTAGAACATATTCCCAGACAAGTGGAGGTTATGAAAATGTAAAATTTAAACATCTCAAAGGTTTTCCTCGGTCATCACACTCATCATTAATTACATAGAAGACATGCCAGAGTCAGAGCTCTAGCTGAACCCACACAAATTGTCAACTGAACAGTTATTCACATTACAAAAGTGTGTAAATTTTGGGTAAATTTACTGCCTGTACTGAACGTCCAACTCGTGGATCATTTACCAGCTGTGTTGTTGCAGACATTGCCAGGGTTTCTAGCCGATGACAGTCACAATGGGACGTAGTAAGATTTCAAGAAAAAGCTAAATCATTGTGAGATCATTTAAAATTGAATACACAGAGTATCCAGAGTTGGAAGGAGTAGTGAAATTCTTAAGGTACTGTGCAGTTATTCACCTAATAATTTCAAATGAATGCTAAGTGGAAATCCAGGTTTAAATCCTTCACTCGATGTGATGTGGAAAAGTGTTTATATTTACTTTAATGTATAAACATAAAAGAAAAGAAAAGATTAACCAAAGTTTTAGAGAACTCAATTGGTTTCAGTGCTTCATAGGGAGACGTTAGCTAAGAATAACTAGCTAACCAGTGCCTTAACCATGCCTTAATTTTGGACATTGGACCAGATTTGAGTTCAAATCCCAGCACCACGTGAGCAGGAAGGTTTATTTAGCTCGGCTGTAGAAAAGAAAGGTACAGGAAGTTGTTTGTATCAACAGCGATCACACTGCAACACTGCACTAACTAACCTTAGGACTAGTGATGGTATAGTAGTATATAGTAATAGTATTTAGGTCTGATTTCCATTCTTACATCTGTAAAAAATTTAATTGGTGAAGGGTTTTAAAGCTTTTTGATGGTGAATAGTCAAAAAGCCAATGTATACTGTAACCGCTAGTTATTAGCATTCACCCAGTACTAGCTAACATCTGCTAAATATACAAATGTATGATACCAGAGGAATGTAGCTATGGTTTATAAATGTAGTGAGTAGAAAACACAGAGAGGTTTTTAGAAGTTCCTCCAACAAATAAAACATTCAAGAGAAAACCTCAAAGAATTTGTAATAGTCTCAATGGTGTTAGTAGGAACTGTATTGGTTTGAATAGAAGCTGTAATAATGTAACCCTGTGCGTTTTACTGTTAATTTGTTGCCTTCTATTAGTGGCATGTTATGTCTGATGCCATAGAGCAGTGGTCCCCAACCCCCGGCCCGTGGACCGGCACCGGTCCGTGGGTCAATTGGTACCGGGCCGCACAGGAAGAATACATAACTTACATTATTTCCATTTTATTTATTATCTGATTCTGAACAATTTTTTATTTTGGAAAATTATCAGATTCTTTCCACCTCATCTGTCAATGACTCACTCTTGATGCATGTCATGATGCCTCGGTCACATGTCTTACCAACATCCGCTACTGTCTTGAAACCCCCGAACTAGCAAAATGAACAAAAAACAACACAGTGGATTCACATTTATTATTATATTCAGAAAATACCAAAAAATTTATAATATTAATAGTATTAATAATACCAAATACCAAATATTGTCGGACATTAAACCGGTCTGTGGCGCAAAAAAGGTTGGGGACCGCTGCCATAGGGGACCAATAGGGCCTGAACTATTGTAACTTTTCTGGTCTGACTCTGAAAGACATTCAGCTTTGTCCACTGATCCAGAATGCAGCCCCATGAATTATTTTCAACCCACACCACCCCATTGCTATGCTTTTTCTCCACTGGCTTCCTGTAGCTGCCCACATCAGATAGAAAGTACTACTGCTTGAAAGGTCACTTTCAGTGTGCAAGGAAGGCATACCACAGGACTCTTCACTGTTCTTGCACTGTGGAATGAATTTTCCATTTGATGTCTCAACATATGAGTTATTAGCGGTCTTTAAACAATATCTGAAGATCTACCTCTTCCAGCAAATATTTTATTTAGCAATTCTCCTATTTTATATAATTTTAGACTGATGGTATTCTTAATCTGTGACCTAATGATCAAATACGGGTAGTCTCCGAGTTCCAGGTAGTCAATCCTACGATGATGATAGCATTACGACAAAATTAAGTTTCCCCCGGCAGGTAAACGTAACAGTATATATGTAGTACGATACGTTGGGACGCTGCCAGGATGTGGTTGACAGAGTTCAGTTGTATCAGTTTAGAGAGAGTATTTATTTTCTGTGTTTTTGGTGTTGAGAACAATGTAAACTGATTTTATTGTGAGCACATTATTACTGTGGTTTTGGCTGTATTTTCTGTCTGGCACAACATTTCAAGAGTAATCCAACCAGGCAAAAAAAGATCTCAGAGACCTGAAGCAACCTGAGTAATCATGAGAGCTTGTGAAATGTATTCACATCTGCAAATGAAATTATTGGTGAGTTGCTGTGGAGAAAAAAAAACTCAAAGAAAAAAAAACACACACCCATCCACTGTTAATAATTTTAGATAACTGCACATCAAACCCCTTTACTCCTTTCTTAGAGCTCTTATAATTCAAATGAGTGAAATCACAGGAAATAATGCAGCTCCTTGCTGATATACAGTATATTGAGTTTAGATTATGTTTGGCCTCGAAACACTTATAATGAATCATGAATATTCATGAGAACGGTTTTCTCGAGAACCACAAAACTTTGATACATGCAAATTCATTCATTCCCGGCTATTAAAAACGAATCTGTTATAACATGTCGTATGTCTCAAACGTGAACCATTGCTCCGAATACAAATGTTTACTAAAGGTCTTAGATAATAATTTCTTCAAATGATCATGTATTGTTCTTTAATTCTGTATTTAATATATCTCACAATTATGAGTACACTCCACACGTTTCAGCAACATTTTCAGTGTATCTTCTCAAGGGACAATTCTATAAAAATGAAACTTCGATATATATTATAAATTAGTCAGTGTGCAGCTTGTATGAAAATTTAGTGTCCTCTGAGAATAACGCAACATACAGCCATTAGTGTCAGAATAACTGGCAACAAAATCTAGTACACCCTTAGTGAACATGTCAAAACTGTGTCCAAAATGTCAATATTTTGTATGAGCACTATTGTTATCTAGCACTGCTTTAATCCTCCTGGGCATGGAATTCATGTTGAAAAACTGCTGTTCTGCCCAGTTTCTGAAGGGAGAGCATTATGTTCTACTTCAAAATGTCACAGTACATGTTGGAAACCATGTTTCCTCCAATAAACCACAGCTCCCCAGCACCAGCAGCACTCATGCAGCCCCAGACCATGGTGCTACCACCACCATGCTTGACTGTAGGCAAGTCAAAGTTTTCTTGGTTCTCCTCACCAGGGCTTCACCACACACACTGGACACCATCTGAGCCAAACAAGTTTATCTTAGTCTCATCTGACCACAGGACCTGGTTCCAGTTAGTTAGGCTCTGGGCAGGTTGTCTTTAGTAAACCGTTTTGCAGGCTTTCTTGTGAGTAAGCTTCAGAAGAGGCTTCCTGCTGGGACGACAGCCTGCAAACCGACTTGTTGCAGTGTGCGTGTATGGTCTGAGCACTGACAAGGGGACTTTCCACTTCTGCAACCTCTAAAGCACCACTCATGCGTATGTTTTTTCAAGCAGATTCTGCGCCTGACGCACAGGGTAAGAACCCAACTTCTTTGATCAACCATTGTGAGGCCTGTTCCGAGTGAAACCCATCTTGACAAACCTCTGTATGACCATGACCACTGCACGGTAACTTAGTTTCAGGGTGTTACCAATCTTCTTATAGCCTCGGCCATCTTTGTGGAGAGCAACAGTTCTAATTCTCAAATCCTCAGAGAGTCTTTGCCATGAAGTGCCATTGTGAACATCTAGTGGACAGTATGAGAGAATGAGAGAGAGGTCCTAGATAAAAAATATGGCCAAAGATTTTACAGGTAATTAATTCATACCAAGGCATCACAGGTAGTTTATACACACACACACACACACGCGCGCGCACACACAACAATTGCACAGTATATGATTTTGGAAGGTAGAAGAAAACCAGGGAATTGTGAGGGGAACCTGAGAAGAACATAAATAGACCCCCACGCTGAGTATGAATGAATTGTTCAAATAAAAACTTATGTTTATTAATTTGTCTGCTGGCTAAAGTTTTGATTTTGACCTCTCGATTTGTGCAATAAAACAATTCAGCAAGATTTTTTTTGACCAAGTGAATTTTTTCTCTCCGGTTTTCGCCAGTTAGTTGTGGTTTTTGGAATCCAAACCATGTAAAAAAAAAAGTTAAAAGTTACAAAACAGAACGATCAACTATTGTGCAACTGAAACGTACTTATTTACCTGAAAGAGACGCAGGGATAAAATTGAGTGGAAATTGGTGTGATATTTATGCCTCAGGTGGCGAAGGGTAAAGGAAAGGACTTGTCTTTTCGGAAAGCAGGTGCTTACACGTATTTCATTACTTGTGTTTGTTCGTGGAATGTTGGCAGCGATGTTAATCAAGTTTGGTGTTGCGTTCACACCCGGGGCGACCACAAAGGTGTCATGAGTGCAATAGTAACATTGTGGAGGGGACAACGGGCCAAAACGTCTTAACGTTTCTGTGAATGTAACTTTTCCAGACTTGTCCTTGTTGTTGTTAATGATGAATTTCAAAGAATGAGTTAATTTGCAGGTGCATTATTTTGCATGTTTGCTTAAGTCATTAGCTTTTCAGATACTCTGGGGCGGTACTGTTTGGTTACCAAATTCTCTACTCAAGTAAAAGAATATAAAAAAAATGTCTATGCATCCCAGGGACAAGTGTAGGTTTTTGCAGTAAAAAAAAAAGTCTAAAAGGAAATCGAAAAAAATAATATATATATATTTTCCCACATTTAATGTTACAAAGCAACTGACAAAATGTAAGTTAATAGCTAGTAGATTTACTATAAGAGGTAAAATGCCCAATAGCCCACTTGTGTGTAAAGGAATCGAAAAGGAATCGAATGGGGAGGCGTACAAAAGAATTCCTAGAACATACAATATATAATGGAGCACCATAAAGATTAACGAGCGGAAATTATGGAAACCGCCAAGAGACTTACAGCAACATCTAAGAAGTGGCAGGAATATCTGGAAAGTATTAACTCACTGTAAGTGAAATTTCTTGTATATGAGACAGTAACAATGTGACAACAGTCTCTTTTATTGTATTTTTGTTTTATTGTATTTTTCACATATTTTTACTTTGATCAGCAATGAGGTGAAGTGGCCAGAATATCTCGCAATATACAATACACAAAATATATAAGTCTATTCAATTCACCCCAAAACATGTGACCTTTGGGACATTATTCTAAAAGATATGCTTAATGCAAACAGATCACCACCCCATGAACAACATCTCCATGTTGATGATGGCAGCATTGTGATATGAGAAAATGAAAGATGTAGCTCAGTGGTTAAGCTGTCGGACTTCTGATAAGAAGGTTGTGAGTTTAAAACCAAGCGCCAACAAGCTGCCACTGCTGGAGCCCTGAGCAAAGGCATTATCCATCAATTTCTAGCTAACACTATCATTATAGAATATAATTTTGCCATATTTTTTTTTTTCTCATATTTTCTTATATTTTATATTTACAAGTCCTTTATTAAATGCACATTTTCCTCAGCAATCAATCAGGTTTGCATTTCACTGCAAGTTGTATTCTGTACAACCCATGTTTGTGACAATAAAATATTAAAACTAGAATCTCTTCAATCTTGAAAATGAACAAAATGAAAAAAAAAACTTTAATCTATGTACCATGAATACAAAAGGATTCATAAGATTTATAGATGAACCAGACCTTAGGAATGATTTGAATACGAGCTGTGGATAGAAAATGCTGATGAGATGTGTTACAAAGAGTACATTCTATAGAATATATATATATATATATATATATATATATATATATATATATATATATATATATATATATATATATACATATATATATGAATAATTTTATTTATAGTCAAAGACTAATATTGATGTGATTAAGGTACAGTGCTATTGAGGCTTTACTACTTCACTTTACTATGTATCTATACATTAAAACTTCATCTGAAACTCAGATAAACAACTAGCAAAATTAAATGAAAAAAATTATTTTCCTTTATTTTACAATCACTAAATTTCTTCTTCATTTAAACATCTAAAAATACATTCATAGTTATTTTCCACTCTATACTGTATTTATTAAGACATCAACAGGTATCCAGAGCCAATGCATTTTTTCATTCTTTTGCCTCCAGCAAAATTGTGTGATGGCATGCAGTCGAATTACTTTTTTGAAAATAAGATGTTCAGATGAGAGGCAGACATGTCAGGTCGGCCCACAGATGGTTGGCACAGACACCTGCAGCGATCATTCAGGAGCAAGCGCTGATTACGTGGCAGAGGGGTTGCTGTTTTGTTCTCACCTAAACATAGCTTAAATGAATATCCTAATAAAAATCTTAATTTGACAGCAGATTAAGGAGGTATAATTACGGCAATTTTGAACAAAAAACTGAGGCACCGTTAGGTAAAATATTGAGTACGTTTTAAAACGATCTAGGGTGATCTGCTGTTGGTGGGTGGTCAATACAAGCGTAACTCAAGAGAAGTTAGGAACGTAGTACCTAGAAATTTGGAGGGAAGGATAGATAATGTGTTAAAATCATACACAGTCTTACTTTAAATTAAGTAATGTTTTTTTAAGTAAAACAAAAATTATTATTATTATATAAGGTAATTAATTTAAAAAAATCTTTTAGATATTTTTTTTGCTGATGCCTAGGTAAACCAGCATAAATACCTATATACAGTACATTTATTTTTTTCAAAATGAATGGTTTCTTTACTGCAATTCTTAAGGACTGACTCACACACTCTCATCTGGATGTTACAATTTTCTGCCACTTATGTAAATCTGTGGTTTCTAAGGCTGGTATTTCTAATAAAAATTATCCTCTACAGCAGAGGTAGCTCTTAGTCTTATTTTCTTATGTCATCATGTGAATTTGTTTCATCATAGCGTTTGATTGTTTTGGAGACTGCACTTTTGGATGCATTCAAAGTTTGTGAGATTTTTTTTCCATTTGGCTAATGATAAACTGTCTTTTCTCTGAGTGTTTCTGGACATAATATGGATTTGTACAGTAGTCGTAGTAGCAAGGCCACAAATACGCCCTTGACAAGACACACCTGTGAATGGAAAACCAGTCCAGGTGACTACCTCGTGAATCTGATGAGAGAATGCCACGAGTACCACAAATACAAGTGTGTCTCTCCAACTTTGTGGTAACAGTTAGGGTAAAAAAAAAAACACATATGGCTGAAAAAAAGGATACATCGTATAAATCTAGCTGCTGGAAAATAATTACTTCAGATGATTATTTTCCTAGAACAGCATGATCCCATGTGTTTTATTCCTTACATAACTTATTTTATTAGGATTTTATCTGCTTCCATAAGAAACAGCAAACACGCTGGTTGCTTATATGGACTGCAGTTCACGAGAGAATTGTTATGGCTTTGTGGTCAGCTGCTCGTGCCAAAAACAAAAAATTATTTTATGAGCGAGCAACATCGATGAATACAATTTGAAGGTTGTAAAAACACACATGAACTCAAGAGAAAAAGTGAATTTACTTTGTTGAGACCTCAATGTTTAATATATAATAAAAAATAAATCTCACCAGATATTTCATGCATGACTCTGAAAATTGAAAGCTGTTTAAATAGGATTCTGATATGAAGGTCGTCGAAGTTTATATGCGACAGGCAACAATATAAGATGAAATAAGGAGGAAGAACAGGAACAACAAATACCGGCAAGGTGTAATGCAATACAGAAAATGCCACACCCCCTTTTGCTCTCCATATAAAAAAATGTTCCTTTGACATTTGTTGGCTTAATAAAATATGACTAATGCATTTTTATGCATGTGCCAAATTCATAGTGTATGCTATTCGTCCAATGCAAATGATCCAAAATGCAGATACACGACTTAAACCTCCCCAAGTTCTCCCACACCACCCACTGCTGCACTCCCTCCACTGGCTTCCGGTAGCTACATGCATCATATTCAAAACACTGATGCTTGCCTACAAAGCTCCTGGCACTGCACCACACTGCCTGAGATTATTCAGCAATGCTCGACTGGTAAAAACTTCACTCAGGTTAAGTACCTCAATGCTCTGTTCTGGCACCAAGGTGGTGGAATGAACTTGCCCTAGATGTCCAAACAGCAGATTCACTGGCTAACTTTAAGCGATGGGTGCAAACCTACCTTTTCCTGAAAGCACTTTTTCAGGTTTGCTTTGTCTTGAACATAAAAAAAAAATCAGTGCAACAGAGTTGTAGGCTGATGTATCTTAAGTTTGTAATCTAGCGTACCAGAGTAGATTTATTCATTGATAGAGACTAAAAGTACTTTTGTATGTCGCTCTGGACACAGGTGTCTGCTAAAATGCCATAAATGTAAATGTCCAATTGGGTAATAACCAGGACTTCATCCATCCATCCAAACATTTTTTACTATTCTACACTAGGGAGATTGGAACTTGAAATTTGAAGCATCTGGAGAGATCCTATGTGGAGGAATGGTCTCAGAACCCTTGCCATGTAGTCTTGAAAATCACTAGGCATTATAGGAGGAGACTCGGAGCTTTCCCTGGCAGAGGGAGGTAGCACAAATATTCCCTTCACTTGAACTAGGAGACCCAAAACTGTTCCAGGATGACAATGCCCCTGTGCACAAAGCCAGCTCCATGAAGCTATGCTTTACATGGTTTGGAGTGGAAGATCTTGAGTGGCCTCAAGCCTACTGAACACATTTGAGATGACTGTGAACGCTGATTCCACATCAGGCCTCCTCACCTCATCTACATAAGTACCTGAATTTAATAACACCCTTATGTCTGGATGAAACTCCCCAAATTAACCACCACAAGCACACTCCAACATCTAGCGGAACATCTTCACCAAAAAGGGGATTATAACAGTAAATTTGGACTGGAATGTGGAATGAGATGTTCAAAAAGCACAATCTTATAGTCTGGTGTCCACAAAATTTAGTCCATTACTGTATATATACAGTATATAACAAAAGTGATTCATTGCCTGTTAGGAGTTTAAAACGTGACTATTTCAGCATGGAGATTTTGGCCTTGTAACTTAAATGATTATGAGGAAAAGGCACCTTCATAAATTAAGTTTATCCCACTAGGGGCTACATTTAAGTAGCTGTGAAAGAAAAACAAATAAAAAAATACGATGATTGCGGTAGAAACTGTATTTCCAAAATGTGCAACCACCACCCAGAAAAAATAAATTCGACTCCCAGGCTTTGGGCCAGATGAAATTTAATTTAAAGGCTTTTTGAAGAAAAGAAGCAGTTTAAAAAAAAGTGCAACCCAGACAAAAAAACAGATTCAGTTTTGTTATTGTCGTTGAACCTCAGAGAACAGACGTGACACATGAAACCAGGAGTTAAAGTTTTTCACAGAGTTGCAGGTGTGATGATATAAAAATGTTAATTCATATGTCAAAATATTAAAAAAGAATATTTTCAGGACTTTTTGCAGTTTGATCCAATACCGCATTTCATTGGCTCTGTAAACTCAATAAAGTTCAATCTAATCTAAACTAATCTGATCTAATTTGCTATTAAAGCAAATTATTTCTCATTGCCACATTCACTGATTCATCATTCTTGGTTTAATAATTGCATAAGTCATTATTATCATTATTCATTAGTTCGGAAACTCTGAATCTTTTTTGAGAAACAAACTTTGACCAAACAAATAATTATATGTACAGATTTTACACTTTATTTTTTATTAAAAAATCCTCCTTTAGCATGAATAATAGCTTTACATGCCTATAAAAAAAAATTTTCCTCTTGGCATCAGGAGAGTTTGTTTTTCAAACATTCAGCTGAAATACTTTGCAGTGCCTCTTGTAAAACTTGCCAACGTTTTTTTACTAGTTACAATTTTTTTTGTGATCTAGTTCATCCCAGAGTGCAGTGACTGAGCAGGCCATTCTATGAAAAATATCACTGCAGACGACTATTTGCCCTCTAAATAACTCTTATAGAGCTTGGATGTACACTTTGGCTCCTCACTTCTTTCTCATTTCTGATCTTAGTCCTACACGAACAATGTTAATGTGATTTTTGAGACACATAGACCTGCTTTTTTCCATGTTTTTTTTCATTTGCACATGCACAAATTTTTATCTTGGGATTATGTTCACTTAATTGCATATTTTTCTGATGTTTCACAGCTGCACTTTATTTGGTAGCAATCAAGAAGTCACACTGCTTCTGCGCCCTCAGGGTGTGAATGTAAATCTGGATGAATATATTTACTCCATCTTCTGTTTTTCTTTTTATTGCCTTTATTGTTGTATTATTTTTTTTTTTACTGCAACTATATTCTATTTTTATTCTTTAATTTTATAATATTTATTCTTTTAACAGTCCGGTCGAATTAAGCGTTTCGCTGCCTGTTGCACTGCGTGTGATATATTTTACTGAAATATAATCTTGTTTTATTTTTATACAATGAATATTGTTACATGAATTATTTGCAAGACTTGTTTTTATTTTATCTCCGAAATATTTATTTCCATATACAGTGCATCCAAAAGTATTCACAGGGATTCACTTTTTCCACATTTTGTTATGTTCCTTATTGCACAATGGATTAAATTCATTCTTTCCTGAAACATCTACCCCATAATGACAATTTGAAAGAAGTTTGTTTGAAATATTTACAAATGTATTAAAAATAAATGGTTAAAACCCAACACCAACACTCCCCATCTAACCTGATTGCTCTTGAGAGGTTCTGTAGAGAAGAATAGGAGAAACTGCTAAATTCTTCTCTACAGAACCTCTCAAGATCCATCAGGTTGGATGGGGAGTGTTGGTGTCGGTTCCAATCGTGAAACAGATGAAAGCTAGAATACGTGAAACTCTGACCTGACATGACCGTCCCTGATATGCTGCATGAATTTATAGTTTTGCATTCGAAAGAAATCAATAAAATTGTGATGTTTTAAAGAAAGGATGAAGGTGGGGTTAAGCCTCGCTGGCACATTTATATCAGACGCCCTTGGGACAAACAGTAGTAATAAAAGTAATAATAGGAGTAATAATGCTAGCAGACTCTAATTGTATACTGTACACTCATATAGTAGATGTGTAAATGTGTATGTTGAACTTTTTTTTCCAGGCGAATGAGCCTGCCAGATGCTCATAAATACAGAGAGCAGGGGTGTGTGTAGAAGTGTAACCAGTAAACCTCCCACAAGGAAGTTTTTTAAAAGATAAATCTGTCCCTATAGTACACCTATGCTCTGATTTATCTGTTGCATGTTATATTTAATCTTCCACTGTGAAAGGTTAAGTCCAGCTCGTTGAGCATCAGTTTATCATTTCCTGCCTCGAACTTGTCAAGTGATACTGCAGGGTGTAATGTTGCATGACAAACAGCAGAAGGAATTGCATGACCTACATTTGCATCTTTATTTCCATTACATTCTAAATTCTCAACCTTTGGGGTCATGACACCGAGACAACACAGGGTCATGTGTTTTTGCTCCAGTTCTGTGTATATTACATTAATTTTCCATTTTGTAGATGGTGATTAGAGACCACTTGAAAGACTTTAAAGTGTTTGAAACCATTCATTCTTTTTCACATATCAAAATTCTCTTTATTTATTTTTTTTGAAGAATCACACTGCAAACATAGCATGAATACTGTTTTTTTTTAGGGTTTTCAACTAGAAATTACAACCCTCCCATAAAAGTAGTGTTTTATATTTAATATTTTATATAAAATATATAATTTTGTATTTATAATAGCTAAATAGTCCACTATAATAGCTGATTAACTGTGTGTTGGGTGATGGTCTTACAACAATTCCAAACTGAATGAAAGCTAATATATACATATATAAAACAATATATATAAAAGCATTTCTGTCCATTACTTTAATGCTTCTAGTATGCATTAAAAAGGAACCAACTTACTGGCATATTGTCTAGATGAATTCACTAAAGGTACCATAGGGGCTGTGGGGGTGCGTCCAAAATTCATGGATTTTGGAACTTTGTGGGGGTTTTTAGATTGTACCACTGTAACCAGAAGAGTATTATTAATGCCAGGTACTGATGCAGATGAGGTGAGAAGACCTGGGATGCAGTCAGCATTCACAATTATCCCATTTATCCCTGAGGTTGAGGTCACACTCTATAGCAGGAGATCTTCCCTTCCAACCCATGTAAAGCATATCTTCATGGAGCTGGCTTTGTGCATGGGGGCATTGTCATGCTGGAACTGGTTGGGTCTCCAAGTTCAAGTGAAGGGAAAATTAAATGCTAAAGACATTTTATACAATTGTGTGCCTTTAACTTTCTGGTAAGAGTTGGAAGAAGAACCATATATGGCTGGAAAGGTCAGTTGTTCCAATGCTTTTGTTAGAGCATGCAATCACACAGAGACTATGGCTAAGGGGGCAAAAAAGGGGGCTTTTTCCATGTTGAAGTCCACCTAAATTCTGTCCTGGTTGATTTCATATCAGGCTGAGTAAAACAAAAAGATTTGTTTAGTGATAGTCTTCTGAATGGAGAGGAAACTAAATGCAGATGTCTGTTTTTCTGTCCGAAGATGGAAGCCAGAGCCCCAACAGTATGAATAGCTGGATTGGAATTCTGGACATGCTGTGTGCTGTAAATGTTGGAGACGGGTCAGCACCAGAACAGCTCCATGCTCTCTGTCCCGGTCCACCAAGCAGATTCTTAACTCATGCCAGGATGCACTTCATGCTTCATTCTTTTAACTTTTAAAAACATACAGGTCACCATTTATTCATTATCAGTAAGCAGTGCATCCTGGACATAGTGTACCACTTCACATCGTACAACCATTCTAAACCATTAATAATAGTAGCTCCACTTTGTACCGGGATCCATCACACCATCCTGTATATTTTCCCAAAACTGCATCCCTTGTATGGATTTCCTCCCACATAAATGCAAAAAAAGCTATCAATTCTGAGTTAAATGTTTTTATTAAATTATGTTTTAATTGTTTTCTGTGCTCTCTGATCACATACTAAACCAAAAGTTCCATATCTTTAGGACAAAATAAAGACTTGTGAAAGTTAATGAGATCAATATTTAAATGTAATTTTAGAAAATATACATCCGAGAGCGTCACATAGTGCAGATAATATCTATTAATGAGGTGTACAAATGTAACCCAGAGACATAAAAACTACAACTAAAGTAACAAAGAAACCTTCACCTGATGAAGAAGTTGAAGACTAACAGGCAACAGCAACTGTGGAAAATAAAGCTGAGACTTGATACAAGGGCTAATTAAGGTGACAAGGAACAGACGTGTACTGACGTGACCACATATGTTGGGGGTCCACTGGCTGATGGGAAGCATAGTTCTGAGTAAAAAGTAGAATTAGATGGAATTAGATGCTGGTTAGATTAACAGAATTAGATTTGTAAGAGAAATGTTATATCTAGATTATATCTATATAGGGTTTATTTATATTTACAATGTAATTAATGTTTGTGTAGTTCAGTAGCTATTGTAGAAATAAGAAATAATGTGGCATAATGTCATTTCCAAATCTAGTTGTATGTATGTATGTATGTATGTATCTCTCTACACATATACATTTGTACATATATACAATTTTGACACTCATTTTCAATTTCTCCCCAAAAATCTAAAATTGAGGGTTTTGCTTTCAGCTTCTTTATGAAAACTTTTGCACAAAATCCAAATTTATCCCAATGTTATTCTTTAAACCTCATCCAGAGCATCCAGCTGCCTGTAGGTCATAAAACTACTTTCTTTTTAGAAATGTTAGAATTTCTTCTTCTATGAATGTTATTGTATCTAAAAGTGTCAAGAAAAAAGTTATTCACTTTTTACACACTACACACTTTAAATCCTTTCTTCTTACTGAATAAAACCAGTATACATTTAAAGATGTACATCAACATTTATCAGCTTATCTGTGGACATTTTTCTTCAGTTTGTATATGTATATACATTCTATGGCAAAGGTACTGGGACACCTGACTTTTTCGACCTTATGTGATTCTTTGCCAAACTTCATCACTTGAACTGGGAGACTAAATGTGAAATACTACTGGCTTGACTATGAACGTTTTTATTTTATTTTACAAATTAATATTTTAATACAAAGAAATGGTAAATTAATAACTGGTGATCTGGTGAACACTGGCCACACAAAAAATGTCCGTAACACTGCTTACACTTGAGTTTTAACACATGCATATTTCATGTTGCATATTTTTATCTTTGTGTCAGAGAGAGTTAGAAAGATAGAGAAGAAGACAGACAGACAGACAGACAGACAGACATTTTTATTTATATTTGATAAATTATGTCTTGATCAAGAATTACAGATCCAAACACGTTCTTTCCTCCCAGATTCCTCAGCTGGGTGCAAATAAAATGATGCCTCAGGACTTCCTTGCTTCATATCTGGATTTTTGGGAGCAGGTTCAAAGTCACTCAATGTTGTATGGGGTGTTGCAGGGAACAGGAAATTTGGAACCAGGAGAAGGGCGTCGGCGGTTGTTTGGAACCGGTGTGAGCTCTTTTAGAACCCTTTGCGAATTAGTTATAATGGAATTATGGAGTGATGATATGAGAATGGTGATATTGTGCGAGTGCTGCACAAGAGAATTTCAGCATCATTACCATTGTGTCCGGTCTGCTAATGCGACTACAACATGGGTGCGTCATTTCGAAGAAACAGCGATGATGCATGTTGTGGAACAGAGCAGCGAGGGCTTCTCATGATGGCAGCTTAAACATGCTCTGGTGTGCGGCCCGTTTAACACCACCTGGGGATTTTTTTAAGGGTGAACCTATAAATGAGCAGATGGGAAACGATCATGACCAGTGGTGGACTAAGTACACAAACCATGTACTTGCATTAAAGTAGAGAAACACTCGGTAAAATATTACACTTGAGTAAAAGTACAAAAGTATTTGCCTTCAAAAGTATTTGTGTTCCAAAGTACTATGATTTGTTATGGCTATAATGTACCTATTATCACTTTGTCACAAGACTCTTTGCTAAATCAACTCAGTTGTTTCATCCATCGTTTTTCTCTCTCTAAATGTTTTGCTTGCTGTTAAACTGATTTTGAATCAAAACAAGTTCAAAACAGAGCGTGTGCTCGAACCTGATTGGTGGATTGATGTGTGTTTGACCAGTTAAGTTTTTATCATAAATAAAAAGGAACGACTGATTTGCAAAAATATACAGTACAGACCAAAAGTTTGGACACACCTTCTCATTGAAAGAGTTTTCTTTATTTCATGACTATGAAAATTGTAGAGTCACACTGAAGCATCAAGGGCTATTTGACCAAGAAGGAGAGTGATGGGTGCTGCGCCAGATGACCTGGCCTCCACAGTCACCGGACCTGAACCCAATCGAGATGGTTTAGGGTGAGCTGGACCGCAGAGTGAAGGCAAAAGGGCCAACAAGTGCCAAGCATCTCTCGGGGAACTCCTTCAAGACTGTTGGAAGACCATTTCAGTGACTACCTCTTGAAGCTCATCAAGAGAATGCCAAGAGTGTGCAAGCAGTAATCAAAGCAAAAGGTGCTACTTTGAAGAACCTAGAATATGACATTTTTCAGTTGTTTCACACTTTTTGTTATGTATATAATTCATATATAATTCCACATGTGTTCATTCATAGTTTTGATGCCTTCAGTGTGAATCTACAATTTTCATAGTCATGAAAATAAAGAAAACTCTTTGAATGAGAAGGTGTGTCCAAACTTTTGGTCTGTACTGTAGTTGAGTAAAAAGTAAGAGATTGACTTTGAAATGTAGTGAAGTTAAAGTAAAAGTCTTGCAAAATAAAATACTTCAGTTAAGTACAGAAATGCAAAAAAGCTACTTAATTACAGTAACGAATTACATAACAGATCAAACCAGTGTTTTATTCTTTATTAGATTATCAGTTAATAGATTAAAAAAAAATTTGTTGCAAATGTTTGTATTTGGCCACTTGTTTTATTTTGAAGGTAATTGTTCGTTTGTGGTATATGTAGTACGTAAATTAAACATATCATCGTGACAGACCTTTATACCACACTATACTGCACATGGACACTTTAAGGACAATCACACTAAATAACTTTAATTTGTATCTAAAACCGAGTGCTTAATTGGCTTCCCAGGAGCGCGGTTGAAGATCGTGACGATGCCTGCGCCCACACTCTCTTTCTCTGTATTGCTGCTAAATTCCTGAGAATTTCTCAGAAGGCCCGGTGAATATGATATATGTCCTGCTATTTTGTGGTTCCTTTGCTGTCATGAGTTGAGATTTGAATTCTTGTTCTTGAATCAGCAAATTTTCTTTAAAAACCATTCACGTTGGTTCAAGAATTTAAAGCGAACCACATCTTTATTCTCAATCACAAAAGAAAAATGATGACAAAAAGAGCTTTTCCTCCTTCTTTACAGCTCCGCAGAGTGCAATCAAACCAAAGCTTGCTGAGCAATAACACGTTCCTCTTTACATTTCTGCCACGGACGTCACGCTAACAAGGCTAAAAGAATTATTATTGTGTGTCTGGATGGAAACGTGAAAGAACAACAATTTAAATCAAGGTGAGACCTTAGATTCAAGAAGAAGGATGTGTGGAAACATGAAAGAACAATAATAGCAAGATGGAAGCATATGGAAGTTAAACTCTGCATGACCCTAGTGACGGCGTTACACCATGGAACAGCAGGAAGTCATAACAATTATTGCTCACGATAGCTCCGGAATGATCGAATTGACCCTGTAGTATGGCTATGTTTCCGTATCGAGTGTATGGACTGGTCGTTTTTTTTTGTCGTTACACACTTATGGAGATTTCCATGTCAGATTTTGGATTACTGTAAAGCTCATACTGGATGCTGAAGTCAGAGGCTTTGCAAACACATAAAAAACACACCGTACTAGCAATACAGCATGACGCCATGTCTATTCTATTCTTCTTAGTGGCCTTGTCATAATGTTTTGGGTGAATTTTTTCAACAAAAGAATGCACATCAGTCATCTAACAATGCTTAAAAAAAACACAATGTGATTCAGAAAATTATAACCTGAAAGCCAAATTCTTTTTCTACCTAAAGTATTTCCATGACCCAGAGTCATTATTTTAGCAAAAAAAAAAAAAGACTTTTGAGCCAACATTTTCTCAGCATGATGTAAATTATGCATGTCAAACCCAAAGATGTAAATTCACATGATATGTGATTGATTTTTGCTCAATTATGTAAATGTGTAAAAGAGTTTTTTAGCAAATGACAGTACACTACCCCATAATAAATAATATTCTTTAAGACTCCTGGGTAGGCTAGGCCATGTCTCAACTACACATAAAAAACAAGAGTTTCAGAAACAACTGAGCATATACTTCACTTTGTGATGAATAAATCAAGAGTCTGTTACTGTGAGTGTGTGTGCAAGGTGTGTTGGAATTGGAGTCCAGGGCGGCCATATTTGAAGGTTGCAATATAGACTAGCACTAAAAAGTTTCAGAAACAACTGAGCATATACTTCACTTTGTGATGAATAAATCAAAAGTCTGTTACTGTGAGTGTGTGTGCAAGTGTGTGTTGGGAATTGGAGTCCAGGGCGCCATATTTGAAGGTTGCAATATAGACTAGCACTATCACTGTGACCATGTGCTAGCATGAATGCTTTGTAAATTGTTTTATTTTCTGACAACCTGTGCTATTTTTAACTACAGGTAGTGCATTGTTAAGACTTTAACACATTACAGTACATAATTTAGCAATAAAAACAAAACAATTTACTCTAGCATACTGAATATGTAAAATATGTATGTATATGTATGTTTACTGTTTAAGTAGAGAGACAGGAGCTAAAATTAAGTTTTGAAACACGAAAAATTCGAACCAAAATCAAAATGCTGTGTAAAAATTAAAATATTTATTGAACAATATTGTATCGCGATCATCTACACTACCTGTATTTCCCCAGCCAAGCTCCAATTTCTGTCTAATTACTTTATTTCTGTTATAACATTCTGAGCAGCAGCTCCAGGTCAGCTCAGGTGCACACATCATCTATATTGCAACCAGAACGAAACACCACTGGGAACCTGAATGTGGAAAATCCATGATTTTTGAGAATGAACAGAAGCACAGATGTTTGAATTAAAAATGGCTTTCCTCTGAGACAGTTGTCGAACCTCTTGTTGTGATTTGTGTGGTGTGATGGGGCTTTCCCAACCTGCTGTCCTGAACACTTTTCTATCCACACTCAACAGAGACGCACAAATCTGGATGAAATTATGATGTCATGGATCAGGTTCTGTTTAAAGACATGATGGGAGTGGGAAGACGTCACCCAGGAGGATGAGTTCACATCCAGATTGAACAAAAGCTCCTTGCAAAGGTCACTTATTTCTCACAGTCCAACTTCAAACCATTTTTTTTTTTTTTTTATCTTTAACACCTATTAATTTGTACAGTGGGGTTTTTGTGCCGCGTTAAAAAAAAGTATAATTTATGATCACGAGAAAGTGGTAGCAGTACAAGAATAGTCAAATATTCTAACCCACTAAAACAGATGAACTTAAAAGCACAGAATTATATATTCTTATATTTCCTGTCCTTGAGTCATTATCTTAAGATGAAGAGATCATTGTAATGATACATAATTCATTTTAATATCTCATTGCTGTATTTCAGGATTTACAGAGTTACTCTACACCCCTGCAGCATTCACGACAGATGAGTGAAGCAGAGGCAAAACCTGGGAGTGGGTTTACTGATTATAATATGAGCAAACATGGGAGGAGGTGGCTTATTGGTTAAGGCATTGGAATTCATATCTAAAGGTTGTAAGTTCATCCCAACCGCACCAATCTGCCCTTCCTGGGCCTCTGAGCTAAGCCCTTAGCTGCTCAGTTATATGAATGAGATCAATGTAAGTCGTTCTGGATAAGGACGTCTGCCAAATGTCGTGAACAAATTCAAAACCAAATTCCCAATTCAAGTCATATTCCAGCTACAGGACACTTCAAGGTACAAACCTCATAAGCAGGGTGCAAAACAGAGAACAAAAAAAACTAAAACAAGAAAAGATCAAAAATCACAATAATACATACCAATGAAAAGTTTGGCAGATGTAGGAACTCTGACTAACGCTTTGCAAAGCCCTGGTCTGCTGGACTGCTCTCAGGAGTGTGTGATCAGTAACCAGGTGTGCATGATTAGTAATCGGGTGAACGTGACTGTGAGTCTGTTGCTGAAAAGTGTACCTCCCAGTGGCTGTGTGTGTTCTGGGAATCAGAGGATGCTGATGTTTTCCTGACAGTAGCTAAATACACAGAAAGGACGTGAATTAAAATTTAATATTTAGTCTAGTTTTCTATGGTAATCAATAAATTGTACAATATATTAGATGTAATGTGCTTTTTGAACATCCCATTCCACATTTAGTTGCCATTTGCTGGCATTATTAGCTTCTCTCTTTTTGGTTGATGTTCCACTAGATTCTGGAGATTTGTGCTCATTCCATATTCATCTTTATAGAGCTGGCTGTGCATTGAGGCATTGTCACGCGGAAATTTTCAGTCTGCTTATTAGATATTTGTTATAAAAAAATTAACATTTATCGCATTTGGTAGACACACTTATCCAGAGCGACTTACACTTATCTCATTTATACAACTGAGCAGCTATGGGGTTAAGGGCCTTGCTCAGGGGCCCAGGAGTGGCAGCTTGGTGTTGCTGGGATTTCAATTCACGGAGTCCAGTGCCTTAACCACAAGGCTGCCACCTATATAACAGATAGCATCATTATTTTCTATTTGAATTGCTACGCTAAATCTATTTTACCTTTTTTTTGTGAATTTTTTACTTGAATAATGTCCACAAAATGAATAAATTCACTGTGCCGGATTACACTCGTTATCAGCTATTAATCTTTAAGGTGAAATTAGGTCTTGGGGGAAAAATTACAGTTCATGCATCAGGTATGCAACTGCATGTTTCTGTAATTACAGACTGATGCAAAAAATCATATCTTACAAACTACATCTGTCAGCAGTCAATTCACATCACAACAGTCTGTTATTTACTATTTTCGGCAGGAATTTACTGGATATACTAAACATACTATGATTCATTCCATAAAAGTCTCAATACACTTATTATACATGCAGTTTATTAGTTCAGTGCATCCAATTAGGCAATTAGATTATTGAATTTAGAGTTTGGAAAATGAGTGCAATTTGTTTTAGGCACAACATCACGAAATATCGGTTCACACGCAATGTCAGGGAATAACATAGTCAAATACATTTTTACATTTTATTCACATGTAAAGAAATCACGATCACAAGCGATGTGTTTTTCGTTCCCCAAAAAGTTTTGTAATAGATACTTAAAAACATAAACTTAGTTTTAACTGTTCTATCGCTGTCTCGGGTTGTTTTTAGGGGATTGTGTAAAAACAAATGAGTAACTATGTACAAGGAAACGCAAAGAACTGCTCTTACAGTGAAGAATGTGCGAGAAAGTGCCCTATAGGCGTCTCCTCTGTGTGAAGAGATTGAATTGTTTCCCTGACAGGAAAGAAAATGCGATGATGTGCTCGCTTATTTACACAAAAAGAGTGTCCCATAAGCTCACTGGCATGTCAGAATGTGTTGTGTTGTGCTATAGGCACTCTTGCACTCAACATAGTAAGATGAGTAAGACAGACCTCCTTACATGTGTTTAAATGTGACGTGGTGCCCCATAGGCTTCTTCTACAGAAAGCAAATGAGCCGAGATGTGCCCTATAGGCTTCCTTACATGCATTAAAAGTTTAATGACATGTGCTACAGACTCAATTACATAAAATAAAATGTCTTACTTCATAAGAAGTAACATGACATGCCCAAAGTGCCCCTGTACAAAGAGGGCAGTAATCCCCAAACTGAGGTGTATGCAATCTGATGAAGAGGATACCTAAACAAAATTTCTGAAATGCACCGTTTATTCAATGATTTAACATATAACATTCAAATAGAGTATGTTTTTCTCCAAAACCCCATGTCCCCACTTTAGTGTATAAACAGCAAAAAATGCCCTTTAGGCATTAGCAATTCCCTCTACAGCATTTAAGAGCTGTGCTTTTCACTTTTTTTCCTCCACGTTGAATAAGATATTAATAATTTTGGCCCAAGCCAATTTTCCGGCTTCACTAGTTTCCAATAAAAGTTTAATTCTGACGTTCAGGGTCCATTTTAGGAGGAACCTTGTTTGCGGTTTTTAATTCGTTCCATTCATTATTAACTTCACCACACAACATTCCTTCTCGTAATTATATCTAAGAGTACACTGTGGCATCCAAAACCTAATGCCGTGATGCATGAACCAAGTGAAACACAAACGAGGATTAAAAAACCACCTAATTACCCCTTTACACACACTGCTGCCGCAAAGACTGCAGGAATACTGCCCCCTGGTGGCTACACTTGTGCACACTCTATATCTTTAATATATCATCATAACTGTTATTCTCTTACATAAATCTGAAAACGAGGTGTCCAAAAACTCCCTGACAAGTGCCAAAACGTAAAAAAAAATATGAAATAAAGAGCCCTATATGTGACCAAACGTGACAAAAGCTGATGTGGTGTATATAGGGGTATCTCATCTATTTAAAGGATACTGGATTACCTCACAAATCCACCACAGTATGTAAGGACTCTTAACTGAGAGTCTGACATGGTTGTCTGCAGCAGGGAAAAGGTCCTGGCTTCGTTCCTCTTCACCGTCTACACTGCAGACTTCATGTTCAGCTCAGAAACCTGTAATGACTCTGCCATCATCAGCCTGATCACGGATGATGACAGGGAGTACAGAGGACTGATCTAAGACTTTGTGGATGGTTGCCAATTAAGTGCCCTATAGGTTATATTACAAGAAGACCTGACAAAAGTGTGTAGTGCCCTAAAGGCTTTCCTACGGGCAAAAAAAAAAGTACCCTCAAGGCTATATTGTGACATGTGATAAACGCTGATTTGATGCCCTACAGGCAAAAATAAATAAAAAATTAAGTGGCCTATATCTATATTGTGACAAAAGTTGAGCCTGCATGTAAAATAAAATAAACCGCTGAGGGTAAAAGTTTGTGCGTCCCATCCCGCTTTTTTTTTTTTAGTTGTGGTTGAATAAAATAAATAATTTTCCATTTCCTATTTATTTATTTGTGAATATTTACAGTATGCCGTGTCCAACATGTTCACTGTGCTAATTAAAGAATTAAACAACAATTTGTCTTGATATTATATGAAAATAACCACAAGGTGGTGTGATGAAGTTGAATTAATACTAATAAAAGGAAAAAAGGAAACTGAGAAAGTGCCAAATCATTTTGGCCTGAACAGAAAAAACTGGAGCCTCCTTTTTAGAATAAATATATTTGCACAAAAAAAAAAAGATAAGACGGCCTTGATTCCATGTAGTATCCTTACCATGTAGTCATTTAGAATCTTTAGAGTCGACGTTTTCCTGTTGTTTGTTTTTTTTAACCACGTAAGGCGTGCAAACTTTTGCACATAAATCTGATCAGTCCAAAAACAGAAATTCTACATGCGGTGTGTGGGACAGTGTGACTGTTAGGCATTTTTACTGATCAGCATCATCATGTTGAAATAAACTTCCACACATTAATCTGATATTATCTCTTCAGGATGTTATTTATAGCCCTGAGCTCGTCGCCGGTCAGTGGAGAAAGGTTGTATCCCCTCAGTTCAGGCTTCCCTGCAAAACAAAGCAAAAGTTCTCATTGTTAGTATCTGAGGAGATTAACGGCGAACGCTGTACGAGGGGTTACACACTGTGCTCAGATCTGAAATACAACTTCATATCAACATACTGGGAACCAGTGTACATCCACTAACATACTGACAACTGCAGACCTGCCTGAAGAAATAAACAGAGAGAGAGAGAGAGAGAGAGAGAGAGAGAGAGAGAGAGAGAGAGAGAGAGAGAGAGAACGATAGATAGATAGATAGATAGATAGATAGATAGATAGATAGATAGATAGATAGATAGATAGATAGATAGATAGATAGATAGATAGATAGAAATGGAACAAAGGAAGGAAGGAAGGAAAAAATGGAAAGATGGAACAAAGTAAGGAAAGAATGAAAGATTGATAGTGCGTGAAGGAAGGAAGGAAGGAAGGAAGGAAGAAACAAATAAAGGAAGGAAGGAACAAATAAAGGAAGGAAGGTAGGATGGATAGATGGAGGAAACAAAAGACAAAAGAAAGGAAAAACAGTAAGGCTGGAAGGAAGGATGGACAGGCAGATGGATGGATGGATGGATGGATGGATGGATGGATGGATGGATGGATGGATGGATGGATGGATGGATAATACATGCACCAGTCTATATATTTTATCTTGAATCTGGTAATAACATTTTCTGCCCCAAAGCATCAGGAATTACTTTCAATTTAAATATTTCTTCAGGGTGTCAATACTTTTTGACAAACGTTTAATCAAATATCCCTTTTTTTTTATTTTTTTTTTTTATAAGTGCCTCCTGAAGGGGTGCCAATAATTCTGGAATTGATCATAAATAAGAAGCCCAGATTACCTTGTAGATCGTTGAGTCGGTTTACTTTTGCTTTGAGACCTTTCCGGAGCTCGTTAATTTCCTTCTCTAGCTGTTCCTGGTCTGTTGAGGAGAAACAACCATGATGATGATGATGATGATGATGACGATGAATACGTGTGTAGTACGGTAAGAACGTGGAGAAGAGCTTTACCTTTCTGAATCATGGATTTGGTGCTCTCCTTAGGGAATTTAATGAACATGTTCCCGAAGCAGACTTTGACTTTGTCTGGAACGAAATGAAATTACAGGCGAATGGATCAAACGATTTATACCACAGCTCTCCACTCTGCACTCTGATTGGTCACCACTCTCCACTCTGATTGGTCAGAGGGGGTCAAATCATTTTCTAGGACAGGAGCTCGGACACTAGCGCAGCCGCGGATCGCAGGGTTTGAGTCGGGTTCAGAAATATTTGGACAATCCCATCCTTTTTTTTTTTCGTTCTTCCGACATAACTGAAGTGTAGACTTTTATTTATTTATATTAATGGGGTTTAAACCAAACATTTTGCATTAAGAATTTGCAAACTACAGCCATTTTTTCCCCCAGACTCAAAAGTAATCTGACACGTGACTGATCACTGATGTTTATTTATGATGTGTCGTCTGATAAATGTAGCAGGATGAACCACAGTTCATATGAGCCTTCAATAATGGAGCTTCCATGTAATAAATAACTGCAATTCCCTAAAAAATAATCTTTTGAAACCCCCTGAATTAAACTTGAAAGTCTAGCCATTAATTACACCTTGACTGCTTCGTTTCAAATCCATTGTAGAAATGTGCAGATGCAAAATCCTGAACATTGCATGTCTGTCCAAATACTTATGCCCCTGCGTATACCTGCGGCCATTATTTTTTGTTGTTGTTTGTTTTTAAATAATAAACTTTAGGCCGGGCAAAGTTGGAACTCCTTCCTTAAGGTGGTTGATTCTTTTTCTGTAACAAAACGCCACCTTGTGGTTAAAAATAACATGAAAATGAAATACTGATTTACACTCTATTGGCAAAAGTATTGGGAGACCCAAGTTTTCCAACCATATGTGCTTCTTCCCCAAACTGTTACCACTGTTACATTTTACATAAGAGACCCAAACAATTATCTATCTATCTATCTATCTATCTATCTATCTATCTATCTATCTATCTATCTATCTCCAAAAGTATTGGGTCACCTGGTCATAAGTTTGATATCAGATTTATGAGCATTACATTCAACATTTAGTCCCAATTCCCTCTTATAATTCCCTCCACTCTTCTGGGAAGATGTTCCACTAGATTTTGGAGTGTGCTTATGGATATTTGTGTGCTTTATCCACAAGAGTGTTATGAAAGGCAGGTACTGATGTAGGTGAGGAGACCTGGGGTGCAGTCAGCGTTCACATTCATCCCAAAGGTGTTCAGTAGGGATGAGATCAGAGCTCTATAGCAGCAAGATCTTCCTCTCCAGAGCATCTAAATCTTCAAGTGCTCACTTTGTGCACAGGCGCATCGCCATGCTGGAACAGATTTTGGGTTTCCGAGTTCAAGTGAATGCAGAATTTTATTAGAGCGCATCTAAAGACAATCGAGTGCATCCAGATTTGTGGTAACCGTTTGGAAAAGAACCACATATCGCAGGAAAGGTCAGGTGACCCAATACTTTTGGCAATATAGTGGATCTGTTTGTTGATATGGACAAAATGTATTGGGACACCTGATTTTTTCAGCCATAGGTAGATCTTTCCCAAAATGTTTGTTAGGATGTATTTGGATGCCGTAACATGGAATTTCTGCTTCATATAAACTAGGAGAACAAACCTGCTCCAGCATGGAAATATCCCTTGAACATTCATGAAGATCTGCTTTACATGGGTTGGAGTAAAGAGTGGAGGTTATATCAACGGGAATGGGATGATTTCTTATAGTAAGGTGACGACCAATGTTATGTACACGTTTAAACGCTTGTTGTGTAGTGAAGTTACCGTTGTCACAAGTGTTGTTCTTCAGAGCATTCATGGCTTCCCGGTTTCTGTTTCTTCTTCCATCCAGTTCCACAATCTGCACTCAGTGAATGAGAGCTAGTTTCAGCTTTTAGGTGAATTCAGACACAGATTCAGGATTAATATTCTCTTTAAGGCTCGTACCTGTTGTTTGTCGGAGAGAACATCTTCAGCAGCGACTTCCACCTCAGTCAAATACTCCATCACTCTCTTACAGTCCATCATGCTACTGTAGGAAGAGCTTGCGCCCTGCCAAATACACTCCGGCTTGTACAAGGAAACAAGAAAGCGTCTAAACCTTGGTTCCGCATACCTCACCTTTACATTTGCTTGTAAAAAATGTTTAAAACTAAGACACAAAACATAAAATATAGTGCATCAACTATATTTATATTTTTGTAATTTCTCTCTAAAATGGTGTAATGTATATGAGAAAGGATGAATCGATCCATGATCGTTCGAGAGGATTTTGTGTGATGATTAAAATGGTCGAAAGTCCAGTCCAGTTCTGTGAATGAAAAATTCTTGATCTTATATGATTTTGGACATCGTGTTGAGACACATAGCTGTGAATGTAATTCATTTGGAAGTGAAATTAATTTTGAACAAAATATACTGTATATAAAATGTTGAGAATCGAAACGTGGGTACAGTATTACGACCTGACACTAGGGGTCACTGTTGCGTAGTTCACAAGACGAACACAAGTCTGACGATAAACCGGTATACCGCGATAAAGATATCTGAAATAGTAATATGGTTCATTCTTTGGGGTTAATCCCAGGTTCTTGGAGTACCCACTGTTCTGTGTTTTTTATTGTTTTTATTTTCTCTGCTTTAATACACACTTTTATGGCATTTGGTAGACACCCTTATCCAACTTACATTGATCTCATTCATACAACTAAGGAGCCTTTAAGGAACTTTTGGAATCCAAGGTCCAATGCCTTAACAACTAAGCTGCCACTTCCCCCAACACATGCTCTAGTGTTCACCTCACCGAGAACCTCACCTTATCCCTCAACACCAGCTCCATAAGAAAGAAAACCCATCAGCATCTTAACTTCTTTCACAACCACCAAGCTGCCACTGCCCATGAACAAGGCCCTTAACCCTCAACTACTCAGTTGTATGAATGGGATTATTCTTCATTACTATTTGATTGATTTCCAGTAGTGTTGCAATATACACTATTTTGTTCCTTAATTAAAAATAAATCAATAATACTCATTTATATCATTTAAAAATAGACAATATAAACATAGTATTTATTCTGTTTGGGTTCTCATGAGTACCACATACTCAAAACTATCATTCTTCCCATAAAGCACTTCAAAACAGGGACATATCTTGTTATAATGCAATTTATTTGAAATTTATTTATTCTTCAAAAATAACTTTCAGTAACAAAAAAAAATAATGGCATTTGATTTTTTGTGCATGAGATGCAGATATATTGTGCTACAGTAAAATAAAGTACGTTCCTGGAATGTTTTGAGTTCCTATAAAAAATTGTAATTCGGCTTTTTCGAATGAAAAGAATATTCGAATGGAGGATTTTAATTAATGCGTACAGTATTTGCTCTGAGCATCGATACTCGTAATCCACAACGAATGGCCTCTGAAAGTAAGTTACATATAAGAAAGATTTAATTTAGGGAAGACAACAAGACAAATATATATATTTGAATAATATTTAGATGTACCACAATAATATTAAATGACACTGATAATATTGTAAATTAATTAATTAATTAATTAATTAATAAAGTAGGGTAAACATGCCATAAAACAAGTAACAATCCAATGGTGGGGTGTAGAGCTGCACAGTTCATCAAAAATCAATCGATTTTTTATTTATTCCCTGTAAACTTTTGAAATTTAGCATTTTATTTTATTATTCCATAATCCATTCAGTGGGGATGAGTTCAGAGCTCTATGGCCGGCCCTTCAAGATCTTCCACTCCAACAATATCTTCATGGAGCTTGCATTGTGTGCAAATGCATTGTCAGGTTGAAACAGGTTTGGGTCTCATATGTCAAGTGAAGGGAACGTTTAGAACTTTAATATATATATATATATCGGTTCCATATTGAACATTTAAACATTTCCAATGAGACATGTCCCAGACCCCTTTTACGAAGCCGGAAACCCCTAACCAATCATAGGAACTTTGAGAAATGCTGATCCATATATTTATATAAGGAAATTCATTAGAGAAGATAAGATTTGTTTGATAACATGTTCCTCTTTGGGTTCTTCATAGGGTTTTTTTGGCTCTGCTTCTGAAAAGAATTTGAGTAAAACAGTAAAAGAGGCAAACACCTTGTTCTAGGCTTCCAAGAGCCTTCATCATTTCCACCATCCAAAGGAGAAAACAGAAACTTTGGATTAGAAGGTCTAGTCTAGGGTCTTTATCTCTTCATATGAAATATTCGTGGATTTGTTCCTAAAAAACGAACTCGACACGTTTTTGTTTTGCGGCAATCCTCCGATTCTCCGACCCGGTCTCACCTACTGACTTTGAGTCTATAACACGATGAGATTCTGTTCTTCTCTCAGTTCTTGTTCTTCTGTAACCATCGTGGCTCTCATCCCCACATGAGTGGCTCCGCACCCCTGAGCTTTTTCTTATAGGACCGTTGACGTGAGGATCGTGTGATGGCGGCTTACGGATGTTCCCGACGGCCTGCATGCGTTTCACATGGTCCAAAGAAGAATCGATTTGTCTGTTAGAACGATGAGCTCGAGTCTCGCTGCTGCTCCCCCGGAAAGTCCCTGTTTGTTTTTTTTCCATCAGCGAGTGTGAGTACATGCACAAGGATCCGGAGTGCCGGTTGCACGTTTGTGGACGGACCGAAGTCAGTAAGGTGAAGGGGAAGGCACGCTGGCACTGCAGGATGCTTTTGGGGGCGCTGAGGCTGGAATGTGGTTTGCGCTGCACGGTGCAAATCGACTTGCTGCTCTCGTCGTGGAGCGTCAGGATTTGGCACCATTCGAGCTGCAGAATGCGGTCCAAGTACCCTTCGAACTGGCTGATAGGTCTTGAGCGAGGGACGTTTTTCCCATCCGTGTTTAAATACATTGCCAGCTCTTGCAGATTCCAGGAGTTAAAAGGCGGAGGCAAGAGGTCGGGGTAGCTGTCACCGGAAATGGCGTTTGACCTCGACGGAGCACCGGAAAGTTGAAAGTCAGAGGGATGGATGATTTCTTTTCGGAGATGTAGCACAGGAGGATCGGTGGTGAGCGCAGGATGCTGAAGTCGCTCCGTGTCTGAAAGGTCGCTGCCACTGTCCGTGTCCTCGTGCATCACGTGTTTGTTCGACTCATGTCTGGGGAGAGGAAGGTTAGGTAACACTGTGTCTTTCTGACTGCTTTGCTGTCTTTTCTGTTTGTAGCATCTTTCCAGGGGATAAGTTTTGATGGCCTGGTTCTTTGGCTTGCTCAGGATGTCTCTGTGATGGCTTAAGAAAAAAAAGTTTGCAATAATATGAGCAAACATGGAACACAGTAGCAAAATGATTGTGCAACATAATTATAAATCTCACATAACCGCAGCTGTAGTTATTGTCCTCATCTCTCGGGTGTGTAATCCCTAAAAGAGAAAATATTATTTAATATACATTCCAAATTAAAAAACTTGTTTGAGGCATAAAACAGGTCATTCTACACGTGCCAAATAGTGATTCTTTTACATTAAATTATTTATTGTTGTTTTTTTGGGGGGAAAAACATATGAAAAGCAATTTTGAACTACCTGTGAAAATCTTTATTGTATTTTGTGTGTGTGTGTGTGTGTGTGTGTGTGTGTGTGTGTGTGTGTGTGTGTGTGTGTGTGTGCGTGTGTGTGCGTGTGTGTGTTGTTTTATTTCTTTAAAGTTAAACATTTACCCATATACTTACCCATATACTTATGCTATATACAACCCATATACAACCCTTATTATACTGATTATACTTATTTCTGTTAAA
>JBCEWE010000202.1:2418275-2540775 GCA_039877035.1 Silurus lanzhouensis
ACTAACTGTTATACCATAGGGTAGGATTGGCAAGTGGGAGGCACGTAGCAAGTGACAAAGTTCGGGGAGCAAATCTTTGATTAAAAAATACAATGAAATATCACCATACTGAACCCTTTGAGTACATTAAGAACCCTTAATTTTATATATATATATATATACTGTATATATTATATAATGTATTATATATACATTTTGGAAGACTGGCCCAAGCTCCTGTATTTATGTTTATGTCTTCTGACTACAAGGTGGCGCTGTTGTGTTTTGTGTTTGTAGGAAGAAGGAACAAGAGGCTTTTAATTCATCACAAATTCAATACAGCACAATGAAATTCTTTCTTTACATATCTGCAGGGTCAGCCATACACCCAAAGAGTAAATAGGCCATGCCCAGGGCCTTGAACCACCAACCTACCAATCACTGAGCTACCACATCACTAACATTACTCAACAGGAAACCCTACAATTTAATATTTCCTCTTTCATAAGGCTTTCACAAAGGAACAATTTAGAATACTATAACAAAAAGAACCAAATATATCATATACCTTCAATTTCCTGAATGAGTTTTACCAAGAAACATTTATTGACCCAAGTAAATCAATTCCATCAATTAATACAACAACAAAAACTCAATGCTGACATATGGAACTAATAAAACCTGTGGGAAATGTTTTTTTTTCCTCCAGAACCTTACACAATATTTATAAAGATAAATCTACAAACCAACCAGAAAAACCCTATGGAGAACCTTGTTTTTTAAACCTTTCTGACTTGGGATCTTTTGAGAACTCGTCGATAAAATAATGGCGTCATTGTCACTATAATTGAGGTCGAAATGTTTTTTTTTATTCTGACATCAGGAACATCTGCTCTTTCTCATTTTCATTGACCCCATGGTGTACAGATATAATGGGTTAACGAGTTTAGCATGGTCTATACAGACTATTCAGATCTTTGCTAATGTAATCTTTCTCATGCCGTGATATGGTTATTTGATGCAAAGTATGCTGACATGACATTGTTAAACTCTGACCTTTATTTAAATGCCTGTGATTTCTGCTCCAGTCGATTTTTTCCTCCTGTGAGTCATGAGTCTCGATGCCATCTGTGTTTTCTTACACAAGTCTGTCGTGATCTGAATAACTGAAGAAAGATTTCAGCTGCAGGTCAGGTCTAGGGCTTCAACAAGATCTCAGATTTGCACTTGAACCTACTTATATTTGCCAATGACAACAGAGTTTCTCTTGGTGTTGGTGAGTGTGAATGAAACCATTCAGTGCCCTGTGCATGGGACAGAGACATCCTGGAAGTGACCACGCCCAATCAATGTGTGACTGTTCAGAAGAACTGTAGGATTATTTGTAGTAATACATCATTATATTGAGACAAACATGAAGCCAATTATTTCCAGTAAATTAAAAACACACTCCATACAGCATAACATAGGCACTATTTCAAGAAAGAAATGTTTCATAATTCATTTGAGTAGGTTCATAAAAAAAAAAAACATGAACCAGTTATGGAAAATTACTATATAAGAGACCATGCATTTCACTTTTAGTGGTGTCCTAGCTGAGTCAGTCCTTCTCTTAATACCATCATTATTATAAAGGAACGCAATATAACAAAGCGCTGCATCACAGACAGGAATCTCATACATCAAGAATGAAAGCCAGTGAAAAGCAAGAAACCCAATGAACCCAATTCAGTAAGTCTCTTGATGAAGGATTCTAGCTGCTCAACAGTTCTGGGTGTCCTTTGTTGTATTATTCGTTTCATGAAGCACCAAATGTTTTTTAAAATGGTGAAAGGTCTAGACTGCAGGCCAGTTCAGCACTATGAAGTCATGCTATAGTAATCGATGTAGTATGCAGTTAGAATTGACTTGCTCAAATATGCAAAGTCCTCCCTGAAAATAAACGCTTTCTGGATGGTCCCTCTCCTCTTTAGTCTGGAGGACATGGTGCCCATGGTTTCCAAAAAGTTGATTAAATTTTTAATTCATCTGACCACAGAGCAGTTAAACATTTGGTATGTTTTCTATGTTTTATTGTGAATTAAGTATGGGTTTATGAGATTTTAAATAAATTGCATTCTGTTTTTATTTACATTTTATACAGCGTCACAACTTTTTTGGAATTGATTCTTGTACAACCCCAATTACAAAAAAGTTGCGACGCTGTGTACAAACATCGTTAAAAATGGTATATATTCTCAGTTTAAACATTTGATATATATTTGTTTGTTTGTTTCTTTGTTTTATTGTGAATAGAATATAGATTTACGAGATTTGCAAACCATTGCATTCTGTTTTTATATATATTTACACAGTTTCCCAACTGTTTTGGGATTGGGATTTTTATCGCTTTTTCAATAAGGGCTACTTGTTACTGATGATTCGTGTCTCATGGTGGTAAAAGTATATTCTGCAATGTGTGAGACAACAACATGCAGCCGGCAGATCACAACAGTGCAGGATATTTGTCAGGGTTCATTGTAATTGCAGTTCACCTAACAGGCAGCAGAGGGCTCCAAATCTTACAAATTGCTGAGATAACCAGCAGATGGTTTTAAGGTATTTTGGTGCCAGTGGATTTTATTATTCCGAAACTTTCAGGTTCTAAACAAGTAATTTTAACAAATACTCATAATTTATTTTTATTTTTGACAAAAATACACATAATGAGATTTTGTTCTTCATTTGTTTGTTTTGTGACGAGAAGGACAAAAGGTTGAAATTAATGCCCGAGTAAATATAAAAACCTGTTGTTGGATTTATCTGACAGTTGAAAAAATATAATACAACTTCTTTGCTCATTTGGACATATCATTTCCAAATGAACAAAGGACATATTTGTTCATTTTTGACAATTTATTTTTCGCAGATTTTATTTCATTAAAAAAATCTTAAAAACCTTGTCCTAAGACACCCCCGAAACCTGACCATCAGTCTGGTATGTGCATTCATATTGTGTTCAATAGGGTTGATGTCAGAGCTCTATAGCCGGAGATCTTCCACTCCAAACCATGTAAATAAGATCTTCATGGTGCTGGATTTCTCAAAGGTTTGACATTTCTGACATCCAAAGACGTCCTACAATACAATTGAATGCCTTCAGGTTTGTGCTCACAGTTTAAAAAAGAATCACATATGGCTGGAAAAGTCTGGTGTCCAAATACTTTTGTCCATAGTATGTATCATATATCTATATAATAATTTTCTGTAAAGTAGTTAGTATGATAATTTAGTAAATGACACTCTAAATGAATAAATCATAAACTCAATGAGGTCAAACAGAACATGTAGAAATCAATCAGTGTGGACTCTGATGTATGAGATGACGAATTTCCATGTGTAATGAGTCGGCCTCAAAGTTATTTTGGGTCACTTTCTGCCCACACCTCCGTACGCTGAGGCGACTGACCCAGATAGAAATATAAAGCGAATACGTAAGGCTAACACGTACGCCTTTAAAACCAATGTATTAATATTAATCAACTGTGATTCCTTAGCGGTAATTGGTTACGTGTTTCCGGTAGTCATGACAAAGGCAAAGACAAAAGACTTAAATGTCAACGCTGTCACAAAGACGCTAACAGTAAACAGCACGTCTGTGGTGTGTCCTCTAGCCACCTTTGAGTAATGGTAGGTTTGGAAATTAGAGACTCGTGCCATGAGCCATGTGAACTGCACAATGAAAACATAAATACAAACACACAAACCCTGAAAACATTTCATCTACATCATATAATTTGGACTCAAGACTCATACATCACCTTTGTTTGACTGCCATGTGGGACATACACCTTCAGCATTTACTGAAAATAAAGACAGGACCTGAAAGAAACCATGCAAGAGTCGCTTTGTAATGTATAACATAACAGATTAAGAGAACCGCTAATGTGGACCAGGTTACACGAGGACTGAAAATGAAAGAGCAGAAAGACTCGTGAAAAACTAGTGTTTGTGCTGCATTAATCTGTAAAAGGTCAATGATTTTCTCAGATTATAAATCGTCTGATTGTATTCTATTCAGAAAGGCGAAGTTAGATCTGGATGTATTGCTATTCTGATAACTTTTCAGCTCATTTCTAATAATTTTCTAGGTATAAAATGTCTAGACGTTAATTTTAATGAAATTGTATTTGTATAGCGCTAAAAACGAAAACAAAGAACATTGTCACAAAGCAACTTTACAGAATGAAATAAATTCATAATATAAATGTTAAATTGATTAATTAGTCCTTTTATCTCTAATGAGCCAGCCAGAGGTGGTGGTGGTGGTGGTGGTTTAAGGGTAAATCAGTTATATATGGAGAAGAAACCTAGAGACAAACCAGACTCAGATGGGTGGCATCTCATTTATTGTTGTCTGAATCCATGTGTGCTAGTTGTAGCCCTGGACATTTTCATAACTGTTCATATTAATTGCAGTCCAAATCAATTTTTATGGTTCTTGAATGAAATAATTCATAGTAACTAGAAGTGGATATTATGACCTTCACTGTGTACGAAAAGCTTTCATAATAAAACATTGAGTTCGGTTGTGGTAGCATTGAAGTTTAAGACATTGGACTACTAATTGGAAGGTTGTGAGTTCAACACCAGCACCACCAAACTGCCACTGTTGGGCCCTTGAGCAAGGCCCCTCAGCTGGATTAGACAGACATAAGTCATTCTGCATACGGGCATCTGGCAAATGCTGTAAATGAAAATGTGAACTGTGTAAAAAAAAAAAAAAAAAAGATGGTGGTGGTCATATAAGGTGAACACAGGGTGACGCACCACCTACACTCTCCACTTTGACTAATAATAAGATATTTCAAAGTGAATAACTGGAATGAAATATAATTAATTTCTATGAATGCGTTTAACAGCAAAGGGAAAGTGTAAGTTAAAGCTAATGTATCTGATGTATAGAAATTATAGTTTTAGCTTTTCTGTTTAAAGACATACTGCAAACATTAAGAAGGGGAAAATAGAAATACAAAGTTTATAATGACTATATGTATTACATATACTGAAAAATAGAATTAAGTGTGTTTTCTTTGTATTTTTTTAGGTGGACTGGGACTTAAGCGAAGACCTGGCGACTGTTCTCAGCTCTATTGAACAACAACACTGTGGAAATGTAGTTTTGATACCCTTTGTTTCCTAAATGAAAAGTTTGTGATGAGCATCTAAAAGTAGACAGACACAAGATTTATTCTGCAAAGTACAATTTAAACAAAAGGGCAGATTGAGGAAAGGAAATTATAGTGAGTTTTTTTTAGGGAACAAGCATGAAGTTTGAAATGGTCATTGATGTTGCTGATCTTCTTTGAAGTGTATAAATAATTATGACATTGGACTTGTGATTGGAAGGTCCAATCCAACTCCAGCATCACCAACTACAAATCCTGCTTCTGGGTCCTCAACTTGCCCTCAACTGCTCAGTTGAATAGATGAGATAATTGTCAGTCTGATGAGGGTTTCTCCACAACACGTTATGCACACCACGGTGAAACGTATATTTTAATGCAAATAATCAAAACAAGATTTTTTTTTGTGGGCAAACTGGGCTTGTGCTTATCTTCTTTGAAGTGTATAGATCATTAAGATATTGGACCTCTGATTAGAAGGTTATGAGTTCAAACCCCTCAGCGCCACCAACCACAACTGCTGCTGCTTTCTGTAACCCAGTGGTGAATGAAGAACATGTACTTGAGTTAAAGCAGAGATTTTATTGGACACTCTGTAAAATATTATTCCAGTAAAAGTAAAAGTGCTCCCTTTAAACTTTCACTTGAATAAAAGTGCAAAAGTATTCGCCCTTTCACAAGACTCTTTGCTTAATCAACTCAGGTCATGTAAAAAGACTCTATGCTACTCTTAAAACACTGATCGATTATTAGAATAATACTAATGAGTTAAACTCTGATTGGTTTCTAATCAAATTATCATTAGCACAAAACCTTCTTTTCGCCTACTGATCCTCTAAAACATTTTGCTTGCTGTTGTACTGATGCTGTACTGTATGATCGTGCTAAGTATATACCTGGATAAGTACAGCAACCAATTACATTTACTTCTTTACTGTACACCACTGCTATAACCTGACATTTCAAAAACTGTAGAAAGATCATTACTCATAATCTGACACTCCAGTACTCATGTTAGTTCTCACTCTCCAGTGTTCTGTATTGTTTAAATACTATAATCACACTCTTGATGTCACCCAAATGAGGATGGGTTCATCTTTTGAGTCTGGTTCCTCTCAAGGTTTCTTCCTCATAACATCTAAGGGAGTTTTTCCTTGCCACAGTCGCCACGGCTGCTCATCAGGGATGAATACACATAACTCTTTGAGCTGCTTTGCGACAATGTCTGTTGTGAAAAGCGCCATAGAAATAAACTTGACTCGACATTTAATGTCATGTCCAACTTTTGCTGGTGTACCGCTGCATTTTCCAATTCCTCGTTCCCTGATTTGCAAAAAAAAAAACGCATCAAGACAGAACAATTTTTTGTTCTTCATCTTGAATCAGTGCCACGATTTCCAGGACATTCTGATCTGTCAATGCGTCTCTTGTTGCTCTTATATAACCACCGCTGAGACGCAGTTGGAGGGAGATCTGCTTCCACTAGACTGAGACATAAACAGTAAAATCAGACAGCTTTATGTAACACATATTAAGAGTTCATATCTACACCTGATTATTTATTTCATAAGCGTATCATTGTGCATTTCCAGGAGTTTCTCTGTGTGAGAGGGAGAAAGAAACGGAGCGTGTAGGTGTTCTTTTTTGACTTTATGTAGGAAAAAAAAAAAAGCTATTAGCTTTCCTTCAAAAGAAACGAGCGTGATGGTGGTGGAGCTGCATTCGGAAGCGGTCGCATTGACATTTCTGGGCTCTACGGCTCGGTGTTATATAAGAACTCAATATGCATGTTCTTAAAACAGGACTCCCTGCTGAACCTTCGGATTAAAGTACAAACAATAATCTCAATAATACCACCACCACCCCCCCCCCCCCACACACACACACACACACTTTAAAGTCCAAGAGAGAAAAGAAATTTAATTCCTAATATGATAATCAAATTTTTTTTTTAATCCTGTGGTGTTTTTCATAAATGAAACATGTTTCTGTTCTTGTTTTGAGGTAAGATTTGCCTTTAAAAAAGGTTTTAAAATAACCTTAGCACAAATATCAAACACTGATAAGACTGAAGATGAGGAAGAACATCATGTAATCATGAAATACGTCCTAGCCTTTTGTTTCATGATCAGTCATCTGGTCATCAGTGTGCTCACTTGGCTTACAGCACATTATATAACCTGGTATAAGATGTTTCTATAACCTGGTATTTTGATGAGTATGAAAAATACTAGTATGTTGGTTAATGATAACAATATTATCACATGACCGTGACTAAATTCTTTCGTGATCTCGAAATAACGAGTTGTTTTCTCATGATCAACACTTCATTTTCTCGCGATCTCGAAATAATGAGTTTTCTTGTGATCACGGCTTCATTTTCTCGTCAGAAAAAGAGCTGTTTTCTTGTCATTAGGACATAAGATTTTCAAGATCTTGACATAAACATTGTTTTCTCCTGATCAGTAATTTCTTTTTTGAGTATTCAACAGAAGCACAGCCTCCTTCTCAAGTGTTGAAAGTTTATATGTCAATCACTGACAGACACAGAGCTATTTCAGTTTGAATAAGTCACTGATTAAATTAAAAGCGAATGCGATCATCCATGATGCTGCGATGATGCTGCTTCTAGAACACGCTCTTATGCGGAATATGCAGAAAAATTAAGTACGAGGAAACAAGGTTTGTTACTCTATTATGAGATAACGAGAAAATTTATCACAAGAAAACAACTCGTTATGATGTGATCACGTGAATAAAATGAAGAAACAATGATTATAATGCACAGCCTTTTAGGACGTGTGACCATATATTAGTGCTTGTACTATTTAAAAAAATATATATATATATGTATATATATATGTATATATATGTATATGTATATATATATATATATATATATATATATATATATATATATATATATATATATACATATATATACATATATATATACATATATATACATATATATACATGTATATATACACACACACAGTAATTTCCGGACTATAAAGCGCACCCTTATATAAGCCGCACCCACTCAATTTTACAAATATTTTTATTTTTAACATAAATAAGCCGCACCTGTCTACACTAATGTACTTTACACAGGCTTTAACGAAAGACACGTTACACACGGTGTAACGGGTGAAATATGTTGCGCTTCCTTTAAGAGCAGAGCGGTATTTTGGGAATAGCATGCCACTGCATTTTTCCGCTATTACTGCATGTGTGCAAGGCCGAGGAATATGTCCTTATTATTTTCTGATGCTCATTTCTAAGTTTCTTTGACTAACCCGTAATTCTGTTGCCAAGAAAAATAAAAAAGCACAGGTTTGGAAACCTGTCTGTGCTTATATGATTTCTGTTGCAGCTGGAGTTAGTGAGCTCTCCCTTCACCCAGACTCAACGCGCTACAACGGCTTGTATCTAAACAGTAGCCTACCAAGAAAGTCATTGTTCACTGTCTTCCTCCTTCCTTTCACAACTATTTCTCTCAGGAGTTTATCTTTTGGCATCGTCGTGCAGCTCAGAACAGAGGTGAGGTGCGTTTTTTTCGTTTCCGTTCCGAAATTTCATTGGTCTAATGTTATGGGGTTCAGTTTTTTGGCTTGAAGTTTGTGAAACCGGGAAAAACCCAGGAAAAATTCATAAATTAGCCGCTTCATTGTTTAAGCCGCGGGGTTCAAAACGTGGGGAAAAAAGTAGTGGCTTATTAGTCCGAAAAATACAGTGTGTGTGTGTATATAAATATATATATATATATATATATATATATATATATATATATATATATATATATATATATATATATATATATATATTACATTACACAAAGATATTGTTGTTCCAATACACATAAAGAGAATAAACATGTTTATAGCAAAACGTGTTAATGCAATACTTTTCTGTGAGATATATATATATAATTTATTTATTGACGGACACTGTAAATTACTTTTGTAAGTCGCCCAAATGCTAAACATGTAAATGTAATACATAGGGGTAACTCCAAATCCAGAGGGGTATAAACTTTTGCTCCCACTTATTCAGTCTTGCATGTTGAAAGGAAACTCTGGCCTTTGCACCAGGCTTAATAAATAATGCTTACAAGGTAAAAGATATTCAGCAAAACTGCAAATGTGTTTGTTTGTTTGTTTGTTTGTTTTTGCTTCAGATAACTCTTGAGGAATTTGTGTAGATCAATACAGAGAACCTTCAGACCTCCATATCTTTCTTCAGTCCATATCTTTCTTCAATCTTTCTGCAAGATCGATCACATCGGTCTGTTACTTAAGACACGTTCGATGCTCTCATTATTGCTCTTGTTTGCTTCCCTGAACAAGTCCTTGTATGACTCTGTAAATAAATAATGCCCGCGGACGCTCTGTCCTCGATCCACACAAAGAAGAGGATAAGAGATATGCTCACGCTGAGGTCAGGCAACAAAGGTCGACTGAGGAACAAACAAAAACAGCTAAAGTGGAACGACGCTGATATCACGAGGAGGAGGATTGCTGATTGCTTTAGGAAATATGTAGAGAACGTGGCTTTAACTGACGGTTTAGGAAAATGTGTCAAGTTTTTATAGAATGGAATAAATCATAAAATGTAATTTCCTCCATGATTTCACTCCAGTATACGGGAGCAATGCTCTGTATAGAAATAAAGTATACAAATGTGTTTTAAAAACTGTATATGTGTTTAAAATGGAATTGCAAAGGCCATTTTTTGGAGTCTCCAATGTCAGGGTAGCCCTCAGCCTTCTAACGCAGTTTATACTATGTTCTATGGGATGTTCTTCAAGTGGTTAAAGTTTCTATCCAATCATATTTCAGCATCCTGTGTTGCCATGGTCGAAGAAATCTGCCTTCTTTAAGGCCTTCAGAATCAACAGTGCAGTGCTTGTAGCTTCATACACATGTTGCTTGAAGATTGTTGCTCTAAACAATCAGATTTCGAGTTGATGACTCCAGGGCCATCTTGCAGGTGTCCAACATTTATTTTCACGTCTTTTGATTGGATGGTCAGAGAGCTCGCACATCGCATCTGTAGCAAACTGTACAAGCTCGAATTTATTCATATATCTGAATTTAATAACTGTTTTTTTTTCATTCCACAATGGCTGACAGAGGGGAAGAAATTGATTTGGTCGCAGATACACTCTACTGTACGGGCTTTTTAAGTAACGCTTGATAACTTGAGGAAAGCTCTTTTTCATTAACCAGTTTCGCGTTTTCTGTCCTGTAGAAGTTTCACAAAAACACACAATTTGACTTCATTTCGAATCCGTAAACCGTAACGCATGGGAAAAAATGCACAGAAATGCAGGGAAAAATCTGGGGGTATTTAATAAGGTTAATATTGATGTTTCTGCTAGAGATGATGTATGTGGGAGGTGCAGTTGTGGCTACAGTGAAAGGAGACTGTATTGTGTTCATTGGATTTTTTGCTTTAGTGAAGCCATTCATTCTCACTGTATGAGTTTTACTGTCTGTGATGCAGCGCTCTGTTCTACTCTATAATACTGATGGTTTCCACAGCCAGGGCTTCATAATGATGTAATTACGAAGTGGATGGATTCAGGTGGGACACCACTGAAGACCTCGCTGTGAAATGCACGACCTGCCACTGCTAAAATGTAAAGAAATTTATTCAAAACTTAAAACTTTCTGTGATGTAAGAGGAATAAAACAGTACGGCACATATATTCTGTGTCTGAGTCTTTTCTGAATGCAGTCACATATTTGACACTGATTTATTTAATGAAAGCCACACTGTAAGGTCAAAAGTTTGTGGACACAAAAATGTGCTTTTTTTGAGAAACCCATTACGCATTTAATCTCCATTTGCTACTATAATGAACTCTACTCTTCTGGGAAGATGTTACACTAGATTTCGGAGTGCGCTTGTGGAGATTTGTGGGATATTCAGCCTCTAGGGTGTTAGTAAACCAAGCTACAGCTCCTGGCCCCTTAACCCTCAACTGCTCAGTATATGAGATAATAATAATAATAAGTAGCTCTAGATAAGGACGTGTACCACATGAAAATAAATGTGATGCATGATGTCCTCCCCAAGATGAACTGATCCACGTACGAAAATAATGACATACACGCTTGGGTTTTTTTTCATAAAAATCCAAATCTTGTACTGTGCAGACAATAAATAATGCTTACAAAGGTAAGACATGAATTTCAGACATATATACAGCAGATATGAAACTGAAGTCAAGTTTTAGCAAGGTGTGACTACAGTACCATCACGGGGGAGAGGAAACGGATCACATGCAGGACCACTTCATCCCTCATCCCTCCCTTTTATTGGCACTGAAAGGTGTTTTTTCTTCTTCTTCTTCTTCTTTTAAAAACAGTCTTTAAGAAAAAGGACCTGGGTTTATTCGTTTGGTTTTTTTTTTCTTTTGTTTTTTTTTTCTTCAAATTAACGTTCATTTCCATCAAGGTACTTCATAAGAAAAAAAGAAAAGAATACGAAACAAAGCCAGGTAGAGAAAAAAACTACAGATGTAGCTTGTCTGAGGAGTTTTTTGGAGTCGCACGAGATTTTCCAGAGACATAGCCTCCGAGCTTCCCGAGATAATGCCCAAAAGAAAAAAGAATACAGCAGGCCCTCCAGGGACCCCGTGGGCCACGGATGCAGGATGGACCCTCCTGAGGTCTTCCTTTAGCGTCCAGCATGTTCTTCACAGAAGAAACCTTGCTATGGTCGGTGGAACCTGAGAAAGAGAAGAAACGAAGCAAACATCTGTGAGGACTTCATAAATCATACCCACTTCTAGAGGCTATTCTCGTCTGGAGAAATACGCAGACTAGCATAAAAACGAGTGTAAGCTAAATCCGAAGAAGCATTTGTTATCTGTGTCATGTGGTGCTAATGTGTGCAGACTTCAGCACAAGAGGGCGGGGTGGGTAAGCCACACCCACTCCAATTTAGTCAAGAAGGAAAAGTGAAACCCATGTCGTCTATGACATTTAGCTTTTTATACACGATATGGATAAAAGTATTGGGACTGACTTTTCCCACAATATGTGGTTCTGCCCCCAAACTGTTACCACAAAATTGAAATCACCCAAGCAAATGGGGATTAAATGTGGTATGTTCAGAAAGCACAAGCCAATCTTATGGTCAGGTGTCTACAAACTTTTGTCCATACGGTGTATTTTAACACAAACAATTTCATCAAAATTAATCGAACTGATCTAATTGCAAAATAAATAATGACATAAAAAAATTTGCCAAGATTTTTAAGGTTCCATGTACATTAATTGTAAAAAATATTGCTTCCACGATTTCAGACCACACCCACTAAAAAAAAGACAGATGACACACACTGACCTGGTGAGATGTTTGCTTGATGCGTGCACCTCCATCTCGTTGCTCTTGAACTCGTTCAGCTCTTTCCGTATCGCAGCCTGTGGGGAATAAATCAAAAGTGGGTTTTGAGACACCAGCTGATGAGTAGCCATATGATATGATAGTGTATTCTTAATGAAATATATAAATAAATGCTGAATAAATGCTGATGATTGTCTTATGTTGCTAGTTTGTGATCGATAGATAGTATATATTGTGTGTATATATACACACACACACACACACACACACACACACACACACACACACACACACACACACACACACACACACTATACTATACTATATACACACACATACTATACTATATATATATATATATATATATATATATATACACACACACACACACACACACACACACACACACACACACACACACAATTAATTTTAATCACACAAAAAAATCCGCCAGGATGCACACATCCAACAATTAAATGTATATATAAAAAATCTTTATAAAAAAATTTAAATTAAAAAAGATTTAACTGTAACTCAATTTAAATTCCTTCAATCTGGCAACCCAATTATGCACACATAAATGTTTTTATATATATATATATATAATTCTCCGCCAGATTAACACAATATCTACATCTTAATTTCTTTGGGTGTCCCTAAGAGGAAGTTGTACCTTGTCGGCAGCAGACAGTCTGGTCCATGGCTTGTCCGCTCTTCTGTCATAGTCCTGAGCTTTGGCTACTTCGACGTAGTCACTGAAGCGGATGAGGATCTTGCGGTCACGTAGCTCGTCTACTGTGGGACGTTGGTTCAGCTACGCGGGGGAAGAAAACACACACACACACACACACACGTGTTAAATGACTTGTTTGCTATAGATGGCAGTGTTTAGACATTTGTGTACAGCAGTGTGTCCTTAATAAGAGGGGGACAATAAAATCGGTAGCATTCGTACATGGAGCTCGTACCTTTCTGTTCAGTCTCTGTTTAATTTCTCGCCTTTCTTCTTGCTCTGTCTGGTCGTTTCTCTCTGCAGGTCATGCAAAACAAGGCATGTTAGAAAAACACCTCAATACAGAATAAACATGGGATGAGACAAAGACAAAGCCTGGAGTGAGATCATATGTGTGTGTGTTTGTATTTGTATGCTTTTTATGTGTCTATTTACTTCATTTATATTCAATATAACTGAAATATAGTGCTTTTTTCATATCATTTTCTAACTCAAGCTGATCCAGACGTTCTGTCTAAGCAGCAATTGTGTAGTAAAAAGCACCATTTTGTTTGTTTTAAAGAAAAATTTGACGCTTAGTGATAAAATTAGTTCTTGTGTTTTCTTCTAAAAAACAGCCCCGGAGTTTAGCTGGCATGTGAAATGCCACAGAGAGAGGTGACAGCTGTCCGGGCCATGAGAGCAGCAGCTCATGACCGACTGAGAGCAAAGAATGAAAGCTTCAGCTATGTCAACAAAAGCCCAGCACATGGCTACAGCGTGTAGCTGCTACATAACTGAGAGAGCGGACACACAGCTGCCAGCTAAATATACTGTACAATCCAACAGTGATACCTCATGCCTATGCCTTTACACTTTACATTTCAGTCCAGTGAGTGGTTTCTATAGTGTATGTTCCTGGTTGGGATTAAACCCGTATTCGTGATTTTATTGTTGAATATGTTATTGTTGACTGATGGGCATAAAAATGTCCTTTTCCCATTTTTTTCTGATTTTTTTTAGAACATTATTTCCATGCTTTCCTTTAAATATTAGACGAATTATTTTCTTTTTGAGACGTCGCACAAATACAAACCCCCATTTTTTTTATTTGCTTTATTTAATTTATTATTTATTGTATTTAATAATATTATAATTTTATTATTTTTTAATACGATTAAATCTTGAAATCAGTGTAGGCACGAAGGTCTTTCTGCGGAATTGTATACATATACATGTTTTATATATTTATATATATATATATATATATATATATTAAAAATAATAATTTATTACTTTAGTATAGTCTATAAATATATAAAAGAAATATTTAATAAAACATTTTTTATTTATTTATTTTGCATTATCTATACAAGTATGTATATATATATATAATATATAATAATATATATATAAATATATATAATAGTATTTTTTTAATAATAATAATAATAATAATAATTATTATTATTATAATTATTAATAATATTATTATTATAATTTTTGGTTAGGTGAAATGTAAATGTAGATGTCTTGTATGTGTGTGTGTGTGTGTGTGTGTGTGTGTGTGTGTGTGTGTGTGTGTGTGTGTGTGTGTGTGTGGCGCGAGTCTCTTGTTGCGCTCGGGGACTCACGCTTCAGGATGTTCCTGCTCTCCAGCTCTTCCACCGCTGGTCTCTGGCTCAGTCTCCTGCGGAAGAAGACCAGAATCACGTTCTGCACCATCTTCACAATCTCCTCTCCCCCTCAACAAAGTCTCTGATCAGATCAGAAGCCCGTGGATAGAGTCGGGAACAGCCGGCGATCTGCGCATCCCGAAACCTCTACTCCTCTAAGTCCGGAGTGTTTTCCATCCACGGGGAAACACAGCTCGGGGTCAATTATCTCACTGAATTTGCTATGAAGCTCATGCTCAGCGCCGGGTACCAAAAGACTCAACAGCATCTAAAAAAGGCGTAGAAAGCTCAGATAAAAACCAGCGATAGAAAGAGTATAAAAAGAAGAAGTGGAAACGACGCTTTGCTCTTAACCCTGAGCGATCCGCATTGTGACGCGGCTGTAGTGGTTGTGAGGCGGGGCTCTGCGAGCGGCTCCCTTTAATCCCTGTGCATATTTAATGAGGGGGCGGAGCTTGTGAGATTTCCCAGGCGTGCACGAGGTGTTGCTGCAGTGAAGGGAAGAGCATCCCTCTCTCTCTCTTTCTCTCCCTCTCTCGCTCATAAACACACACACACACACACACACACACCCTCCCTCCTTTTCACACACGCACATTTTATCTATCTATCTATCTATCTATCTATCTATCTATCTATCTATCTATCTATCTATCTATCTATCTATCTATCTATCTATCTATCTATAATCTTTTTCATTATATTTTCATTCTTCTTACGATATGGATGACAAATTCTCCTTAATGTTTCAGATTTAGAATCAGAATCACCTTTATTGCCTGTTTTCATGGGTTACACATACAAACAATGTGACGTTTTTCGGTGCTATAAAAAAACTATAATAATTAGGTAAAAAATAATATAATATTTATATATAATATTAATATATGTGTTTGTTACATTTGGTTTGGATCTGGAAAATGTTTTGTTACTTTTTCTTTAACACGTGCACGTTTCCCACATGTATTCACATGTACATATAAAATAGCACAAACCTTTGTGAAAATGATGTCATGATTTGGTCAACAGTTTACAGACAACTGTTGCACTGTATTTTCCACTATAAGACTCTGTCTTGTGTATTCGATTTCCTCTGTGGCCGTGTACCTAGTTTATACCTGACACTCTTTTCATACTGTTTCTACTTTATATAGTCCTGTGTACTGTGATGCTACATTATGTGTAAAGAAGCAACATTTTAAGTTATAAATGTATAAAGCAATGAAAAGTCTTGGAACTATATTTATTTATAAAAGCATAGCCAGAAGGTGAGAAAGAGGACACCGAGGATCGGCTTTCTGTACCAAAGACCAACAAATCAAGGAAAGGGCAATCTGAGACCCTCATTGGTATATTTTTATAACCTATTATGAACAAACATTTGGACAAAACCTCCGCTTGTTCGTTTGGAAGGTAAGGAATCTGTACTCAAGTGTAAAACAGTGTCGGAATCAGAAGATACAGTGGATACAGTGGATACAGTGTCAGAAGATACAGTGTATCTGAATCTGTGTGTCAGAGGAGTTTCCACATTAAAAAAATGTCCTCAAAATTCTGAAATCGAACCAAAAAAACTTCATCGAATCGTCGTGCAATATCAACAGGACCACTTGTTAAAACCACAGGATGGACAGCAGATGGTCGCAGAAGCTTCCGAATCAGAATATCTAATTCGTTTCTCACGTAATGGAATTACTGTATTGCTCAAGGACTGGACAAAGAACACGAAATATGAAAATGGAAATGCAGCTGGTTGTTTCCTGTACGTTCTGTACTAGTCTCCTTTGGTCTCATTGTCTCATTATATTCTCATCCAGCTTCATTTGAAACAGGAAATGAAAGAAAAAAAAACAAAACGAGTACATTCTGTTAATATTCCCATTAACTGCATAATAAACCAACGTCTCCATGGAGTGGAGGTGGAGGTGAGTGTGAGGGTCAAGGGGATTGTCAAAAAGAATACATTTTCCGAAAGCTACAACAGGTTACCTGCACATTCTTTATCTCCAATGTTGCTCAATCGATTGCACTTAATGAAAAAAAATCCCGGCATGTACCAGAACAGAAATGTTCCTCATCACACACTCCTAATCCCCAGGGACCGAGCGATAATTAAGGCACTTATCCACCACCAGTCATCAGCACTTCAATGAACATTTTGTTCTGTTCACCAATTGACAAGCCACAACCCACCCGTGACAACGATATGATGGGCACGATTTAAGTTCAAGTTCAAGATTATTTCTATAGTGCTCTTTACAATGGACATTGTCTTAAAGCAGCTTTGCAGGACTTAAGAAATAAAGTGATACGCATACAGCGGAAAGCAAGCAAGAAATAAATTTGCTTAGTACCTATAAATAAATCATAGACATAGAGGCTATTTATAGGCTGCTGACTGGCTCAGGTCCTGGAACATACAAGGTGTATGATGGGACACCTGGGAGCTTAGCGCAAAAAAATAAATAAAAAACAGGCCCATGTGGGTGACAGCTTTAACGGACCATAATGTGCTAAAAATAAATGCAAAAAAGATATATATAGATAATTAACGGATGAGCAAGGTAACAGTGCCCTATAGAAAGTGGAAAAGCATTTCTTCAATACAAAGTGCTGCAAAAAATGGTGGATTATTGGTACATTTATCCTTAGAATTGGTCTGGAAATTGGAATAAACCTCTAATAATACAATAGAGAAGCAGAAGAATTCTCTTTGAGCAAATGTTCCATCCTTTTAAAAACCTTAAACTAAAACTTAAAGACCCTAAAACTACCATTGAGGACCAGTATACACAGTGCCTAGGGGTGTATACAGTCATGGATAAAAAAAAAGACATTCAAGGGTTCCTCAGTGGTTCCAATTGACGATTCCCAGAGGTGTAAGAGCAATAAAGAGTAGCTGAGATTATTTTAGATTCAACTTCATTCTCATTGTGAAAAGTACAGAGCCAATGAAATGCGGTTAGCATCTAACCAGAAGTGCATACAATCACAATAAATAGCAATACAAGATGGTATCAAAATGTACGCACAGTCACAGGGAGCACCGAACTTCATTGTTCAAAACAGTCAGTGTTCAAAAGACATCATGTTGTGTACATTTGCGAGCTGTGCAACTGGTGCTATTCTGACCATCTGAGATCCAGCGTGAATAGCAGAAGGTGGTTGACAACCTTCGAAAAGACATTCTAGAAGTGGATGTTTGCTGTGCAAGGGGACTATTTTGAAGGAATGATAGTGTGGAAATGAATCTCGAAACTTGTTTTATACAACCTCGTTTGTTAAATGAGGGTATGGTTCCATATGTACAGGGGTGAGAGTGATTATTGTACAGAAGGTGCAGTAGGTAATAAGATATGGACAACAAATCTGGAGAGACACGGAGCCTCTTGGTCTCTTAAACATTTTGGGATATAAAGCATATTGGGATGTGCTGAAACAAGAACTTCAGGAAGGTAATTGTATTTTATCCTTCGCCATGCTAACAGTCTTGTTTATGGTTAGTTCGGTTCAGTTCAAAAGGCTTCCTGCTACTTTACAAATTCAGCCTTTTTCGCTTTTCAAGCCTTAACCCTGATGTATTAACGTGTCAAAGCGATGAGACTACTGAGTGACACTGGACCTGATCTGAGTGTCAGAGCGGAAAAGGCGAGTCAGAGGCCCTCGAAACGTAGTGAACTGTCTTAATGCCCCAAACTAGATACACAGGAAATCCAAGGGAATGACTGCCCTCGAAAAGGAGTGTGTGCTCACCGTCTTTGGGATGCCTGGAGGGCCAAATGTGCCGAGGATGATTAAAAGACCTCCTACGTGACGAGGGATTGAGCTTTTATGTAACTTCTCAAAAGCGTGTTTTTGTCCGAGCACACAAAGAAACTACCAGAGTAGCCGCTTGACTAGCGATTCCATGCTAACGCCCTTGATAACAAATCACTTGAGTAAAGAGTAGAATAGCAATAGGTTGTGTTTCTTTTACAACCACCTCTGTACAGCCAAGGCCACCAAACTGTCACAATACCAGCAGGACATGCAGCAAAAAAAAAGTCAAAAGCCAGCCTCATGAAAGCCCACCTATTCCAAGCTAGCGCTCAATAATTCATTAAATCTTTTGAGTGACCTCTGGGCTGCTCTTTACCATGCTGGGACATGAAAGAGATCAAGGGCTCTGAGCTTCAGTCTCTCTTTGTGTCACTGAGTATCAGAGACAACGTAAGGCCAGGTTCAAATGCGTCCAATTGCTCCGTCTTAAAATGTACAGACTTTTGAAAGGAGAAAAAAATAAAGCTTTGTTTATTAATATTTTAATCAACTGAAGATGTTTTTTTGGGTCAAACAAAAAGGAAGTGAATAAAAATCAGGTGTAGATTGATAATGAGTTCATGCTCAGCTGATTTACATTTAGTGATGTAACAAAACTCCATATAAGTTAAAGAGAAAAAAATGAGAAAAAAATGGTGATTGTTGATTCTATCAGTATTGTAGATAAGACCCACAATAACGCTTCCTCCATTTACAGAATGCTATTTCTTTTGTAATCAAAAGACCAGACTCATATGTCTCAATTCATTAATGTCTAGTTGCTTTCAGGATTTTATTCATATGAAATGAAATCTTTTCCTCAAACTCATGTGTGTTAATAAAACACATAAGTAATTCTCTCGTCAGCATTTTGGAGCGATTAGCCAAAGTCTTTTGCAGGTCGGTGCTCCCTGTGACTGTGCGTGCAGCCTTGTGCTGCAGTCGGTCGGCATGTTACAAAACTAGACTCAAAACCTTTTGATACCACCTCATATTTATGGATAATTTTTTCTATACAGGGCCTGTCAAAGGTTTGGTAACATATCAGACAAAAGTCTTTTATGGTTTTTGAGAGAAACATAAATGTTCTTTTCGTTTATATGCACCAAAGTTTATAAATGACTTCGATAAAGATTTACTTTGACCAAACCCACATTTTCCACTTTACTGAACAGGCTGTTCCACAATAGATAACACTCCAGATGACTGTTTTTGAATAACAGCTTGGACATATTCATCGTTATTGTTATGTTGTATAGTCAAGTCGGTTCCAATGAGCCGCAGTCCTGACGGAATTGCATGGTGTCGAATGGTAGCCATGTTGGTTCAGTATTTCTTGAACTTTCCAGAATAAGTCTCCAAAACAACCCAAAATCATTAAGCTTCCCTCTTCAGGTTTGACCCAAGAAATGCCAAATGTCTCATTTGCCCACAGAACTTTTTTCTGGTCATTTATTATCCAATAATTGCGTTTTGGCCTTTTATCCATGTTGTATGTTGTATATAAACAAGCATATGTCTTAAAAATGATAACTGTCCAAATTTTGGATAGGTGCTAAATATTCATTATACAGAGGAGGTACTTTTAAAATAACTAAATGAAACATTTAACTCAGTAAAACAATGTCAAAATGAATGTTTTTGTATTTGCGCCTGTTTTCTATATACTGTAATATCGAAAGAAGGAAATCTGAGTGTTGTGGAGGAAGGAACTCTCCCGCGCAAGGCTGTGATGCAATCAAAATACGCAAAACGCACGATAACAACGTTATGGCATCTACTAATTATCAGCCGCTTTCAAATGCAAATATAGTACAATCGCTGTGGGCTGACAATGTGGTGCATTGACAACGTGCAATTCCAAGATTTGGGCTTTTTTTTTTTTTTTTTTTTTTACATCCGGCGCTGGCGTCACTAGCGATACTACACATGGTGCTTGGGTTGTACAGGGTGTTAAGTCGACTTGTGTTGGGCTGCTGCCTGGTTTGTGAGGCGGCGCTTTATTTAGCCGGAGAGTACAAACCAGGGGCATACCAGCTGATGAAGCGATAGTGTTGCTGTTCAGCCGGTCTGAGCTAGCATAAGCATTAGACACCCGGTGAGTGAAAGGGATAGGGATAGGATGTGCTTATTAAAACAAAAACAGGGCAAAAGGACGTGAATCTGAGATCCCGACTGGCCCTGAGGATCGTCCTCTAAGCCGCGGTTGCGACTTTTGAACGAGAGAACCGCAATGAAAAAGTGATGAGAGCCAGGTTTTGTGGTGAGGCTGTTAAAAAATAAATGAGTCTCCTGGGTATTGAACAGGCTGTACGACAAGACACATGAAATCCAAATGAGATGTGTTTCTGGATTTCCATCAGATCCTTAAACAAGGCCCGAAAAATAATAGGTCCAAACTTGAGGAAATTTCGGAAACTTGAATTGCTCTGGCCTAAGAACAAAAAGTCCCTCCATCGTGTTATATGCCCTGAGAGCATGCTCCTTCTGAAAGTCCATTGCATGATGAAACACACACACACACACACACACACACACACACACACACACACACACACACACACACACACACACAGCCTGTGCCAGATGAGTACAGATCAGTCACTACATCCATATTCCCTGCGATTGGTTTGTGTACTTCATAGGGACGCTGAATCCTTCATGAATATTTCAGCGACCTGAAATGGAGAGGCGTCGACCGCAAAGCCACCCCGAAAAAAAAAGAGAAATGAAAGAAGAAAAAGAGACAGAGTGAAAAAAAAAAGAAAAAAAATATGCCTACCCATTACTGACCTGACTCTGTTGCTTAGCAACTCCAGTTGCCAGAGAATGTGGCAGAGATGCTGATGATCGTACAGGGATTCGAGTCGTGAGTCGGGGTGGGGTGGGGTGGGGTGGGGGGGGGGGGTTGTTGTCCGGGGGAATCGAAGCTGTGCTTTATTTAGTAACACACGGAGCTCTCGGGACTTCTGGGTGAGGATAATTATAGTAAAGACACCACCTTTGAAAGCACAGGATTCTGCAGTGGCACAGAGGACGGGAATATTCGAAAAGGATAATAGTATAATGATATCGTATAGCAGGCAAAGGCAACAACCTGCTGCTCGTGTGATGTATTAATTTCTACCAATGTGACATAAAAAGCTCATTTTGTTCTTATTAATTATCTTATTTTACATTAAATTAGCAATTTTTATTTATTATTTTTTTACATATTGGGATAAATGACGCTCCTGCTAGAGCACACTTTTGTCAAAACATCACACTGGTTCCATTGTAACTCTGAGTGCATAAAAGAATTTCCTAAATAGTTTTTGAGATAAATATGAATATGATATAAGGAATAAACACCAGAATTTGTGGACACCTATAAGACTCGTATGTGCTTTTTTAAAAATACCGTTCCACATTTAGTCTCCATTGGGGATGTGCATCTCCATAACTGAGGCCCCTGCGATTCGCATCTCGATGCATAGGCAACAATACGAGACATTAAAGATGAATATGAAGCAGCTACTGATGCGATATGATTCACCCCTATAACAATGCAGTGTGATCCGATTTCGATGACATTCTTTGGTTCAGACAAACAGCAAATCATCAATTTTTTCCTCAAGTCCCTTCTGACTTTTAACACATGGCCCTTTCACAAACAGGTTTTTGTAGTGCAAAAATACAGCTCTACCTCTGCCATGTTAATCTGTATGCTATGTGACTCTCAGGACACGCGTCAGTCTCCGCAGTGTTGTGATCCCTCATATTCCCGTAGCAGCAGTGGTGCTGAGAGAATGTTGGCAATTTAGCTAAGAGAAATCGATCTACATATTAAATATCGGTCACAAATTATTAGTCACTTTCTATATAATAATATTATAGCGCATCTACTAACTATTATATATAAAGAAATAGTTTTTTTTAACAATGAAAATATGTTGTGAAGTTCTATCCAATTCACACTTTTTTAAATCGATGCATCACATCGTTAATTTTTATGCTGATGTGATTTGATGAATCTTGTCATCCCTAGTCCCAATTTCCTGTTATAATAACCTCCACTCATCTGGAAAGATGTTCCACCAGATTTTCAAATGTGCTTGTGGAGATTGGTGTTTATTCAGACAGGTAATGATGTAGGTGAGATGAGGAGACCTGTGGTGCAGTCACCATTCAGGTTTATCCCCAGTGGTGTTGAGGGCCAGACCTTAATAGAAGGAGATCTTCCACTCCAACTCATGTAAAGCATATGTTCATGGAGCTTGCTTTATGCACAGAGGATATCATGCTGGAGCAGGTGTGACATAAATATATTGGAAAATGTGGTGTTTTTTAGTTGCCCAGGTACTCCATGATAGAATAATTTAGCCCTGAATGTGTCTAATCTACATGGTTTTGAGACTGGTCCAAGTCAGTCACCAGATGGAGACCAGATTTGAGGTGGATGAGCTACAACAGCAGGAAACCACATCCGATCCCACTCCTGTCATCCATGAACAGGAATTGGAGGTACAGCAGACACAGACTGACCACAAATACACAGTGTGTAGGTAATTTACAACATTTTGCCCATCCGTTTTCCAGTATTATGCAAATAAAAAGATATCTTTTTTTTAAAACCATATATATATATATATAATATATTATATTCATGAGATAATAAAATAGGGAATAAATTCCATCAATTGAAAAATATTAACATGATAAACATTTGGCGTTTTAAAAACTTTCAGTGCCAAAAAAATAAATGTAATGTTTTTTTTTCCCCTTAATTTACTTGAATTTAATAATAAATTTCAATTGCTGTTCTGTTTTCAGATTAAATCAGCATGAAGCTATAACGTGTTCTCATTTAATAGATGTGAATAAAAGTAACAATATTAATAATACGTATTATTATCATTATAATATGATGAGGATGAAGTTGGAGTCAATGTAAGTCCTATACTGTAACATCATTGTCTCCGCTACTGAACAGCATGTAATAGCATGGAATGAAATACAATTAAATACAATACAACTTCAGATATAGAATGTTCTATATTCTGCTCAGATCTCAGTTTAGATATTAATTGCTAATCCCAGACTGCTTCTAACCTTCCAAAGCCCAAGTGTCTGATTGTGTCATGTGAAAGAGCAGCTGTGAGTGGGCGCCTCGATATTTCAGCGCCTTCCTGAATGCCAACAGGCACGAATACCCAGCTGCTTTTGTTCTGCGAAAAAGCCTTTATGTGCCGCTTTGTGCTGCTTTTCTTCATTCCGAACTCTTCATCCGTCCTCATCTGAGAACTGTGTCGAGCGCGGTTATACATAATGCACCGAGTTATATTTAGCTCGTCTTTGAGAAAGATGGAAAAGCCCAGAATCAGATGCTGACAGAAGGTCACCCCAGGAGGAGCTTGAAGATCTGATGGAAAGCCAAGTCAAGGTTGGTTAGGTTTGCTTAGAGTAAACCAGGATTGGGCAAGAAGACTGAATGAGTAGGTGGGATGCCGCTGTTTTGCCTGCCTTGGGTAGCAACAGCCTCCGTGACGTGGAGGATTGATCAGCCTTCCTTGTTGCAGGTTTTTTTTTTTTTTTTTCAGACCGAGCATCGCAGCGAGCTAAATATAGGCACGGATAGGAATCCCCCCTCTCTCCCGGCCCATCCCACACTCTGGCGCAGTGAGCCGTAATTAAACTGCTGATCTGCAAAATCTGTGTGAATCCATACGATGCGCAGAACAAAAAAAGCAGTGCTGGTGGAAAAAAGGGATATTGATCGAGCTTTAAATAGCCAGGAGCACACTGTTGCTATTTCAGTAGCAGAGAAAAGCAAAATGTGTACAGCATCAGTGCTACAAGGATTTTCTAATAGATAAGAAGCCAAGTCAAACTGCAGGTAGACAATTACAATGACTTGAATTATTGGCACAGTAAAATGGGATGATTTATATCCTAAAAATAAATTTTATGTATACATATATATATATTTATACACACACATTAGGGATGTGCATTTCCATAACTGAGGCCGATGCATAGTCAATGATACGCTACATTAAAGATACATATAAAGCAGCTACTGATGCGATACGATTCACCCCTATTATGATGCGGTGCGATTCAATTTTGATTTGTTTCAGTACAATGCGATTCAATGCAATAGGGTGCAATGGAAAAAATATGATGCTCTGCAATTTAATTAATTTATTTCTTTGGTTCTTTGGTTCAAAAAAAATAAACAATAAAAAAAGATTCAATAAAACCATTTATTCTTTTCCTGTCCTGTTGTGTCTGCAGGAAGTTACAGCTCTACCTCTGCCATGTTAATCTGTATTCTACGTGACTCTCGGGACGCGCCTCGTTCTCCGTAGTGTTGTGATGCGTCATATTCTCGTAGCAGCAGTTTAGAAAAAACGTGCTCGAGAAACAAGAGGAAAAATCAACGTACATATCAAAAATTTGACACAAATTATTGGGCAGTTTCTAAATAATGAACGTATAGTGGATCTACTAATAATTATATATATAAATAAATCGTTTTTCGCGGTGTTAACGATGCCGCCTTGTAGCCGATGCACACTTTTTAAATTGATGCATCACGTCGTTAACTTTTATGCCGATGCATCGATGCAAATTTGTGAATCTTACTTAATTATATATAGAAAATATAGATTTTTTTGTTACATATAATATTTATGTCTGCCAAATATCATGGAGCTTTATGGGAATTTATGATACAATACATTTTTTCTAGCAAGTGCAAAGCAGTGTTAAAGCATTAATAAACCCCCTACGTGTGTTATCATCCTCACCTTTGGGCAAAAACACACAAAAAAAGGGCAAAACTGTTTATGCAACCTATTCCTCGTCTCAGTGCAACAAACCCTGATTTTGTGTTTTATCGTGAGCTCTTTATATGCTTTTGTTTCTGTTTTAGTCCTGTGTTTTGTTTGTTACCTAACTGTGTTCACCTGTTCTTCGTTTTTACCTGCTGTTTTTCTGCAATGCTGCAATGTTTTCCTGTGAAGGTGTTGGCATTAAATCCTTCTTTTCTTTCTATCATCGCACAGGGTGGCGCAAAGAAACGTGAAATTTTGGCATTAGGAATTGGTGACCCTGGGATGTCGGCAATTATTAGGAACCAATATGACCTCCTTTAGAAGCCCTTACCGTTAGTTATAATGGAGTAGTGAAGTAGTGTGGGAAAAACGAATGGTGATCAACGCAAAAACATATTTCAAAAAACATATATAGGCATGGCACGCTTATTATGCTCATTTTATACTATCCGTATCGCAATGTGTACGAGCATATAACCAGATCGAGCTCCCAGGTTTACGGAGGTGTCCAACAGCTTATGTTATACAACACTGAAAGCTCCTTCCCAGACTCTGCTATGTAAACTGTACAGCTGCACTGCATGTTCCAGTCCTTTTAAAAAGGCAAGTCGGTTCCTTTCAAAAAGGATCGTGCCGTTCCGTGGAATTGAAAAAAAAAAGAGGCGATCTCAAGGACGTCACCTTTACAAACAAGACAGAACAGCGAAGGAAAAAAAATACTCTGATAAAAATTTTATTGAACCTCGTGCCTACCTCAAGTCAACCTTAGACAATATATGAAATGTAATGCAACCCAGTGTTGCATAATAATAATAATTATTATTATTATTATTATTATAAAAAGAATGGTAATAAATCTTTATTTTTTATAGCGCCTTTAAAAGTTACATCTCAAAACGCTTTCCGAGCATAAAAGAAGAAATAAAAATCGTAATAAAAAATGTAATAAATAATAGTAATAATAATAAAAATAATAATAATAAAACAAAAAATTTTATTTAACGTCAAATAATACGTCACAGAAATAAAACGATTATTATACGAATATTTCCATATAAACACAATAACTCAATTGTGTGTGATTTTGGCACGAATATATGTTTATATTATTATAAAAAAATGTAAGAATATAGAATCAGCACAAAATTGCCTATTGAACCACATCATTCATCTTTTTACTGACATGTCTGACCAAAAAACAACTTCGAAGACAACTTGAATCCAAACTCCTGCTGTTTGCAGAGCCAGTTGAAACGCACCTGTGTTTATCCACTGCATGACCAGCACGAGCACACACACACACACACACACCACACACACACACACACACACACACACACACACACACGGTACACTCGTCTCCACTTACATAGCAGGTCTGAGCTGGATGACTCACTTTAGGGTCTTTTCCCATTCCTCCTCCTGAGAACTCGCTCTGAAATAACACCCGGGTGTGACACACTTTCAGCATTGATTTTCACCGAATACCAAACACTATGGTCACCTTTTCTGTATTAATGGAATACTCAGCTTTTTTTGTACTTTAACCAGCAAATCTGTAGCATATGTATATTTTTGAAGTGCAGAAATATCAGTATGTTTACAATAAACAGGAAACACTAAACGAGAAGGACAAAAGTGTTGGAACACATGATTTATATCTGTGGATGCTATAGCATGACATTTTCCCTTCATTTGAACTAGGAGACCCACACCTGTTCCAGCATGAAAAATGTACCAGATCTTCAGTGGGAAAGTGGGAGCTCATTGGTTAAGGTTCTGGGTTACTGATTGGGAAGGTTGGGGGTTCAAGCCTCAGTATCGCCAAGCTGCCAATCTTGGGCCCTTGAGCAACATCCAACACCCTTGCTCTGACTCCAGCTTCCTAACATTGGATAGGAAGAATCTCATTAAGCTGCTATGTACATATGACCAAGAAACACAGCACCTACTAGAGAGCTCTGACCTCAACTCTACTTTGGGAGCTTTTGGGAGCTACTTTTACAGATTTGGGATGAACGCTGACGTCACCCCAGGCCTCCTCACCTCACCTACATAAGTACCTGACTTATGTAGAATTTACTAACACCCGCGTTGCTAAAACCCCCCCACAAATCTCCACAAAATCTAGAGAAACATCTTCTCAGAAGCCTGGATTTTCTTATAACAGTAAAAGGAGACTAAATATGCAATTATGTGTTACAGACACCAGCACTTTCTGGTTGTTGTTTTTGTCTTCTCAAGGAAGGGAAAATGTGTTGAAATTCTTCTCTGCAATCATTAAATACACATTTAAGACCCAATAAAGATTAGTATTCCTATAAATCCTTCCTTTATATATCAGCGTCTGTGTTCTTTCTCGTTCTAGTTTTCCTTCACTCTCACAAACCTCCTCAGCCATAGCACCTTGTGCTATTTTAACGCGCTACTATTCTGAGGCTGTTTATGACACCGTATGCTACTATATTGGTGCTGCACGAGATTTGTGACGTAGCTTCATGGTGCCATTTTTGCTGTCACAATATGTGTGTGTGTGTCCCTGATTCAAACCAGCTGATACCTGCAGTGATTTATCCTCACAACGCCAGTCCTGGTACCGAAATTCGCTTGAGCCGCTCTGCGCTGCTCTATTTTGAATGGATTGTTGGGCCTCTGGTGGTGTAAGCTGCACAGGAGCCCACTTTTTTACGCAAGTTATAAGTGTGTTCATGTGTGTGAGTGTAAAAGAGGGATAGAGAGAGAGAGAGAGAGAGAGAGAGGGAGTGAGAGAGAGTTGGTATGGATCACAGTAGGCCTGTGGTGAGCCTCGACAGATCCTGAGCTCCACTTACACCTGTGACAACACGACCCAAAGTAAACCCTCCGATCCTAAATCAGACATCAAGAAGCGCTTTTAGTCTATTGTGGGCGTGGCTAAATTCCACCCACCAGTCAACTCTTCTCTATCATACGACAGCTACCAACTGGAGGGAGTGAATGCTAACAAGTGCTGCCAAAGAAAAACAGCCAAATGCTTTATCAAACTAACATTAATGCACATAAAAAAAAATCACTAGCAGGAAATCTGCCCTCTTCCTCATACAAGAGCTCACAGATGCCCGTGATTGGTTAATAATGCTGATACAGGATAACTTGCTCTCGTGTGTTCCAAGCCATGAATGTCCGAATGGCCGTGATCAGAATTCATACTAGCAATCTCTGTGCTGATTTTCAGGTGAACAACTAGCAGCAAAAAATAAATACATTTTTTATTATTTTAAAAAGTTTAAGTCAATTCACACTTGACTTTAAAGTGTGGCAGTATAAAGCTGAGAAACGTAAACATTTGTAAGTTTTTTACTAACTGCATTACAATATTCATACAACATTTAGACAAAGTACCTCAATATTAAGCTCAGATTTTTACAATGAATTAGCATATAAGACAGTACCTCAAATACGAGCAATTGTATCTAATTTCATGTAACTTATGTAAATGTGGAATGTGATAGTTGACTGAATGAGCACATCTAGTGGAACATCTTCCTAGAAGAGTGGAGGTAATTATAACAGGAACTAATGGGGGATTAATGGATGGTTAAAAAGCACAAACCAATCTTATACTCAGCTGTTCCACAAACTTTTGTCCATTTGACATAAAATGAGTAAAAAACGATGATTAAAAAATCGAAGTTTTTACTAATGGAATGTGAAAAATTGTTAATAATCATGTTTTCAAAATCTCCACGATGAGTTTCCAGTCTCACTAAAATACGACGAGGTGTATCGTATTCATTTGTAGACAGAGAAGAAAGACGGTTTAGAGCTTCTCTAACATGGCTGATCACAGGAACTATCTAAATGTAGCCATAAATGGATAAAACGTACACTGTTTACAAATTATTCATGTGGTATAAAAGGAATAAAACGCTTCAGGATGCTCTGGCGTTACCTTTCTCCAAGCGTTTTTCCACACAAACATGACATTTTACACACTTCTGCACCTCCGCACACAATTTGTCATTAGTCTGCTAGCCTACAGTACTGGTGTATTAGCATAACATTCATTTGATAACGCTAGCATGAGGAGAAAAGACACAGAGGTGTCAGCCTGAATACTTTTCGGTTTGACCAATTAAAAGCGCATGCTTATTGAGTGTGTCTGCTAAGTGAGTACGTTTGACACATACACGAGGGGAAAATACTGCACCGTTCTTTATCATTAATGAAGGTGTGAAATGTTCGGGGTGTGCCTCCAGGAAATCTCTCCCTCACTGCATTCCAAGGTGTGAAACTGCAAGTGGGGCTCATGTGAGACAGAGTGACTGTGTTAAAGTGATCAAATATACAAGTTGTAACCCCCAAACCCAGTCAAGACATCCCTGCTTTCCTTTATTTTTATTTTATTTTGACACTGGCTCATTTTTTATGAGGCTAATGTAGCTAACAAATAATGATCGCTTATAGCTACCAGTTTAGCGCATTGCTTGACTACAAACATTTGTTTATGTGAATTTTCGACACTGTACGATAAACTTTTATAAAAAGTTAAGTGTATAGAATTTGCCAGGGAAAAAAGTAGGTTTATATTCAAAAGTATTGGCACCCGGCACAGACACAAGGGAAGAAAATACAAAAAAAGTTCAGTGGACTTCATATTTACACGTTCAAATGACAAAAATTGTCCTAACAAACTCGTAGACACTTGTAGATGGATTGCTAAAAACACACAAACACACACACACACACACACACACACACACACACACACACACACACATATACAGTAATGAACATTTTTATAAATAGTGTCTTGTATTGTTTGAAACTATTCCACTCGATATGACCAATATTTATGGAAATCTGTATCACAGGTTATTAGATGGAAAAAATACACAGTATTTTGCTGTGATTTCTTTAGGCATGAAATCCACACAATTTTGAAATATCATCTTATTAATCTACTTAGAATAAGCTTGCGGTAAAATCTTGTCTACGTAAAAGGGACGCTATACGTACAATGTGTATCTCCATAAGTGAGGCCTATGCGATTCATAGCCAACAATACGATACCTATGAAGCATCTACCGATTCAACCCTATTATGATGCAGTGCGATCCAAATTCGATTTGATTCAACGCAATGCGATTCAATGGGATATTTCACAACAAGGCCTTTATAGTGCAAAAAAAAACCCATGAAACACAACCCTAAGTACACTACCCTCTTATATCCCAGCACTTAAAGAACACCGCATCACACTTTTGACCCGTTTATCGTCACATCCATTTGCGGAACATCCCGAAATAAGATCCTGTCATCGCTTATGTTATAGCAGCTATAAACACAAAGAGACAAAGCTCGGAGCTCAGTGTACATGATAAGGCTGATCGGCTTTGAGCTTATACGGCTGACTCCTCATATCAGCAAAGAGCTATAAAGGTTATGCTGACTAGATAAAACAGCTGATATAAGCACAGTACAATCTACTTAAATCCCTCAGTTCTGTTTAGCTCTGCATTCTTTTTTTAAATTCATACACATGTCTCTGGGTTATTTTTAGCCCGGAGCCGTACTGACAGTTCAAACGTTCGATACTGAATTGAAATGAACATCCGTACAAATTAAGGGCAAATCGATTGGAGCTGAGAGAATACAGAGGATGAAGAAGCCCTGGCTCGTTAGTGAAGGTGTAATAAACGCCACGATAATGAAATGTTGACGGTAGAGCGTAATAGTCCTGAAATAATGAGCACAAAATAATTTACAAAATAAATGATATTCTTTACTTACGGATTTTCTTGAATTTCGTCAGATGCATTGTAGTATAGCAATTGCACCGTTCCTGCACTTGAGTATAAGTACTACCCCCTGCTTAAACATGACTCCTCCTTTTACACTCCTACTCGAATAAAAGTATAGAAGTTAATCTTGGAATGGACGTAAATCGCGAAAAGTAAAAATATTGATGAATTATGGATGCAAGTTCAGTGCTTTGTTCTCCTGCACATCAGACCTTTATAAGGAGAGTTTTATATATTTCGAGTAAAAAGATATTAAACATTCTTTTAAAGCATTTAGCATTTATCCAGAGCGACTTACAATTATCTAATTTATACAACTAAGCAGTTGAGAGTTAAGGGCCTTGCTCAAGGGCCCAGCAGTGGCATAGTGAGCCTGGGATTTATACTCATGGCCTTCTGATCAGAAGTCCAACATTGTAACCACTGAGCTCTCCATGTAGTTCTCAAAATACTAAGAAAAAACGGCTAAAGATCAGATACCTGATAAAGTACAAAATCGGAGTAAAAAATTGATGTTCACCATTTAGAAAATATGTACAAGTATCATCCCAAAGAACTGCTGTCAGTTGAACATATAATCTGAGGTGGTATCAAAAACGTTTAGAGACTAATGGCGCTGAATGGTGCTATTTTGACCTCATGCGGTACCACGTCTGCGAGTCATCGTTAGAACAAAGAGCAAACGTGAAATTCTGCGTGAAAGTGGGCAAATCTGCCACAGAGGCATTTAAGATGACGTATGTTCGAGGTGTTTCGAGTGGCATGTGCGCTTCAAGAGCCGAAGGATATCACTGTAGGAGACAAGAGGTCAGGAAGACCTTCAACGATTTCAACCCCTAAAAATGTTGAAACCGTTCAGCAACTTGTGCATGATGATGGTCGGATAACAATCCACATGATCCCACTTCTGCACCCACCATACGCGCCAGATTTGGCGGCTGCGGACTTCGCCGTTTTCCCGAAGATGAAGTTCCAGCTCAAAAGTCGCCGTTTTGACCCTATTGTGAAGATCCGGCGTAAATCTTACAGGACAAGTTCCAGAAGTAGCAGGAGCTCTGGGAGCGCTGTATTGTTGTGCAAGGGGACTATTTTGAAGGGGATAGTGTGTAAAATTGGATACATAAAGTCTTCCCTTGAAACTTTTTGATACAATCTCATTCCTCATGTGCTCCCTATTTGCTGCTATAGTAACCTCCACTTCCACTCCAAGGTATCTGTGAAGCTACAACAATTTGGGAAAGAATCACAAATAGCTGGAAAAGTCAAGTATCCAAACACTTGTGGACTTTTATCCACTTCAGAAACACTTTCCACTTTCTGGACAAACACAAAATGATAATTACTAAATTAGTTGTCAAAGCAGACGCCGAGTTGTCGCTCAGAAAATGGCTCCTCGTACACAAACGCCTGTACAGAGGTTAATTCATCGACTCATTGTCCTCTGGATTGTTCTATTGACTGAAAACGACTACGGCTTTTCGTTTACAACAACACTCTCTTAAGTGCTAAATTATGGAGTGACACAAACCGGACAGGACGGCACTCACTTCACTCACTGTGGGTGTCGTTCATTTAGACACAAAGCCAGAGTGCTGCTTGCTGTCTGAAAGGAAAACAGCTGAAAAACGTGTGAAGAGAAGTGGGCAGGAGGAATATTAATCACACGCACATGCAGATGTCTTCAGCATTACACCTGGAATTAATGGAAATATCTGCACGCAATAAATGGATTCATTTATTGTAAATAATTAGAGCTTGCCAGATATTTACAATCTGCTGTAATGGTCAGCAGTGACAGAGTAACACTTGAGGATGGAAGAAGTTCTCCTGCAGACTCTGCAGTAGTAAATGCTCTGCAGGGACGGCAGTGGAGTCCTTGTGATCTTCTCAGCAGTCTTCACCAATCTCTGCAGGCGTTTGCGGTATATAACAGTAGTGCTGCTGTACCACACGGTGATGCAGTTGGTCAAAATGATCTCAATATTGCAGCTGTAAAAGTTGGCGAGGACCCTAGGTGTAATGCCAAACTTCCTCAGTCCTGTCTCATTCTTCATGTACACTATTATCTCCTTTGTCTTGTCTGTGTTGAGAAAGAAGTTGTTATCCTCAGACCATGTCATCAGACTGTCCACCTCCTCCGTTTAGGCTGCTTTGTCCCCGCCAGAGATGCATCCCTAAACTTCAGGATGATGTTAAGATGCGATGCAGTCGTGGGTGAACAGGGTGTAGAGGATAGGGCTCAGGACACATCCCTGTGGAGTGCCCATGTTTGTAGTAATGCTGGCTGAGGTCCTATTTCCAATCCTGAAAGACTGGGGACTGCCAGTCAGAAAGATTATGTGAGCTTGCTCACTCGAGCTTGAGGGTGGTGGCGGCTACTGGTGCAAGCAGTAAGTTGTAGCTCAGGCGGTATAAAACCAGTGAATTCAAAATGGATGTGTAAGTTAGCAATGTCCAATAATTCATGTCTGCTATATGTAAGTAGTGCATGGCATGTGTGCTCTTTGCAAAAAACAAAGATAAAGACAAATAAAAAGAAGAAGAGACCACCATTCAAATAAGGAGCGAGCAAACATGTCCGCCTCGGGGGGGCGCCATGGGGCATACACTTGGCAAATAGATATAATTTAGGTGGTTTGCATCAATAATTGGGGTAAATACTAATACAAGCACAAACTGACTCAGGCATAGACTCAAGACTTAAAAAAAAAAAAGTTCAAGAAGGGGTTAATACTTATGCACAGCTGTGTGTTTGAGTTGGGTTCTAAAGCAAGAGCTCCACCTACTGGTCACAAGACCATCTGGGCCTTCTAAGGACACCATCACGTGACTGAATTAAGAGCAATAATAAACCTGAAAACAAATATTTTTCAGCTAAAATATGAATAAAAAAATCATCACCAGTGATCTGGTTATGTAAACAAACATGAATCACACTGTTACATCAAATCTCACTCACAACTCAGTTTTTTTTTTTGCTGAACCTACACAAATCTGGATGATGAGTTCGGAATTTGACACCGAAAACAAAAAGCTGCACTCGTGCCACGGCGGAAAAGCACGAGTCGGTGCGCTCACGTGCGAAGCTCAGAGCTCGAATACGCTGTTGATGCTGACGATGCCAAATCATCTGTCACACTCACCCACGCTTGCGTACATACTCACACACACACACACACACACACACACACACACACACACACACACACACACACACACAAACACACACACACAGCACATACTCAAAAACACACTTACACTCATACACACACTCAAACGCTCTTCAACAAAATCACAATTGGAGAGCAGCAAGGACGAAATGAAATAACAAACTCAATGACATTCTGAAAAGAGACAAAGAGAACGAGGGGGGGGTAAAAGGTAAGAGAGGGAGGAAAAGAGAGAAAAAAGAAAGGGAGGGAGAAATAGAGAGAGAGAGAGAGAGCGAGAGAGAGAGAGAGAAGTAGAGAAAGAGGCAGATAGGATAGATAGAAAGAAATAAAAATAATGTAAAGAAAGAGGATGAATGAAATAATAAGAATAAAAAAAGAAAGCAAGAGTAAGAATATAAAGAGTGAGATAAGGAGAGAGAGAGAGAGTCGGAGTGAGAGAGAATTGAGAGAAAGACTGACAAGTAGACAAAGAGGCAAAAAGGGTAAAAAGAGGGGGGGGGTAAGTGTGTGAGATAGAGCAAGAGAGAAAAATTTAAAGAGATGAGGAGAGAGAGAGAGAGAGAGAGAGAGAGAGAGAGAGAGAGAGAGAGAGAGAGAGAGAGAGAGAGAGAATAGAAAGAGAGAAAGAGAATGAGATAGGGAAAGAGAGAGAGTAAGTGAGAGACAGAGAGAAAGACAAAACAAAAAGAGAAGCATATATGGTGAAGAGAGATAAAAAAAGTAGAGAGAGAGAGAGAGAGACAGACAGAGAGAGAGAGAGAGAGAGAGAGAGAGAGAGAGATGGAGATAGAGAGAGAAAGAAAACAACTCACTTACTTGGCCAGTTTCATTTCTATCTGCTGTCGAATCTCCTGACGCTCCTGGTCACTGCGCACCGGGAAGATGTTCCTGTCCTCCAGCTCCTGTTTACTGGGTCGATTACGCAGCTTTACTGCTAGCAGCTCTCTCTTTATCCGCCGTGGTAGTGTCCCTACAAAACACACACACACACACACACACACACACACACACACACAAATAATTACAAACAGCTAAAAGAACATCACTGCCCTCCAATTTGCAAAACGTTCATAAATTAAAACTGAATTCTAATGAATTGATGATTTACTGTAAGAGTGATGATTGCAGAAATCCTAGGGTTTGGTGATCTGATGTTATGACCTCAATATTATATACACAATATTTGAACAAAAGTATTGGGACACCTGACGTTTTCAGCCGTATGAATTGAATATTCCATTCACTTGAACTAGGAGACTCAAATCTGTTCCAGCATGACGATGCCCCTGTGCACAAAGCCAGCTCCATGAAGATCTGCTTTACATGGGTTGGAGTGGAAGATCTTTAGAGCTCCAACCCTATGGAACACCTTTGGGAGGAATTTTTTCACACGGACTGCACCCCCCCAGGCCTCTTCACCTCACCTACATCCGTACTTGACTTTACTAATCCTCATGTGGCTGAATGACCACAAATCTACACAAAATCTACTGGAGCATCTCCCTAGAAGAGTAGATGTTATTAGAACAGGAAATGGAGACTATAATAGGATGCTCAAAGAGCACATACAGATCTTTATAGTCAGGTGTCCACAAACCATTTGTCCATATAGTGTATAGCAAATGTGATCACATTCCACCATGATATTTATGAAACTTTTAAAAAATGTTTTAAAGAATAAGAAATTGAATGGAAGTTTATATGGAATTTTATTTCACGGTCCTTGCAAGACGCGTTCATCTGTTTCACGATTGAAAAATAAAATGTGAATTACGACGCCTCCACCCTTTTCCTAAATTAATATTGAAAGCAGAAAAATGAGAAAACTGCATTTTTTATAGTTTTTATAGTTATAACTCTCACAATACTAAATATGATCATGGCCCCAAAATGCACAATATTTTCAAATTGATATCCAATCTAACATCTGATCCTAACCTGGAAGTAAGCTGGAATTTCACTGGTGTTCGAAATGAGCCATTTGTGCAAATGCTAATTAATATTAATACAAATTTATGCAAATTAAGCAACATATACAGAGATCACAGACACTGTAACAGAACGTGGTGGAACTAAGTAGTAGCTCAGTGGGTAAGATGGCCTTCTGATCAGAAGGTTGTGAGTTCAAATCCCACTGCTTCTAAGCTACCAGTGCTGGGCCCTTGAGCAAGGCCCTTAACCCTCAACTGCTCAGTTGTATAATATACTACAGTGGTACCTCGACATACGAGTGCCCTGACATACGAGTTTGACCCTGTCGCCGGTTCACCACTGTTCCTTCCTTGGAGCACTTTTGATAGATACTGACCACTGCAGACCAGGAACATCCCACAAGAGCTTCAGTTTTGGACATGCTCTGACCCTAGACGTCACAATTCGGATTCTGTACTGATGGTCGATCAGTGATTTTACATCCGGGTTGTTCAAGAGTCTCACAAAGATCTCACAAAAAAAGATGGCAAGAAACTATAAATGAGGCATAATGAGGAAAATGATGAACACTGTGACCGATATGAGTCGAATAGAAACAGCTTTAGCGATGACATCACTGACCGATGACATCACGCGGTGCCGTTGGTACGTACCCGAGATGACGGAGTCGTTCCAGCTTTCCTGATCGCTGTAGTACTCGTCCAAACCCATGTTCTCTTTATTCTCCTCCGCCTCCTTCTTGTTCTCCACCTCTCCACCCTGATGCTCGCTCTCCATGCTGGAAGTACGAGACACGTGACCGTCTGAGCGGCGCTTCGGCGAGCAGCGCACCTCCCTGCTGTTAAAACTGAGTGTGAACAAATACACATCGAAACTTCACCTGTGAGACACTGCAACAGATAAAGAGGTATTGTTCTGGAAACAAATTACAAAAAATCGCAATAAAGTCTACGAGAATTCAATACTTTGGGATAGTTTACGCCCTATGATTTTATTCCTATAGTTGTTTTAGATAAAAGAACAGAGACTGTCAAATATTTGGGAACATCTAATCTTTTATAGTTTTCTGAGACACTTGCATGTACATTCTATACAGCAGAAAAACAGAAGAACATTCTATTTCAGTGTGTTTTGTTGGTGTGATGTTTTCTAACCCTTTACCTGTCCTGTCTGTGTTTGGTGGCCAGGGCTCTGTGCAGTTCCTCAATGATGCAGGTAGGGGGCAGCAACGGGTGCATGTTGCACAGATGTGGTGAGCCTGTAGGGGTGGATATCCGGCCCCTCAGCGTATCTTTGGGAAGTGTGAAGTTCCTTGGAAGGGTGGCTGGAGCCGGACGTGTCTGATGAGTCGGGTGTGAACCTGTGTGATGAGGAACCAGAGGCTTAACTGTAAAACTGTTAGAACCTCGTATTTATTATTAACGCAATCTAATGAGCATCCATCACTGACTGACCTTCTCAAAAGTTTAAGTTAAACACTAAAAAACATTCAACAGGCCATGTTTCCATTTCAATTAATACTCATGTGGTACTGACTGTCCAGACTTCCGAGCCGGGGTAGGAGCTTTGCTGGCACTCTGGGTGGAGGAGTTCGCACTTCTCTTATCGCCGGCTCTGCTTTCAACTCCTCCACGCTACGGACAACCTCAGCTAGAGGAACACTGTCAATGAAGGATGGTTCGAACGTCGAAACCTCTTCCTCCTCCTCCTCCTCTTCCTCCTCGTTGTGGCTGTTTTCCTCTGCGGTCTCGGTGTATTCTGTGGCATCTTGTACTGTAAAGAAAGGAGGACACGTTCTTGGATTATGCGATCTTTGACGCCACCTAGTGGAGCAAACATGAAGCACATTTGCACATGAAATCCTTGATATATCTTAATTTATTATATATATATATATATATATATATATATATATATATATATATATATATATATATAAAAATACACTTTATTCATGCACCCTGTTGATGATAGCCGTGACTTCCACATAATCATTAAAAATAATAATAAAAATTATTCTATTATAATCCACAATTTTTAATTCTTTAAGTTTATAGGACAAAGAGAAATGCAGCTTTTTAGTAAGAAACTTTACTGCTTTCCCCAGGACTGTTTCAAAGCACTGACTCTGGAAAGTCCTTTTATAAATGAACTTCAGCTTCTTCTTCACACAAACCAATGACACACATTTTTACATAAATTTGTGTGGCCACACAAGCCCCTGTAAATGCCCTGAATCAGAACAAGTGCCTTTACATATAAAAATTCCAAGCTGTGAAAAAGTATTTCATTTGTGATAAATACCAACGAGTCTTTCACATCGCTGTGGAGGAATTTTGGCCCCGTCTTTTTTATCAGAAATGCTTTAATTCAACCACATTTTCATCATTTTAGTGTGACAAATATGTAGAAAATGACAAACTAGAAAGGGGTCAAATACTAATTAAAAGAGCTGGTAAAAAAAGAATCAAACCATCCTGACCAATCAGATTTGAGAAGTCAAACAGCACTGTGGTGGTGGTGTTTTTTATGTTTGTAACATGGCAGGTTATGCTAGGCTTGCCTGTGGAAGGATTGTCCTCATCTGACCCCAGGTCCTCTGTGTTACTGGCCAGCGGTGCCAGGGCCTCTTCCTCTCTCTCCTCGCAGTCTGAATATTCCTGAGTCAGCATCTCCTGGTCCTCCGAGTTCCCCCCACATGCCAGGCCAGAACCTGAAACACAGCCACACACAGTAATCTCTGAACCATCAACAAAACAACCGGTATCCTTTTTCAAATAAAGAAACCTAATCTACTTTAAAAGCCCCTTAAAATTACTTTTTTTGCCATCGTAACATTCCTCATAATGCAGAAACCCGAAATCAACGTACATATTAATGACTCATAGCGTGTAAAGCTAATGCAAATTTCACTAGCCAGCTAGCTAACTGTTGACTGATGACGGTTATATCGATTCAATTCGATTCATCTTTTAATGTAAATTGTCTCAAAATATCTCTTTGAGATGGCATGAGGAAGAAACCTTGAGAGGAACCAGACTCAAAAAGGGAACCATGTCCTCATCACAGTGGTGCCAAATGTCCCTTCATAGAAGTTCCATCATTGTTGATGTGTACATTCAGTGACACGCATACTGACTGAACCGGAGACCAAACTTGTAGCAGCTAGCATTTATGCTAGGTAATGTAACTAAGTAATATGCTAAATATTTCCACAAATTGTAACTAATTTGGCTAAATATTATAGCATTATAAAATACTTCAAACAAGCTAGCTAGCATTAGTATATTGTATTGTACTTGATGATGTTTAAACTGATAGGCTGCGAGAGGGTTAGCAATCATAGGCTAACACACTAATAAAAGATAAAAAGCACCCCCCTGCGTTCCTGCCACTTCTGGAAGGTGTCCTGGAAGTCTTCTTTTTGAACCGTGTCAAGCACCTTCTGCATTTCGTGCCGGATGGAGTCAAAACGGCGATTCAAGCCGGATGTTCATGTTCAACTCAAATCTAGTGAATAGGGTTTGTGCAGAAGTGATGTAATGTGGATTGTTCGCCGACGATCATCATGCACAAGTTGCCGAATGATTTCGGCATTTTCGGGGGTTGGGTTCATTAAAGGTCTTCCTGACCTCTCGTCCCTTCCAGTGACGTTCTTCTGCTCTCAAAGCGCACACGCCACTCGAAACCCCCTCGAACGACACGTTGGCGCGTTGCCGTATGTCAAACGTACGTCATGTCAAACGCCTCCGTGGCAGATTTGCCCAGTTTCACGCAGAATTTCACGTTTGTTCTAACTTGCTGTTCGTGCCGAAAATCGCAGACGTGGTAATACACCTGGTCAGAATAGCACCAGTTAACACTATTAGAAACTTTTCGATACCACCTTGTACAATAGTGACCCGCTGACCACCCACGCTTTTGCATTTTAAGATCCTTTTGAGGGAAAAGGGATCCTTTTTAGTGATTATTTGCCTACAGTCACTCAAAAACACAACCATGAGCAGAAAACCATCTTAGAAATCCTCAACCCATCAATCCTTGAGGTGGATGGACCCCAACAACAGAAGACTATAAAATCAAGTTCCACTCCAGTCAGCCCAGAACAGGAATCTAAAATTACAGTGGGAACAGACTCACACAAACCGGACAACTAGAAATCGGAAAAAGATCAGGCTTCAAGCATGTAGTTGAATCGAAATAAGCTACAAACATGCAATGCAACAGGAGTCATTCACTTTTACTATTTTTTTAAATCAGCTGCTGTATTATCCGCACGGCAGCTGTGATAAACGATGCAAACGAACTCTGCTGCTGCTGTCATCACTCTTTAATAAAGCTGTAACGACTCCCTGGGTGCTTGTACAGCGAGAAGCGTGTTGGCTCGGGTTTCTCTGTATGACAGCGGAGAGTAATGGACACGACTGGAGCTTTGAGGATGAGAAAGCTGTTTCTCACCTGTTCCCGTCTCAGCCACGCTCTCCCTCGCCAGATCATCGCGGCTCGGCCGTGTAGACACTTTCCTTTCCACACCTGTAGGGGGCAGCACATACACAGTGTGGTGTTATTGGTGTATCTAAAAAATGTAAAAAAAATCTCCATCTAAAAACTATTGATAGAACATTCATATGCAATGTACGTGGAAAAAGAGGAGCTTTTTATCTGTGTGTAGAAAATAAAACACTTGTGGATGTTCGGTTATAGAAACATAATTAGCGACAAGGTGGTGTAAACATGAGAAGAAGTCAACCACTCTACATCTGATTCCTCATTTACCTATAGAAGCACATACCCAAGTGTTTTATTACCTTATATCTTTTTTTATTTTCTTTTTTTAGAGCGTCTCCACTGATCTGCCCTCACCTGCCGAGCCTTGCCTCAACTTCTCGTTCTTCTTTTTCCTCCACTTCCAGGGTTTGAAGATGCGCCCCAGACTTGCCAGCTTGCTGTTACGGCGGATGGGTGGAGTACGAACCCCCGTCACCAAACACCCAGAGTGAAGCGTCCTTGGTTGCTCTATGACATCTACAACAGAAAGTGAGGGAGTCACACGGTCAGCATTCTGCACAGGAATTCTGATCATAATCAACAGGAGGAGCACGCGGTCACGTGAAGCTATCCTGTTTTGCGGGAAATAAAAACAGGCGCTTATTAAATATCAGGATGCTTCCGTCGATTTGGACAGCACATCTTGGTCTTCTCTTTTCCCTGAGGAGTGAGTTGCTGTAATTAAACATCAGACATAACAAGTCCCTCAGTTACATTACGCTTTTTTGGAGAAAACACAACATTCGCTGCATAATTTCTCCCAGAATTTACAGAGTAGGATGTTGAACACAAGCACACATGTCTTCAAATACCACTTCACATTCATTAATTGAATCGTGGAAAACCAAATCAGCTTGAGGTATGTGCTAGAAATCGGTTATACCAGGGGTTATACCTTCTAAACAAAACAAGTCTAGAGCTAGAGATGTGAAAACAGCCCCGTCGTTATATTAATTAAAGTTTTCTTTAAAGCGATCGCTCAATATTTTCAAAATGACAGTATGCATATTTTAAACATCAATGCAAATTATTTGTGAGTTCAAACCCAAGCCACACCAATCAGGAGCATCTTGGTGGCAGGGATTTAAATATTTAACACTGTCTGGAGAGATAGGCATATAGGTATATTCTGTACTTATTCCTCATCTTTCTTTCGGCTTCTTCCATTAGGGTTCTCCACAGCGGATCATCCGTATTCATGATCCGCATGTGCGATTTGGCACATGTTTTTAAGCTGGATGCCCTGCCTAATGCAACCCTCCATTTTTTTTTTTTTTTAATGAACATTTCCTTGTTCTTTCTGTAGACCAGACATCTATATTCACTGTAAAGACACAGCATTTGAAAGACACTTTATGATTATCTCATTCATACAACTGAGCTGTTGAGGGTTACGGGCTCACTGCTCACTGGCAGCTCAGTGGTGGTGGGATTTAAACTGACGACCTTCTGATCAGAGATCCAACATCTTAAACACCCAAAAGTGATTTTCCCATGCTGAAAAACGTACAGATTTTATATGGACAAAAGTATTGGGACACCTGATTTTTCCAGCCATGTGCGATTCTTCCACAAACTGTTAGCATGAACTTAAAGGCAAACAATTCTGTAGGATGTCTTTGGATGTGCTAGAAGACCCAAACCTGTTCCAGCATGACCATGTCTCAGTGTGAGACCCCTTCCCTAGACTCAAATCTTTCCCATATCAATCACAAACTGGTTATCAGATCCGGAATACAGGGAAGACTTGTGAGCCTCATAGAGGAATTACAAACGCAGCACCAAAGGAGCTGAGTTAAGTGGAGTGATGTGAGTTGAAGGTGGTGGTGGAGGTGAGGGAAGAGGAATTAAGCTCTTCAGCGCCGCTGCTGTGCGATGAGGAAAGGCAGCTCAGACAGGAATAGTCTCTCCCACGCAGTCTGACTGAGACAGAGAGCTGACGCTTCGGGAACACAGCAGATGAGCTGTGGGCTGCGGCAAGAGCCGACAGTTCTATCTCTGTCTCTGTCTTTGCGTTCTATGTCACACCTACTGGCTCATGGAGACAAAAACAACACCTGTTTAGATCTAATGAGAGGTTGGAAGACGATAAGAAAAAATTACAAGACTTTTAATTAAGTGAGAGATTGTGCTGTGGAAAGTGCAGGAGAAGCAGCAATGGAAGTCTTAGCCACTAGTGCTGGAGCATCCATTACTGAATCTGTAAAATAATCAATTGAAAGAAAAAGGAAACACTTATGAATATGCATTAATATGCAAATATACCCACAAATGTCCTTCTGTCATCGCTTCACATTTAGTCCCCATTTGCTATTATAAGAACCTCCACTCTTCTGGGAAGATGTTCCACTACATTTTGTGGAGATTTGTGCTCATTCAGCTACAAGGATGTTAGGAAAGTCAGTAGGTGAGGTGAGGTGAGATGAGGAGGCCTGGGGTGCAGTTAGCGTTTACATCCATCCCAAAAGTGTGCAATAGGGTTGAGGTCAGAGCTCTACAACAGGAGACTTACAAATAATGTAAATCACATCTTCATGGAGCTCACACAGAGGGTATGTTCATACCGGAACAGGTTTTAGCTTAAGTGAATAGAAACTTTAATGCTAGAACGTCCAATGTCATCGTATACAATCGTATGCCTCCAATTTTGTGGTAAGTTTCAGGAAGAACCTCATATGGCTGCAAAAAGGACAATTCTAGCTATGGTTGCTAGCTACCTAAATGCTCAGGAACTAGTTTGGGCTTTTCAAGTTGCACAGGTTTAGTCAACTCCTATGGTTGTGAACTATAATCTCATTATGATTAATGTTAAGCAATTTCACTAGCTATGCTAGCTTAGCACACGGTGGTTTCAGCCAAAGGTTTCCAAGTACCACAGTGTCATCCTGAAATTATTTGTACATAATAAGGACATAATAAGTCCAAAGCTGGTGCCCCACTTTCGGGACCTCACAAAACGGCATGATACAGAAGCACCTGAATTATTGAAAAATCTGATTGTTCAGTGTCTTCAGTGCAGGTTATATTTAATGCAATATTGTGTATAGCAACAGTTTCTTGACTTGCACACTTAACATAACCTTAGCCTGATAATAAATATATTATAGAATGAGTCTTCAGTATCGGTGCTGTGTTAAAGTCAGTACGTTTTCCAGCATGGGAAAGTATTGTATTTTTGTCGTATTACCTGGGGGGGAAAAAAACGAGCAAACAGCTATAACAACGTAACCAAATAAAAAGCAATTAATTAATTAATCGTTTGATTAATTAATCAATTAATTAATCAAACGATTAATTGATTAATACATTAATTAATAAAAGAAATGCAATTCATGGCAGTGTGGGTGCCTTATTGTGTCATAAGAGGAATAAACACATATTTAGTGTCCAAACAGTTCATTCAAACAACCCCTACTCGGATTCCTGACTTCACTGAATTACTGAAACATCATGCTCCGAATGTAAAAATTTTAAATGTAAAATAATACGTGTTCAATCAGGAACCAATTCTAAAAAACAAAAGAATTTTGTGTTGGAAGCCCAATATTACTCTGAATGCGGTTCTCACTGATCCATAACTCTGTAGCAAGGTTATACTAACTCCCGACAAAGCAAGCATCAGCTTTAGCCGGTAAATTTCCAGCGTGTTATTTTTTTCCTCTTAAGGACCCTCTTGTGACCTACACAGCTACAGCTCATCCATCCAATCGTGTTCTAATGATCCTGAAGTTCAACCGAAAACCTAGAAAACGCGCTTCCCTGCGCGCCAAGCGGTGTCGCTAATTAATTTGCAGGGACCCCCTTAAATGCCACACTGAATATAAATGCTGAATGCCAATGCCGTTGTCGATGCTGTGATATTTAAAGTGCATCACGAAACACAAGCAAGAGCGTGTTCACTGCTGGTCTTTCCCGTGAAGATATCTCCAAACAAACACGATTGGATTTGCAACTCTGACAAAAAAAATTTGACACGTTTTTTGGACATGCTAGGCTTCTGCCAATTAAAAGGAGCACGTGACTACAGTCTGAAGCAAAAAAAATGTAATCCAGGTCAAGCCTTTTAGCCACAGCAGCCCGGGTCAGGGTGCCGTTGCCATGGCAACCGCTCCGGATGTTGCCGAAAAGCCCCTTGGAGGCACAGAAACATGAGTGCATGAGGGGAAAAAAAAAAAAAAAAAGGGGATGATGAGGAGGGGGTAGAGTCGGGGGGTTGCTGGGTGGACGGAGAGGCTGTTGCCACGCAGAGTGACAAGAAAAGCCCGGGCAGCCAATCAGACGCCGGGGAGTCAGGCATACCTCTATTTTTAATCCGTGCATGGTCAGGGATGTTGGTTTAAAAGATGTGTGGACTGTGAAAAAAAAAAGCTTCGGTGTTACGGACAAGAAGTGCATATGTATCTGAAACACCTTTAACATGCAGAGTAAGGGCTGTGATAAATACCCATGATGCTCAGGTTTAGCCTGTCCGTGTGCTAAACCTGAGCCGATAATTTTTTAAGGTTAATTTCCTTAAATATAATAATGTACAAGATATTCATTTGATCTCATTAATTTAACACCCAATTGTATATTTATATGTCCATAAACGAATATATGATAAAGGATAACGAATGCTGTGTATTTCTGTTGTGAATTTTTTTTTATATTCAATGTAAATAGAAATCATGGGGAAATCATCGATATATTGCTAAATAAATTTAAATATAATAAATATACATATCGGCTAATTACATTTTACTGATTTAAACACATTCAGGGTTAAAAACCTGAGTACATTTAGTTGATTGATGCTAAATGCAATCCAATTCGGAAAATAAATAGCCGCTATCCAATAATCGAACGATCAGTCAATCAAAAATAAATTCAACCATTGAACCTTCATATGATCTGATACATGTGTTTTATATACACTACACCGGCAAATGTTTGTGAACACCTCATTCCACAGTTAGCCTCCACTCTTCTGGGAAGATGTTCCACTAGATTTTGTGGAAATTTGTGCTCATTCAGTCACATCCATCCCAAAGGTTTTCAGCAGGGTTGAGGTCAAAACTCTACAGCAGGAGATCTTGCAAACCATATGTTCATGGAGCTGGTTTTGTGCACAGGTTTGGATCTCCTAGTTCAAGTGAAGAGAAAATAAAACCCTACCACCTTCAAAAACATCTTATACTGTGTGCCTCCGACTTTGTGCTAACAATTAGCAGAAGAACCAAATATGCTTATAGGATCTCAAAATCTCTTCATAGCAAAGTTCACTGCAAGATTATAAACAATATTCACTTTTTCATCTGGAAACTGTTTCGAAGCACATTTAAATCAGATTGCTTTAGATACCGAAGGAGATGGTATCTCTCGCATGTTTATCCAAAGCCCTAGGCAGGAATACACACAGTCCATCACAGGGTGCCCTTCATACACACACACACACACAAAACATTGAGAAGTTTTGTGTGATTTGATCATTAGTAATAAGTTTACATTGCTAGCTACATTAGCTTAGCACACTGCAGAAAAAGCAAACGGTTTGCCAGTACCACCATGTCACCTGAAACCCTGAACTACCAACTGAAATACTTTGCTTGACACAACCTTCTCAAATCTGATTATTCAGAAAGTGTTGCCTGGTCCGAAGTTTCTAACTTACCGTAATTTCCGGACTATTAAACGCACCCAAATATAAGCCGCACCCACTGAATTTTACAAAGATTTTTATTTTGAAAATAAATAAGCCACACCTGTCTATAAGCCGCAGTCTACACTGAAACTAATGAACTTTACACAGGCTTTAACGAAAGACAGTGTCTGTAACACGGTGTAACGGGTGAAATATGTTGTGGCTCCTTTAAGAGCAGAGCGGCATTTTGGGAACAGCCCGATGCCGTGCAGCTCAGAACACAGGTGAAGTGTGTTTTTTCATGCCCGGTTGTTTTCAGCGTGACGAATGATTTGCATTTCCTGTAGACAGTCTGAGTGAACGGCAGGTCAAACGTCAGAGGAACATCATCCATATTTATGATGTGGTGCGGCCCGATTCAGTGCGAGCGCGTGCAATTTAATATAAAGAATTTCATTGGTTCACCTGAACCCGTTCGCAATTTCATTAGTCTAATGTTATGGGGTTCAGTTTTTTGGTTTGAAGTTTGTGAAACCGGGAAAAACCCAGGAAAATCCATAAATTAGCCGCTTCGTTGTTTAAGCCGCGGGGTTCGAAGCGTGGGAAAAAAGTAGCGGCTTATAGTCCGGAAATTACGGTATCTGTACATGGAGTTGAGGGGAAAACACTTTTCCTCGTTGATGAAGCAACTGTGAACACGGACTACCTTGGGTTTTTTTTTACGTTCCACAGCATTAAATAGTTCTGTTATACAACTTCAGTTTAATAACAGTAAAATCATTTTGTCATCGCAGCAACGTAACGTTAAATATTTTTCCACATCAGCATTCCTGTCTGGTATTTATATACAGTATATCCAGTGGGAAATAAACAGGAAAGCCAAAGGAAACCTTTTTATCTTCTCTACACTTCATCATGAAGTCACAAGTCATCATGTCAACCTAAAAACGTCTAACTACACCTTGTACCCTGTTTACCTGAGAATTTATCTGCAGTCATAATAAATATTCGTACAATCACAATACAAATTACAACAATCAGACCACAGTTGGTAGCTGAGTGGTTAATCCATTGGTCTTTGGTCAATAGGTCATGAGTTTAAATCAAAGCACTTGAGCAAGGCCCTTAAATGTAATCAATGTGTAAGTCCCTCAGGATCAGTGTCTGCCAAATGCTGAAAATGTACTGCCACAAATCAAAAATTCAACCTCAACATATATCCATACAGAATAAATCAATATGCATACTCTCAAATGAATAATATATATCCTGAATATAATGTATATCCATACAGACTACATTAATATTCATACTCTCAAACGAATAATATATATATCCTGAACATAACATTATACAGCCAGAATATAATAATATCCTGGATATACTGTATATCTAAACACTGTCCATTAATATGCATACTTTTAGAATTATTAATATGTATCTTGAATATAATTAGATATATCCTGAATATACTGTATATCCATACAGACTAAATCGAAATCCATATTCTAAGACAAATAATATATATTGATTATAATTATATACCACACATCCTGAATATATTGTTTATCAATTCAGACTAAGTCAATATGCATACTCTAAGACAAATAATATAGATCCTGAATATACTGTATATCTATACACAGTACATTAATATGCATACTCTGAGAATAATTCATATATATCTTTAATATAATTAGATATATCCTGAATATACTGTATTTCAATAAAGACCAAATTAATATGCAAACATTCAGACTAATAATATGCATTGAACGCAATATATCTCATGAATATACTGTACGTACAGCCATACAAACTTAATCAAAACGCATACTCTGAGACCAATAATCCATAACTTGGATATACTCATTTACAGCACGTTCTGAATCTACTGTATTTCCATACAGACAAAAATCAATATGCAAACTCTTAGACTAATAAAATACATCAATATGCAATCTCTCAATACATCAGACCAAATAAATATGCACTTATTCAATGCATACAGTGAAAATAATTAATTGCTCAGCCTAATAAAACAAGCTGACAATATCAATGCAACATGCACACAGTCCAAATACATTTTGAAACGTGCAAAACGTGTGAAATAAAATACCCAGACAAACTCACGTGCAAATTGCATTGTCAATTGCGTGTGTTAAAAGCGCTTTATAATGTAGAGAAGTGATTGTCAGGTTTTGTCACGAGGAATAAATAAATAAATTCATAAATCAATCAATCCTGTACTATTCTTGCTGCAGGAGGAAATATACAGTAGCTCTCCCTCTGTTGCGCGCGCACTGGCGTGCCGGACGGGAATCGGTTCATTGACTCAACGAGTCGACACGAATCGACTCGCATAAGCACAAAATAATGCAACGTTGCCTTTTCCTTCAAGCATTATTACCATGCAACGTGATTTTTTAAGTTATTTAGTTTGTTTTTCGAGATGGTTTTATGACCAGTTTATAGTATTTACTTTTTTGATTACAAATAAAAATAGTTATAAAGAGAAAAAGAGGTATAATTTGTTTAGCAGAAGTCCTCATAGAATGCAAGATGCAAAACCTATTTGTCAACATCACAAACACTTGCACAATTTTTTATAACATATCTCTACCCCAGCTTTCTATTTTATATTGTATAAATCAGTATCCCCACTGCTCAATTAATTAAAGTGTGATTATGAATAGAATCTGTAAATCTCAAACATAAATGATTGCAATGTGTACAAGATATTCGACTGCTGTGCAGACACTATACACACACATGCAATGCAGACATGCACATTAAAAAAAAAATTGCCAAATAAGAAACATCAGTGAAGGTTTGTCGTTTACCACTGTAAGAAAGTAAGAAAGGCAATGACTGTGGTTTCTAATACTGTAAAAAAAAAAAAACAGTAAGAAAGGTCAGGACTGCAGTTTCCAATAGTAATATCTAATCCAATAATAATTCTAATATATGTTTTGGATATGTTTCCATCCACATTTCACAGTCCATCACCGATAATTTTCCTACAACGCATCCATGTTTTTAGATCTTCAATTGATACTCTACATGACACTTATTGTCAATCTTACATTTATTTTTTTGGAGGAATATCCCCAACTTCCACCCTGACCCACTGCCCCATAACAGCCCCTAATGAACTCTGGGCTGTGACATGTTACCAACCAACACAGAGACCAATCCAAAACAGAAACAAGGTAAAAAAATGATTCTTAACCGACTCAACACATTTAACCTCCACGGCGTCGGTACTGCTTGTCTTTTTTCCCCACACTTTCTACAGCAGTTCCTTTATACCACACTAAGAGTGACTTGTAGCCATGTTACATAATGTTTCCCATTCATCGCACATCTGGCCGTGGACACAAAACACAGACTGCTGTGTAACAAACGTCTAGTTTGTTACTCAATAGCTGATTTGGACATTAGTTTGTCTTGTTCACTTTATAATGTACAGAGCCTGCAACTGGACCTCGGCAGGTCACGTGTTCCAGCGATTTAATCCAAATCGCATCGTGGAGCTAACACAGCATCTGACAGGCGTGTGGTGAAAGGTCAAGATGTCATGCTCTGTCTTATAATTTGTGGTCGAATGTAATTCGCGTCCTATCGCCCGACATGGCCATGTAATAGTCGAGTAAGTCGTGTTCCCTTAATACGTTTTTTTTCTTCAGGGCGACGAATGCATTAACCGAATGTTTATTGTGACAGTAATCGATGCAGCTCCTGAAAAGGGATCCTCTGTGGTTTTTTCAGGCGGCTGTCCAGCCGGACAGTGCAGACGTTACTGACAGCGCAGAAGTGACATCAAACATAATAAGGCTGAATTTGTCTCCAGGGAGAGGAATAAAGAGGAGAACAGTTAATAACCGCAGTATCGCTTTCTCAATAGACTCGCGATCGTCTCTACGCTGTTTATTTAATTAGAAATGAATCCGATCAGGGAAAGCCAAGGGGTCTCACAGACAGGCTTGGAAGAACGCAGACATCTCAAAGTGTTTTGCAATTGATTTTCCAGCACACTAGGCACACAGTTTAAGTGAATAACCTCTTTGCAGTTATTGCAGTATGTGGAGGGAAACAACGATCTTGTTTACATTCAGCATGAAATATTCAACAGTTTTCATTTGAGGTCATTCTCAGGTCATTGTTTTTTTGATTTGATGAAAAAGTGCGTAAGGGGAGGTGGAAAACACCATTTTACACTACAATGAGTACTTTACACACACACACACACACACACACACACACACACACACATGAGGGATGTGTTAAAAAAAAAGAAATTGATGCTCATGAAATGCTGAATTCTCATTTCTGATTAGTCAGAAGGTGCTGACTGAAATTTCCATAATAAAATTAAAGGTAGTGCACTTACACACAGGTTTATTTTACCTAACATGTTATGGTTTCTATGGTAACACCTTTTCTGAGGTACATCCGGTGATCTAGATCAGGAGTGTCCAATCTTTTTCACAAAGGGCCAGTGTGGGTGCAGGTTTTCATTCCAACCAATTAATGGTCATACCTGATAATCATTGAAAATTAAGATAATTAGATTTGGACAGGTAGAATTTGGTGTAGACTTACTTGGTTGCAATGTAAACCTGCACCCACACTTGCCCTTTCTGGAAAAGATTGGACACCCCTGATCTAGATAATCTAAGTCTAACCTTATTTTTAACGTAATATAACAGAGAAAAAACACTACTTGCAAACAATCTTGCAAAAAAAATAAATAAGGTGTTTATATGACATTTCTGGAAGGGGTCTCCACAATGAATCAAGAGTTGTTACTTGAAAATTAGTTTTACACATTTGGTAGATTTTATTAAATACAATTTATTAGGCTTTACTTCTATATTAAATTACAGAAATATTACAATGGAAACTCCTAACAGTTGCTGGTTTCAAATCGATTGAAGTTGATACTCTGGAGGTGTTTACTATGTGGTTTGGTTTGTGTTGAGGTTATAGCTCAGTGGTCAAGGCATTGGACTCTGGATTGGAAAGTCAAATCAAAGTCAAAGTTCAAATCACAGCACCACCAAACTGCCACTTATGGGCTCTTGGGCATGGCTCTAAACCCTCAACTGCTCAATTGTAAGTCGCTCTTACCAGATGCCATACATTTTTTAATTTTATTATTTTTTTATGCCATGCTCAAAATATTACTAGATAATTATAGAAACAAGTGGTTTAACAATATGTTGTCACATGCACTGTTTTCTCTTTCTGTGCGATCATTTGTTTTGCTCTACTAAAATTCTTCAAACCACCTCAAGGAAAATGTTGAAAAGAGTCAGGTGGTACAGTACAGCAATAACAGCTACTTATTGAATTATAGAGTGTTTTTATGATGTTCTGTTATCAAGACATGTCATGAACAAATTGAACTCTACAGATTGTATTTGTTTGCTACCTAGCTACCATTAGCAAGAGAACGCGGGCCTGAACGTCAACTTTCGACTGTCGTACAGTCTGACATTATGACATCTAAGATCCTACAGTGTGACATGGGGATCATGTTCGTACAGTCTGACGCAACAAACGCATATTGCGGACTATAAAAATTTGCACAGCGTGAGCTCGGTATTAGTTTACATCTCACAGCTGTCACGTATTTTAGCAGCTTCCATCTACAAAAAAAAGGCACCAACACCCCTTCTGTATTTCTCCCCTCCTGTATTTATCTCTTCCTGTATTTGAAAACTGATATATGAATCCAACTCAAACCTTCGTTTAGACCGGGCTGTTTCGGCAGGTGAGATCACTTTGTGCTTCCACTCTGTCCCTCATAGCCTTGAATCTGGACTACTGCAGATTTCTGCTGCATCATCACCACTGCCTCCACCGTAGCTGCCCACATCAGATTTAAAACACTGATACATGTCTATAAATTTCCCTCCATCCACACACATCGCTCGAACTGACTTAGGATCCCCATGCACCTAATCTTTGTATATTGTTACTAGGGTGATGGCTTGAACGTACCCTGGCAGTTCGAACAGCTGAGTCACTGTGGGTCTTTAAATATTGTGCTCATTTGCATAAAAAACTATTTGCTTACCGGGTTTTAGCTTATTGCATATTCTTAGACCTTGGCATTTTTTTTTTTATACGAGACCACAAAATAATTTGTGTATGTTGCTTCGGATAAGGTCATCTGCCAAATGCTGTAAATGTCAACATGCACTTGAGGCCATGTGATGTTCTTTTCTCTCATATGCACCTCTTGTTCCCAATTATGACATTAGTTGAGGATGTTACTGTGTGAATGTAAATCTTTTATTTTAAAGCTGTACATTGCTTTGTTAAAACCTGTACTTCAGCCACAGTGCCTATCAAATGTGTGGAAGCTATAAACTACAATATTTTAATGGTTGTTGAAAAGGGAAAAATGCACAAGAATTGTAGAGTGAATGACTCTATTAAAACTTCTGTGGACAGATAAGTCCAAATGACGCTTTACGTTGTTCACGCTCTGAATCACGTGTAAAATCTGGCCAATAGGCAGTCATGACATCATTGGCGGGCGACGTCGCGCAAACCAGGAAGCTACAAAATAGGAGTGCTATGGGAGCGACATCAGCTTTTGGAAAAGGAGATGGTAAGCGCCACAGGGATGCAGGGAGTATGGCCCGTTGATGCAGCTCTCGTTCCCTCAGGGAACTAGGGTTACCTACGTAACCTAGTGACGTTCTCTTTCAGGAACTTGAACTACGTCGAAAACGCTTTGGGAACGAGTGTCCAATCATGCCATACTGACCAGTCCCTGCCTAGTGTGTCTGAGCACAACCTGCATGCAGGACAGAGGAGCCGGGAGTGGCTCTGATGTCAAGGTAGTAGAACCTGACAGAGGTCAGCGGGGTGGACCAACCCACAGCGTTACAAATGTCCTGGAGCGACACTCCAGCAGACCAGGCCGTAGAGGCCGCCATACCCCGGGTGGAATAAACCTTAACTCTGAAAGGAGTGGGAAGACCAGAAGACTCATAACACAGACAAATGGCATCCACAATCCATCTACTGAGCGTCTGCTTATTAGCCGGGAAACCTTTCCTGTGAGGGCAATGAAGCCTCTACGAAGGAGGAAAAGATAAAGCCCAAGACGGAGGTTTATAGATTGTGGTGAGGAAAGACATGCAGGTAGTTGGGTTGAAAGAGGCAGATGTAGAGGGCAGGGGGGTATGAAGAAGGATGATCCGCTGTGGCGACCCCTAATGGGGGAAGCCGAAAGAAGAAGAAGAAGAAGAAGAAGAAAAAACTTGCTGTTTATAAAACAATTTTTAAATACTACAAACTATTGTATGTTCTGTTGTCGTTAAAATGAAAGTCATGATGTTGGACATTTAGAGCTGTTTATAGACCTAGGGTTTTGGTATTGGACTGTTTCAGTAACAGAAATCTCTCCCTGAGGATAGCACATTGAAAAACCGACACCATCAGCCTCTCTGTCATGTCCACAGAAGACAAGTTGTGAAAGGTGAGTCAGAAAGTGCTGCTGTACTGCATTATGGCAAAACCACAAGCTGACACACACAAACACACTGCGAAGGCTTTCTAATGAGCCTCCAACGCTGCATCCCTTCAGAGGATTGGAATCGATCAGTCTTACAAAATATATTGTGTTCTATCCGAGGTGCTTATGTCACTAAAGCAGATTTGGGTCTAACTTTTTACTCACAAAGGGAGGCTTATCAGTGACAGGAAAAGCCTCTCCCCCATCACTGCAGGTAAAGATTAGCGTTGTATCCTGAGAGGTGTCAGCTGCCTTATACTTCCTACACACACACACACACACACACACACGCACACATATGATGCACACACTTTATTTCTTGCATTATTGTTATAATTTTGTAAATTTGTAAGTTGTGTCTTGTATTTATTTTTTTTAATATGTCCATATAATTTGTCATACTGTGCTTGTAGGACTCACAGAGTAAGAAGTTAATTGTATAATGTAACAGACAGATTCCTGTACATATTATATCCTGTACATATCTCTTCAGCCTTAACATTTTCAGTAAACCGCATCCAAATACCACAGCCAATTCTAATTCTGTTTGATAAATATAACAAATAGAATATAATAAATTTACTAAATTCTCCATCTACACTGCAACATTGCAAACAAGTCCTTTCATAACCATTCACAGCCATTATAACAAAGTAAAATGTGTAATTAACTTAATAGTATGAATACATAAACACTACAATTAATAAAAGTAATTGGTGAGCCAGCCAGGAGTACCTAAATATACCTTATGAGCAAGTAATATATCTGGTACTATTTCTACTACTGTTTGTCTGTCATGAGAATGCCTTTATCCCTTAAAGCTGACTGTTTCTCCTCTTTTTTCTTATTACCACCCCCTCAAATGATCTCATCCTTTCTGCCAGCAGCTGCTGATGGGTGGAAGCCTTCTGGTCTAATTACAGCTGGAAGAAAGGAAGAGGAATGTTTTCCCCTTATCATTGAAACAAATACCCTTCATTTGATGCTCTTAGCATTTCAGATAACTTTCTGTGGGTGACTGGAAATGTAAATCTAAATAGAAACCTGAATAGAAATAGCGTTCCAGATATAAAACAACATCAGTAACAATAATAGGTTAATAAAGCTACTCTGTCATGACATTTTGCAGTACTAATAAACCCTATGAAAGACCAGATATGTTAAAAATTAATTGAGTAAAACTCTACATTCAGTAAATAGAATAATAAAATAAAAAATAGACTGGTGTAATAGCCATTAAATAATGTTTATAACTTGAATTTATTTGAATGTACTCACATTTCAAAGAAGAAATTCACATTTTTCATGCTGTTTCAGTTTTATTTGCTAGATATTTATGTTAGATGTGTACACTTTAAGTTGCAGGCCCCTAGCTTTCTTACTGTTTGTTAGCATTTTTAGATGTTTATGTAAGTCAGCAACAAATTAGAAAATGCTAGGTCTATACTCAAGGTGCATATTCATAGTGTAATGGTCTGTGCAATGATCCATAGTTTGTTTAGGTAAAGACATACAGGAGTAACAAGAGACAAAGTCCAATTTACCAAATATTGAAAGAGACTGAAGAAGTTTTAAACTATGCACTGGATTATACTATATGATACAGAAACAACAAAATATGTTACAGAAAACTGTTGGTTTATTCCATTAATTAACTAACTAATTAACTAATAAAAAACTACACAAACATAATTATTAAATATTTATATTAGACACCTGAGCATAAAATTGGTATGTGCGTTTTAACATCCTATTCGAAATGTATTCCCCATTACCTGTTAATTCTTCTGAAAAGCTGTTCCAATAGATTTTATAGTGTGTTTGTGCATATTTGTGCTCATTCAACCACAAAACCTTTAGTAAAATTAGGCACTGATGTAGGTGACGTGGCATATGGTGGAGTCAGTGTTCCACTTAATCCAAAGGTGTTCATTATGGTTAAGTTCAGAGCTCTATAGTGGGAGATCTTCCACATCAACACAGGGGTATTGCCATGTTTGAAGAGATAATATTTAACTACAGAAAATAATAAACAAATCTAAATATAACAATAGTTTTTTTTGTAATTCAGTGTTTCTTAATCTGGTTTATCTCGTAAAAAAAATCGAGCTCTCCAGCTATGAAGGTGAATGTAAATGAATGTAAAAGTTTTCTAATGGGTGGTGATTTGATGATTTTCAGCTCTGCAAACATTTAGGTCAGAGCATAAAACAGTGATGGGGAATATATTCGTGCACACACGAGCGGAATAGAGGAGAACGCGTGGAAATAACATACACATATACAATATAAAAGCCATATAAGTGGCAAAAAATGCATAATCTGGAAAAGAAATAGGCATGATGACTCAGTCTCTGTGCCTAAGGCAAAACTATGATGCACAACATGAGAAAAAGCAGTTCACCATATGAAGCTCTTTGCTTCTAAACTCTGTGACTTGCAAGGAAATTCTATTATTAGTATCTTAATGACCACCTCTACCCTATTCAGATATTTATAGAATAGTAGGAACAGGTTTTATGTCATATAGGACGGTCCTCTTCCCTCATATCTGAGGACAATCAAGGTGGATTCAAGCATACATCAGTCTACTATACAGTACACAGAAAGGCAGCTTTGAATGACAGATTGAATAAGTTATCTCATCACTCAGGCTTTATGAGCTGCTCAGCCTTTTCCCTCTGAGTGACTTTCTCCTGGCATCGATTAGCACTGACCCATACACTGCAGTCTCCTTGCTACTGTCATTGAAATGAGCAAATTTTATGTCACTTGCTATAACAGGCTTACAGAAACATCCTCAATAAAGATGTCCTGTCAAGTTTTATTTATAATTTCAATCTATATGACTATGAAAATAAAATGCAGTCAAATGACATAAAAAAAAAATGATCACGTCTCTGTTTTTTCTCCCACCGATCAGATACACTTATCGTATGAGAAAGTGAAGGTTTTCTCTGAGACAACTGGATTGTCTCAACATCAATCTTTCCAAACAGCTTCTCATGCTACATTATAGCTAACCTGCTCAAAAGAACATGAAATCTACCTTCTTCAAAATACAGCAGGGTAAAGAAAGTCATGATTGGCTAGTGATTGACAGGAAAGACAGAGCACAACCATCCTCCCAACAAGTGAGTACAGACAATTTTGGTCTAATGGCTTTTCAGATATCACAATACTTTATCAGTCTGATTTAAAAAATAATATCTGGGGACAGTGCTAAAACATTATTGTGAAAATAGTATTTGAAGCAAAAATACAGATCAGTGTTGGACTTGTGAATTGTCATTCGTTATTATGATACCATTGTTATCCCCAAGGCCCATTCACTTTGCTGCCATCTATATTATTTAGATCTGTGAGCATCAAACAGCAATGTGGCAAAATGCATGCTGAGAAACACAATGTTTTGCATGGGTAATGGTTAAAAAAGATTAATTAGTGAGCCAGCCAGGATTAATAACAGACAAGATCCAACTAGTGAACATTCTATTTTAAAATAAACCAAAGGAGTCCAGTATAAAATGAGAATACTACAATATTAAATATAGGTTTTGTAAACTTAATATCCCAATGAGAACAAGTGGTTTAATTCATGAATTTATAGATTTAAAAAAATAAATACATTTAGTAGGAAAAACATTGGAAGGATTGCAGCGTGTTCGTTTCACACACAAAACTTTCACTAGTTTATTTTCTTTTCATTTCACTCATTGATACATTGATTGAAAATAACTAAATTAAGTGCTCAGAAATCATATTTAACCCTCTCCAAGTCTGCCTCCAAAATCGTTTTTTTCCTTAAAATTATGCATTTCCTTAGTTTAAACATAGTTCTTTACTATTCAGCTTCTTATCATTCAGATACAATGCCACAAGATATCATGTTGAGAAATATTTTGCAGGTGTAATGTGTAACAAGAAAAAAATTGGGAGTAAATATTGAAGCTGTTGCCTATGAAGTTAAGGTAGAATTAGCTATATTTCTTTTGGACATGTTAAACAATCATTAATATCATAAGCCAGTTTTAAGCTCAATAAATGCAGCATTAAATTATTATATCGTTTGTACACTTACAGCTAATTTAGTAATTTTTCCCTTTTTTTTTTAAACGACGTGACCAAAGCCCTGAGATAAACGCTACATTACCTAACTTTATCTTCATCATTTGCTTATCCATTGAATTTCATTTTTTCCATCAAGTTGATTGTAGTTGTTTCCCATGTGACCACTGCTTGAAAGTCAAATGTGTGATTCTACTATCACTGAAAGTAAGAATACATTTTTCTTGAACTCCAATGGTCCTTGGGCGCCACATAAATCAACGACGTCTCCGCATCTCACAGAGAGAGAGACGTATAAAGGCTTAGATTTGCTCTCCTACTACAAGGGTGCATATTCAGCTCTGCAACATTCTGTCAGCATTACAGACTGCACCAGTTCCAGAGAAAAGTGCCATTGTTAACCTAGTGTGTAGCGGAGAGCAATAAAAACGAGGACGCTCACTGCTACAGCGGTCAAATCCTTAGCATGAGTTCCACATAAAACAAAATGACGGTGAATGCATCGTGATGCGACTCTTCTGAACTTGTTCACAGCCTCAGCGTGTCTTTTTGGTACGGATTCCACAAATACTTTTAAGACCACTATCGTCATATGGTTGCAGGGGATATGGGTCTATGACAATATCAGTATATATATATATATATATATATATATATACAAATATGGTGTCTGAGTTACGATTATTCGACTTTGATCGTACGATAGCGATAGTAATATGACAAAATTGTAGAAATATGTAACGTTTCGGGCGGCCGGCAAAATTAGCAGCATATATGCAGTCTTGTCTCTTTGTGTTAAAGTGCAGGGGTTTTTTTTGGGCTTCTGGTGATTTAAAGCTCAATTTTTGCTCCCTTTTAGCGGCGTTACTGCGCACTGAAACAGAGCACACTAATTTGTTCTCATCAGCTACAGGTGTGCTTTTAACTGCTCGTTTCATCTATTCTAGTCTCGGCCTATGACATTTTAAGTCAAGTCAAGTCAAGTTTATTTCTATAGCGTTTTTCACAACAGACATTGTCTCAAAGCAGCTTTACAGAAATCAACAGTCAAGGTGAATGGTGTGTATTTATCCCTGATAAAAGTCGTGGTGACTGTTGCAAAGAAAAACTCCCTTAGATGTTATAAGGAAGAAACCTTGAGAGGAACCAGACTCATTTTAAAGTTACGATGGAGTCATATATATATATATATATATATAGAAGAAGGTCCACATGAGGATGATGATAAATGACTAAGTGACAGAATGCTGACTTGTTCGTCCGGAGGCACAGCGGAAACTTTTTTATTTTCAATCCAAGCTAAATGAACATTAAATATTACAAAAAATCCCATGTAGGCACGATCAATATTGAAATGTGGGAATCAATAGTCTTTAAATAACACCCTTATCAAAAGTATCGATTCTCCATGATCGATCCTCCGATCTGTCCCTATTTTTTGGTCACTTTCTTCTTTCGATTTTACCTCTCTCGAATTCTCAAATGTCATGCTGGGTGTCAACTCGGAGGTCTAATTGACCTAATGGTTCTAATTTTTTCTAAAGAAATGAGTTCTTTGTTGTCTTTTTTATTTCCCTCCCCCAAATGGTTTCTGGGTGAAAATAATTGTCAGGTCTATGCATAATCCTCAGCAACACACATGGCTGAACTTTAACTCCCAAATCACACACACCAACTGACACGCTCACACACATTGAGCTTCTAATGAGACACACCTGTCCTCATTTACACACCCATACACACTCTTGCAGACTCTTTTACAGAAATCCCTTCAAAGAAACTGCACTTGCCTTCTTTCTGAGCCTTCGTTTGATGAGAAAAAGAAAACGCTCCCAAGATTCTACAGATTTCCAGTTACTCTTAAATGAAATGTCATTTGGTTATTCTATATTTGTACCACATTGAGAAAAAAGTGAATACAGATTTTTTTTTTAAATACCTTATCATGTTCTTCTTTGTATCCTTAAACTCAATAAATAAGAAAACAGAGGCTGGTGAATGAACAGCTCTTTGCAGAACCTCTAATGTAAGTGGACAGGGAATTGTTTTGCAGACATTGTATAACTATTATAAGTGGATATAATATAAGTCATAGCTTTTATATAAGGGGTGTCTCATACTGTTTTATGCATTCTGAGTTATTAACTCTGAAATAGAGTTGGATTCTTGACCAACGATTCAAAAAAAGGATTTAGAGTATTTCTGTGCCTAATACACTCTGTTTAATTTTCTGAAAGTTTTTTCCGAGGATGGCTCTTCATGACATCATTAATGATGGAATTCCTGGTATGGGCACACAGCAACCAGAGCAAGAGCAAGAGCTACACCCATCACCATGCTTCATTCAGTGGAATTCCTCAGCAGCTCGAGAAGAACGTCTCCAAACTAGTGTGTTTTTGGATGTGAGAGAATAAGAACCTTTTTAAGTACTTACCATAAAGACACATCCTGTTGTAGTTCAGCACGTCCAGCTGCTGCCATTGTTGTTGATTGTAAAACTTCAGACTTGGAATCCGATCCTGGATCAAAAATTCTTATGGCTGGATCTGGATCCGATTTTTAACCAGCGTTCATTTTAGACTACAAAGTATTTGTTCCTGTTTTATTTATAGCAATATCACAGCTTGCTGACGATCACTATGCAAAAGCAACGCGTGCTCATGACTCTTTAGCTCCGCCCACAACACGCCTCCAGAAACTCAGATGTTTTCGGAGAGAAGCGTAAAGCTGTTTATTTCTTTTAGAAATCTGATCAAACCAGAACAACTTTTCTTCATCGTACCAAATTCATCATATTCTCCTACCACAGCATGATAACAAGTGTACCATTCCTTACTTATCTTCCTCATAGTGTCCTTGGGATGTGCATATTTTCTGCACTTACGGCTATTAGGCGGTCAACCACCCAAGTGGGATCAGTGTGTATGTATCCTCCAATAAGACCCAGTGTATGAAATTATAAAAACTACCCACATGTGAATCTGATGATGTAGCAAAAGGACAAAAAGACGCGCAGTCTGGTGGGGAGCAAGGATGACCTTGGTCACAACTAAATGTGGCACGCACACACACACACACAAACACACACACACACAAACACACACACACACACACACACACACTTCCTGCATAACCACTGTTGCCCGACAATAATCGTCTCATCACTTTAGGACAACAAACGTTGCCTCAGACGCTGATCCAGATGGCTTTAATGTTCTCTGTGTGGGTCACTTAATTACTTCACTTCCTCTTTTGTAAAAGTTTAGGAACACTGGACTTTTCCAGCCATATGTGTTTCTTCCCCAAACAGTTACCATAAAGTTTGGGGCACACAATTGTAAAGGATGTCTCTGGATTTGTTACCATTAAAGTATTAATTTACTCTAACTGGAAGACCCAAAACCTGTTATAGCATGACAATGCCTCTGTGAAAAAAATCCAGCTCCATGAAGATATTCTTTACACGCGTTGGAAGATCTTAAGAGGTCCCCTATAGGATTTATCATCTCACCTACATCAGTACCTCACTTTACTAACACCCCTGTGGCTGAATAAACAAATCTCCACAAGCACACTCCAAAACCTGGTGAAACATCTTCTCAGAAGAGTGAAGTTATTACAGCATCAAACAGGGACGAAATGTGGAAAGGGATGTTCAAAAAAGCACATAATCTTCTGTTTATGTGTCCACAAACATTTGTCTATATAGTGTAGCTCCAACTCCTACAATTACTATACAAAAAAATAAGTAATAAGTTAAGAATTTCAAGAGGTTTGAGTATAAAGCACATTGTGTTGCTTTTCTATCGAAAAAAGAATGAGCTTTATCATGTTCTGCAGTTTGTGAGGACATTTTTCACTGCGGACAGGTACATTTGGCAGCGTTTTCCCTCCATTAACCCACATCTTTAGCTTTGTTTTATCAGGAGACCAGACCAGCAGGTGGCCCAGCAGAGTCGTTTTTTCAGCACAAGGTTCTTTACTTTTCTTTTTTTTCCTTTAAATATGCCAGACGAATGATATATTTTGAGCACCATAGCAAAGTGTAATTGTTAGATAGATAGATAGATAGATAGATAGATAGATAGATAGATAGATAGATAGATAGACGGACGGACGGACGGACGGACGGACGGACGGACGGACGGACGGACGGACGGACGGACGGACAGACAGACAGACAGACAGACAGACAGACAGACAGACAGACAGATAGATAGATAAATAGATATTTGGCAGACGATCCAAATCCAATGTCTCTTTTGGAGACCACTCCATACAACTGGGGATGGTTCACATCTACATCACAAAGATCTATGAATTTCCTGAGCAACACAAGAACTTTGAAGATGGTTTTGGACTGTAATTAATATCAATCAGGATCACAGGTTGCATTTAATTGCTCATCAATGCACATCTTAACAATAATTAACCCTAATGGACATTTGGTGCCACGAAGATAAGGATGGATTCACTTTAAAGGCTGGTTCCTCTCAAGATTTTCTTCTCACGTCATCTCAGGGAGTATTTCCTTGCCACAGTACGACTGTCTCGCTCATTAGGGATAAACCCATAGATGGTAGATAGATAAACCTACTTATACACTATTTTATCACCCCTTTATCTCTGTAAAGCTTCTTTAAAACAATGTCCAAAGTTAAAAGTGCTATACAAATAAAATGGATCAGATCATGCAGTCTGGAGGCCCTGGGCCACAGTTTGTGAAGGATTTCATTAGACTGTTGAAGAGATGCAAAAACACTGATAAGAAAGAGATTCAGAAGATTGCAATGGCCACAGCGATAGCAATTTTGCAATCATAGGCTTGATTAGCTCAGGCATATACTTAATAACAACACCATTATTATATAAGCATGCATTTGGTCGAGCTGCGGACCTGCCTGGCCTTTCTGGTCGTGGAGATGATGGGCTCCTCCACTGTGAAGACTGTTGCTTCTTCTCAGTGTTTTCTTAGGGTTGTAACCGCACACTCAAGTTTCATCACCGGCAATGATCCTTGACATGAGGGTCCTGACCTCTCGTCATCTTTTAGTGATGTTCTTCCTCTGTTGAAGCGAACATGCCACTCAAAACACCTCGAACGACTCGTTGCAGCATCGAACGTAAACTTGCGAAATAATCTCAAACGTCTCTGTGGCAGATTTGCCCAGTTTCACGTTTGTTCTTTGACTAAGTGTCCAAGATGAAATCACAGACTTGGTAACGCACGTGTTCAGATTAGCACCAGATGCACAGCTCCCGATGTACACAGGACGATGTCTTTTGGCGCTCCCTGTAACTGTGCGTGCAGCCTTGTGCTTCCATCTGTTGGGGTGTTACAAAACAAGTCTCAAAACCTTTGGATACCACCTCGCATAACAAAAGCTTATGATGTATGTCAACTACATGCTGAACTCAATCTCTCATTGCAGTTTAGATTTTTTTCTGTGTCAGATTTTCCTCCTTGATGTCGATTAAAATCCACAAAACAGACCATGAGAAATCCCCTACTTCTTTCTGGTTGGGCCTCATTCAGACTCCTCAGTGACGGAGCCAAGACGGTTTTGCATGTCTGTTCAAAGGTTAGAGGCAATCAGCAAAGACAAGACCTAGATTTTTCTGCTGACGCCTTTCTGACACACAATGTTAGTGTTCAGGCTCTCAAAGACTTGAGAAAACCTCAACAAGGCTGCCAAAATGCACTGAGTAGAAATAACGTGAAACTAATGACTCATTGATATTCAGAGCAACCTTTTGACAAGATTTGCATTGTAAAGGTGCATTTCTGAGCCATGGGCATCTTCACAAGGCAGCTTTGCAAAAATAAACATATTAAGAATATACATTTTACTGAAAAAATCAACGTGAGATGGTATTCGTTTATTATAGGTTCATCATAACTGATTTTAAAGTTCAGTTGTACCCCTAACCCATCTTCATCATTTCTTAGTAATCTCAAGTGGGTTTTTTCAGCTGTCTACAGTATGTTTAATTATTCTCAGCATCATCAAGTGGTTTCTCAGTTCATACAAACGCCTTCAAGAAGCAGGCCATCACACTGGATCAGGCAAGTACAGAGAGCGGAAAAAGCTAGAAGGGGCTCCTATGTCCCCTGTTTTTTATATGACTTCTTGGTGTCTTTAAGATTTTCTTGGATGTTAATGGATTAGTTACATCCTTTGTATTTTTTGACAATTATTGCTGGATTCATGCAAATTAACAACATGTTGGGTTTGCCATCTCTTTCACATCCTTTAATAATCAATGGAACTACTTGAATTAAGTTCAGATGAAATAAATATGTCTCTCTACTGTTTTGTTTTCACTCCATATTCATTTCTATAGCTGAGTCTAAAACTGCACCATATCTCCTATACAGTGCACTATATCGGGTGTCGGCCATTTTGTATTTGCTTACTTGTTTGTACGCACAATGCGATGTAAATTTTGATTTACATCCGATATACACTCACAAACTGACTATTTCTCCGTACTTCAGCGCGACACGGCGCAATAGAAATTCTCCTCAGGAAAATTTTCTCATTTTATGGCGTGTCTAGATCACGACACTGACACCTCATGACAATTTTCCGTACATAATGTAGGTTCATATACTTGTTTATTTATTGTTTCTTTTTGTTTTTGTTTTTAAATAAATAAAATATATAAAAACGAAATAAATCTTTATCAATAAACTGACTGTCATTTTGTTTGTGCTTTTTCAATAATTTTATATTTCATGTATTTTCGCATTAAAAACATAGTGAAAAAGCAGGACAGAAAAACTGTTTTGTCTGTTTTGTCATTACAGGGTTGGTGTTACGTTTATGAACAATTAACACAACGATTTGTTTACAAATTCACTAAATCATTTCTTTCCTCCTATACAGTAAACTCAACTGCACTTTATAGGGATTAGTGAATCAGTGAATAATCTCCAATCCAGCATATATATCTTTATTTTTCCATCCTGTCTTTACACCTGTCCAGCAATTGGTCTGTTACCTAATGTGTGTCTCTACCGCAAGCTAAGATGTGTTATAGGTTTAATTAGATCAACCATTCCTCATATCTCTTCCTCAAGCAATATCTCTTTTCTGTGTTTTAAGACATTCTACAAATAACCAATTTTTCATTTTTACCATGTGGATCCTATTCATCTTACTCTGTGCTTTTTCTCAGACTATTACCGATTAATCACCACTGAATATTCACACGGTGGCTAAATTTAGCGGCTTGCTGAATGAATCATGAATACTAGCTATTAGACTAACTAAAATTAGCAAACTCAGGTTATGATATGAATGGTACAATGGATTCCTGTCTGTTGTGATCAGTGCGCAGAAATGTACCATCGTTTTTCATGAGCATGCAGTGAGATTAAATGCAAAATGGGAATCTGTTTAATCCGAGAGAGAAAGCACTAGAATATGGAGCACAATCCCTGTGATATAGATGCAGTTCCTTTATTGCTTTATTTCTACTGTATGTTACTGCGCTCAAAGGAAGGGTTATCATTTTGACATTAAAAGATTACACATTTACACAATTCTTTTAATCTACACAAAATGCTAGACATGCTTGTTATCCATTGGTTGCATGCTAGTTTTGCTATGTATCTAAAGTGCTAATGTAGATATAGAAGCAATTAATAGAAAGTTGTTGGGTTTTTTTGTCCGTCTCAGAACAGATTTAGTTTTTTAGTGATGTCTTACAGATTTGCTGATGATTTGACCGAACAAATCTGTACCATTGGATTTAATTAAAACAAACAAACAAAAAAATAAACAAATGTAACTTTAAGACAGTTGAGAAAGGATCATGTGTTCATAATATATAAAATGCTAGGGAGTTTGGTTTTTGGCTTCATGTAAATACTTATATTTTACCTCAGTGAAATGCTATTGCTAATTCCTTTAGCTAGTTTGTTGTTGTTGTTGTTGATGATGTTTTTAATTGTAATTACATATTTTGGAAGGTTTCTAAGGTTGTATCACCAGAAAAACGGGAGCTAATAATGGCTAGCTAGCTAGCTGCATAGCTTACAATGTTGCCTAAGTTTGAGCTTTGCTTTTGGTCTGACATACACTATATAGACAAACATTTGTGAAAACCTTTTCAGTCCATGCTTGCTGTTATAATAACCTCCAATTAGGACATTTTCATGTTATCACGTCCTGTACAGTTGGGTGCCTCTTAAGTTAGGTGTCCTAATACTTTTGTCCACATAGTTTATTATAGACACGGAAATCAAAAGGTCAAAACCCAGACTGTGGCATTAAGGGGGTGGTCATTTTGGCCAAGCAGAGGTGGTTGCCTTCAAATTTAAATATGTAAAAAAAGAATGTCTGATATTAATAATTTACCTAAAATGCCCTGGTTTTATGATCTAGCCATGAATTTATGCATTTTATTGCTGTAACATTTCTTAATTTCCTACTAAAGATACACCAACATTTGGTCTTTCTCCTGATATGTGCTGATGAAGTGATGACACGTCTTCACTCAGCAAACTGCAGCTTACATTCAGTGTTCACTGAGGTTCATTTTATGCTTTCCAGTGATGTTCAAGCAATGACATTAGTGAGCCTGGGCTTTACAACCCCTCCCTCCATCCCTCTCTCCCACTCCTTCTTCAGTCGTCTGTATGCCTCGCTACACTTTGGTGAACGAGGGCTTCCGCTCTGGTCCTCAAGAGCATGTTGAAGAGGCGAGATCAAAGCGGGCGTGTGCTTCGCTGCAGGGATGAAAGCTTTAGTTCGGAAACCAGAGGGCCAGCGCACGGCCTATCTCTTTAGATTGTGTCATGCGGTAAACAAGAAAAAATGGTACGAAAAGAGACAAAATGACCGTCCTGTTTTCCGTAGTATCGATCTGTATATTAATGCTGATGTGAGTGTGCCACCGCAGGTCGACCGCTCGGCTACAGGGGACCGTGAGCGAGAAATCCATTAACGAATAGAAAAAATGCAACAGCAGATCAGAAAAATGCAGATACAAAACCAGCAAAGCTCCTCAACAAAAACAACACATCCAAAAACACAATCAAAAATGCCACAGACAAAAGCACAACAACAAAAACAGCACAACAAACTGAAAAACAACACAATCAAAAACACAACTGGAAACACAAAAATAACAAACATAAAAAACAAAAACACATTTCAAAAACAAGATAACCATAAACATAACACAATCAAAAAAACAACACAACCAGAAATACAACCAAAAGCACAGCAGATAAAGAACACAATAAAAAAATAAACAACCAGAAACACAAAAATAGCAAAATCACACAAAAAAACATCACAACCAAAAACAACACAAAACCAAAACACAACCAAAACCACATACCACAACCAAAACAACATAACCAAAAACACAAATCACAAAACACAACCATAAACATCAAACCCAAAAACAACACAACTAAAAAGGAGACAACCCCAAAAAAGACAACCAAAAGCAACACAACCAAAGACACGACACGACACAACCAAAACCCCACAACAAAAAAACACAAAAACACAACGATCCCAAAAACAACACAAAATGAAAACACAAAACAACACATCCAGAAACAACAACCGCAAAACCAACACAACACAAAAACACAATGGTGAGATTAAGATTTGTCTTTGAGACAATGATCGTCTGATATAGAATAAACCCCGCCCCCTTTTTTGTTTGTGTAGTTTGGTGGTTGTGTTTTTGGTTCGGTTTGTAGGTACAAACCACCATAAACTCATTCCTTCATCAACCCCCTCTTCATAATCAGTTAAACACGTCTATTCCAGTTCAGCCGTAACACAAGTTAGAGCCGCCATTACATTATAAACCAGAACAGCTCCAGTGCTGAAATGCCTACATGTAAAGGAATATGTGCAAACCAGCACCTTGCTCACTTGGTATGACTTCCTAAGTGAGACAGTGTCGATACCAAAAAAACTTTGATGTGTGTGTGTGTGTGTCTCACTACGTCAAAACCGGGAACCTGCCTGCAATATTGGGCTAGTGTTAAGTGATTAGCTGGACAAACTCACACAATTCCCCCAGCTGTTTAAACACACAGCTTTTAGCACGATTTAATCACGAGAAACATCCAGAATGACGTGGATGGCGCAGAAGAACTCGGTGAACAGCATGTGGGAAAGTTTTTAAAATCGAAAATTTTAAAATATTTTTATTCTACACGGCTAGACAGGTGCGATTCAACCGTTTTGTAACCAGCTCTATAAGGATTTTAAGGAAATTAAATATAACAGAAATAAGCCTCAGACACAGATGTAAAGAGTAGACGAAAATCATTCTTGAGTAAAAATCTGTGCAAAAAAATGCAAAAAAAATTTATAAATATATATATATGATTTTTCCAGTGATTCTTCCTCAAACTGCTATCACAAATTTCAAGGCTGTATAGGATGTGTCTGAATGCACTAGAATGAAATTTTCACTTGAACTAGGAGACCCTAACCTGCCCCAGCATGACAATGCCCTTTACACAAAGACAACACCATGAAGATCTCCTGCTATAGAGCTCTGACCTTAACCCTACTGAACACCTTTGGGATCAATGTGAATGCTGACTGCACCCCAGGTTTCCTCACCTCACTTACATCAAAACCTGACACCCATGTGGCTGAATGAGCACAAATCTCCACAAAATCTAGTGAAACAACCTCCCAAAAAAAGGTTATTAGAGGTTATCATAACAGGAAATGGAGACCAAATGTGGAACAGGATATTCAAAAATCATAGACAGACAGACAGACAGCTCTTTATAGTCATTGCATAGTACAGGTGAACAGCAATGAAAGCATCTACCAAAGTGCAAACTGACAAATGCAGATAAATGCTCAGGCCAGGTGTCTACAAACACTTCCCATGTTGCAGCTCTGAGAAACAAGGGGGAAACAAAAACTCGCCAGGTCTGAAGACATTTCTGTGGAGAAAAAACCTACAGCTACAAAGCACTGATACTGGAGACTCCTTCCATAACAATCTCCTTAAAGAGAAAAAGTCACCTGGTCAATGATGTGTGAGAGTTAACACAGAAACACTTACATTTAAGAACCAGTGCATTCGAATATATAAAATGGAAAGTTGGCGCTAGTCTCATAGCTGCAGTCAAAGAGAATTAATCCAAATCAGAATAGAGACTTCAAAAGCGCTGTGGTATTAAAACGTTATTGAAATCGAGGTCATTAATTACAAAAGCCTGATTCTGGGATTAAACTGTGAGGTAGAATACAGTCCAACTTTATGTACATTAAATACTGTACAGAGATTTATGTGCCCTCTCTGAATCCTGTTTTGTGCAGTGGTGGACGAAGTATACAAACCATGTTCTTGAGTTAAAATAGAGATACACTGTAAAATATCACTCCAGTAATATTCACTTGAGTAAAAGTACAAAAGTATTTGCCTTCAGTGTACTTAAGTATCCAAAACACTGATTTATTATGGCTATTATGTTCCTATTATCATTTTTGTCACAAGACTCTTTGCTCAATCAACTCAGTTTATGTGAATAGACTTTAATGTTACACTCAGCACTCCGATCTATTAATAGAATGATGTTTATGAGTCAAACACTGATTGATATCTATTCAAATGATCATGAGTCTGGAGTTTCTTCCATGATTTATTCCTCTCTAAATGTTCTGCTTGCTGTTGAACTGACGCTGAATTGTACGTTGGAGATCAGTAGATGCACCAAGCGGCAATCAAAACAAGTTCAAAACAGGGCGTGTGGTCGACCCTGATTGGAGACTTGCTGTGTGTTTGACCAGTTACGCTTTTATCCTCATAATAAAAAAGGAACGACTGATTTTGCGAAATGTAGATGAGTAAAAAATGAGATTTTATTTTGAAATGTAGTAAAGTAAAAGTCCCCCCAAATGGAAATACTTCAGTAAAGTACAGATACGTGAAAAGCTACTTAGGTACAGTTACTAATTACATTTACATTGTTAATGTCCACCAATGGTTTTGTGGTCATTTGTTCAATATAACATGGCGTCTAAGGCTTCTGAACATTGCAAGACAAACTACACATATCTGTTGCACATACTCGTAAACAAACTGAACCTGAAACTGATCATGAACGTGAACAACTCATTGTGTAACGTGACTAGACCGCAAAGTGAGCAACAGTGTGTGTGTTCTCGCAGCAGGAAACTCTACGCTCTTTGAAAACGCTGTATATAGGCAAATGCAAGTCTCTTAACGGTGATCCATTCCACATGCATCCTTTTCCGTCGCCATGGCAACAGCTCGTTATACATGGACCTCAGTCATTTGTGCACTATAGAACCCATTTTTCTTCAAACATGGACAAAAAAAATCACTAATTCCTCCACAAGCACCAAGCGACGTTCTTTGTTTATTTCATCAGACGTAAAGGGCGCAGTGTGGCCCCTTACATAACATGGACATGGTACACCTGGTCACATAAACAATCAGAACATCAACATGAATTTTTTTGGAATGCATGCTCCTTGAATCACCTGTTAGATCTTCTAACTGTTGACAGCAACAGTACCACAGACGCTCGCTTTTAAAAGTCGCAACATCCGTTTATATACACTGCACTGAAATACATTGCATTCCCATCAGTAATCACCAGAGAACTACTGAATGATCAATAGGATGGATTTAGGATTTATCATGTAGAAAATCTTCAGTGTTAGAAAAACTATGTACAATTTAGGCCACTCATTATGACAAGACCATCTAAACTTAAACCATATTAAGACCAAGACCGAAGTGTGTCGAAACCAAGACAAGACCAAGACTTTGATGGATTGAGACCAAGACAGGATCAGAGTGTACAAGACCAAGAAAAGACAGAGACTTTAACAGTTTGAGACCAAGACAAGGTCAGAGTGTGTCTAGACCAAGACAAGAGTGTGTCAAGACCAGGGGAAGACAGAGACTTTGACAGGTTGAGACCAAGACAAGACCATGACTAGAGTGTGTCAAGACCAAGACAAGACCAAGACAAGAGTGTCAAGACCAAGACAAGACCGAGACAAGAGTGTTAAGACCAAGACAAAGTGCGTACAGACCAAGAAAGGACCAAGACTTTGATATAATGAGAAAAACACAAGACCCGAATGTGTCAAAACCAAGACAAGATCAAGACCAAAGCAGGGTGAGACCCAATTATAACCAAGACCAGAGTGTATCAGGAGCAAGATAAGACAAGGACAGAGTTTGTCGAGACCAAGAACAGATCAATACTTTGACAGGATGAGACCAAGAGTGTGTCTGGACAAAGACAAGAACAAAACCAAGGCAGGGTGAGCCTGAATTAAGACCAAGTCCAAACAACACTCTTCAAATTGATCTGAATGATCCATATAACTCTAACCCTAAAAAGTCGTGATAAATATAATAAAAAAAGATGCATTTTTGTAGGAAATGTTCTTGTTGTCTGAACAATCAAATACAAACACGAAAAAGCTGAACATCTTTATTCACTTCTTATTTCCTATATTTTATCTTCCAACTGACATTTTTGTACAAACAAAAATGGCAAACTTTTACATTTCTAATTCAGAAAAACCTGTCAATACCCAAGATATGGTCAAGCCTATAAACTTTCAATAATAAAAGTATGCTAGAACAGGTTTGGGTCTCCCAGTTTAAATAAAGGGAAAATTTCATGTTACTGTACCACATATAAAGATTTTTCATACAGCTGTGTGCATCCAACTATGTGCTCACAGGTTGGGGAAGAAGCACATATGGCTGGAAAGGTCAGTGATGTAATGTATTTTTTCTTACTGCATTTAAGCACATTTTATACCTATTTGTACTTTATCAGGGTATTCTGGGGGAAACCTTTCCTTCACTGCATGTGAATGTTTACTATTTTGCTCTACTACATATCAGAAAAACGTGTGAAGTGAAAACTAAATAAAGCGTAAAATAAGAAGTTGTGGCAAGACCACAAGTCCGATGGTTCTGGTGAGAGTATGTATGGAGTAAAAGTTCTCTCACTGTGTGTGTAACTATAGAAATCTCTCACTTTATAAACATCTGAAGTCCAGGTGAATGGAGCACTGAACTGCCTACATAATTCACAGAGTTCTAATAGATCATAACATTTACATTTCATACTTACGTCCATTCAGAAGAGAACGTTTACACCTTTATACAAGTAAAGTCAAGAAGCTTTTATTGTCATTTCAACCACATATAGCTGACGCAGTACACGGTGAAATAAAAACAACGTTCCTCCAGAACCCTGATGCTACATAAAACAACAATCACAGAAACAGAAACACACAGGGCCAAGGACTAGTGAGTGTCCTCGCCATATAAAGTGCAACCTGGTGCAAACAGTGCAAAGACAGTGCTTGCACGAGATAAAGTGAACAGTAGCAAAAATGTCAACAAAATATTGTGCAAAAGAGCAAATAGCAGCAATCCAGGCAAGATGTGCAACAACAGCATGAAAACACTTTATGGTAATTTATATATACCATTTATACCAGTGGAAAAGTAAAAGGAAGAGATTTTTCTGGAGTCATATTTAAGCAGGGGATTAATACTTTTACTCAGCATTTTCTCCATGTCAGGATTATGGTCCTGGAAAGATATGCTTTACATGGTTTGGTATATATATATTGTGTGGAAGATCTCCTGCTATAGAGCATTGGCCTGAACCATGATGAACACCTTTGAGATAAATGTGAATGCTGACTGCACTTCAGGCCTCATCACCTCCTCTACATCAGTACCTGACTTTACGAACACCCTTATAGCAGAATTTCCACAAAATCTCCATATTTTTATCAGATTCCTTCATGACGATGATCTGATTTTGGCAAATCAATCATTTATAATATAGTAAATACAAGAAATACAGTACAGACCAAAAGTTTGGACACACCTTCTCATTGAAAGAGTTTTCTTTATTTTCATGACTATGAAAATTGTAGAGTCACACTGAAGGCATCAAGGGCTATTTGACCAAGAAGGAGAGTGATGGGGTGCTGCGCCAGATGACCTGGCCTCCACAGTCACCGGACCTGAACCCAATCGAGATGGTTTAGGGGTGAGCTGGACCGCAGAGTGAAGGCAAAAGGGCCAACAAGTGCCAAGCATCTCTCGGGAAACTCCTTCAAGACTGTTGGAAGACCATTTCAGGTGACTACCTCTTGAAGCTCATTAAGAGAATGCCAAGAGTGTGCAAAGCAGTAATCAAAGCAAAAGGTGGCTACTTTGAAGAACCTAGAATATGACATTTTACAGTTGTTTCACACTTTTTTGTTATGTATATAATTCCATATATAATTCCACATGTGTTAATTCATAGTTCTGATGCCTTCAGTGTGAATCTACAATTTTCATCGTCATGAAAATAAAGAAAACTCTTTGAATGAGAAGGTGTGTCCAAACTTTTGGTCTGTACTGTATATTTAAAAAAAATTCAAACAAAATGTATGAGTCTTGACTGAAATGCCATTTCATAATTTGTTTATCGAAATCCTTCGTTTTAGTAGCAATTTTATCGCTTTATCAAGTTTCATTACATCATCATCACCATTACTCTGATCATCAAATTTTAGTACCTGAACTTTTCTGGTGTTAATAAAAGCAGCGAAGATGTAATACACTTTCACTTCTTCTGAGAGAAATGATGACCTTGGTAGCATGAGGTTCGGTTTCATATCTATTCTCGAACCATACAGTATAGTACTTTTTAATATGAAGGTCAAATTAAATAATAAAATGTAATATATTGCTCTCAGGGGAAGGCAGTGTGATGCAGTAGATAATGTTTCTGCCTCACAGCTGTGGGATGGATTCTGGGCTTGTTATTGTTTATCTGTGTGTGGTTTTTCTTAGGGTTCTCTGGTTTCCTCTCACCTCCCAGGATTTGGATTGATTACATTAAATGGGCAATGGGTGTCAAAGAACTAATGGAACCCATAATAGATGCATCAAAATATATAATTTGTCGTCATACCTTTTCGCTGAGGTGGGAGATTTTATGGTATTTCAGGTGTCTCCTATGTAGAATTTTGACGCTTTGAGTTCAAAGGAACTCATCAAAGGATCGTTTTTCTATGATATTATTTTCAGCTTGATAACGATACCGGGTTTCAGATCAATCGCATGTCTATTGATTAATTGATCTTTTAAAATATGCAAAAGTCAATCAAATTTAAATAAAGATTTTTATTTTTTTATTGTTTCTGTTTCGACCCGGTACCAAAAGATGTGCCTGGACCCTGATGTATATGATTAAAACGTTACAATTATGAAAAAATTAAGAAGAAATTGAAGCACTATTTACAATCCTTTCTGTCAATTTTGCTCTGCAGACATCAGCGATAGCTTTATCTCATCAGTGCTGGTCAGTGATGAGTGATCCTTCACATTGGGAGGTTCTTTGCCTCCACGACGTGCATCAAAAATCACCAAGCTGTGGATTATCTCTTACATGGTATCGAATTGGATCAGAATTGATTGCATCGTCACCTTGTTTCTAATCTCGATTGTTAAGCATCATGTAGAAACCTGTTGTTTATACTCCATAGGCATGTTGTGTGATCTTCTGCGATGATGCATGGGAACCTTCAGGAGATACAAGCTTCAGCAGAGCTCCTCAGAGCTGCTCCCTTCCCCAGGGTTTAACCCTCATACACGCTGACATCTCCAGCATCCCAAACCATCACATATCCCAGACAAGATGATACAACATTTTTTTTTGCTACCAGTTGCATGGACTAAATAAAAATAAAGCGCTATTATAATAAATGCACCAACGCTCATATTCTAATCCGCCTCACTGCGCGTCATCTCCGTGCTATAACGCGTCGCTCTGTTACTAGAACCGGACCGAGACACGGGCATCCTCATCATCATCATCATCATCACCAACATCCTCATCCTCATCACCATTATCCTCATCCTCCTCATCCTCACCCTTGTTTCCTCTCACCTGCGCGGTGCGCGAGCTCGGCGCGAGCCTCGGTCAGGACGCTCGGGTCGCTCCGAGATCGGCCCCGCTGCGGCACGCGCTCCTCCGCGCCGTTCGGTGTTGCCATGGAGACGGAGGGATGGAGACGGTGAGGACAATTTATAGATGAATGTAATAAAAATATCTAATAATATATTACTGTATTGAGATAAAGACAGAGACGGAGAGACGGAGCTGAGCAGCCCAATGGACGTTAATGCAGCTCGACTGTGTGTGTGTGCGCGTGTGTGTGTGTGTGTGTGTGTGTGTGCGCGTGTGTGCGCGAGCGCTTTTATATATTGCCCACACCACGCAGCTATCTATCTATCTATCTATCTATCTATCTATCTATCTATCTATCTATCTATCTATCTATCTATCTTTGTCTTTTTTTGTGTTCCTTATTTTTGTTCCTTTTTTCTGCAGCTCTTTAAAAAAAAGAATTTTATGTCTAAGTATAAATAATAAATATCCGATATTTATTTCATTACAAATTAATTGTATTAATTATAAAATTAATTTTATATTTAAAAATATAATCACATTAAATACTCTCAAAAAAATCTGAAAAAAAGTTTATTTGTTATTTTAACTATTTTCATGACATGTAATAACACGCTGTAAGATCAGATTTTCTTTTTTATATATATATATATATATATATATATATATATATATATATATATATATATATATATATATATATAAATGCGATATTGTGGTATATCGCCGCTATTTATCGATTTATCGACACTCCGTTTTTCGGTTTTCCGCAAAACTGCGCTGCCCTCGTGCAGCGTCACTATGACAACGCGCACTTTCAAGGAGAGCCAATCGGGATGTCGTTTCGATGGTAACGTGACCATTCGGGGTTTCACTTTTTTTTTTTTTTTCTTTTTTTTTTTCTACTCTTCCGCTTCTAATCCAAAATGGCGGAAGCCGGTGCAGGGTCACAGAAAAAGACAGCGGATGATGTTTCCTTGAGCTTTACACAGTCTCCGGATCTCAGAAGCGTCCTGGTGACAAGCGTTCTGAATTTAGAGAAGCTTGACACTGACCTTTACAGGTAAAAAGGCAACATGTGACTGATGTTTTTGTGTCTAACAACTTCCTGTATGTTCCAGTCCCGCTCCTGTCCACCTGTGCACAGGTGTGTTAGATCAGAGAAAACTCTAAAACCCCTGAGATGGACATGACAGGAGAGGAGAGGACAGGAGAGGGCAGGACAGGAGAGGACAGGGTAGGAGAGCTGAGGACAGGGCCGGGCAGGAGAGGACAGGGCAGGACAGCAGAGGAGAGGACAGGGCAGGACAGGAGAGGAGATGGCAGGAGAGGACATGGTTGAACAGGAGAGGACAGGGTAGGAGAGGAGAGGACAGGACAGGACAGGATGAGAGGTGCTCCCTGACAGGGGTTGGGAGCTCATATGAAGTCTGTATGAAGCTTTTTGTGCCTTCTTCTTGATTGTGGTGTGTTTTGACAGAGGGAAGCACCACTGGGTTCCTCGGTCCCAGCGCCTGTTTGGTGGACAGATTGTGGGTCAGGCTCTGGTGGCTGCTGCCAAATCTGTCAGTGATGATCTTTTTGCTCATTCACTTCATTGTTACTTTGTAAGAGCAGGTAAGAACAAAAATATATATTCTTTTTATCATTCTTTTCCTTCCTTCCTTCCTTCCTTCCTATCCATCCATCCATCCATCCATCCAATCTCCCTTCTTTCTTTTTATCTTTCTTCCGTCCATCCGTCCATCTATTTAGTTTTTCTTTCTTTCCTACTTTCTTTCTTTCTTTCAACATTTCTTTTTTTTTTCCTTATCTACTTACCGACCTACCCATTTTCCTTTTTTCATTATTATTTTTTTTTATCTTTCTTTGTTTTTAGCATTATTTTTATTCCTTTTCTATCAATCTATATATCTATCTGTCTATCTATATATATCTCTGTTATGGATTTGGTTGAAACCTGAAACCTGACCAATCCCATGCTGCTTTGATGCCGCCACAACTGTAACAAATCCCACTGGTTCTGTGCCGGAAGAAATAGAAACGGGCAAAAGTGCACCAAACAGCCCTTTTATTTTATTTTTATTTTATCCACTTGCACACCGCTGGCACGGTGTCAACACCACCACCATGCTTCACTGTGGTGATTGTGTTCTTTGTAGGAAGAGCAGTGTGCTTGTGTCTAAGCCGAAGTAAACCTAAATAGAGCACAGAATGAATTTATGGCCTGTTTTGTGTAGATTAATGAGGTATAATTAGAATAGTGATACTGGTGGTGGTTTGTATGCTGTAACACAACACACAAACCCTCCCTGAAAGCTATACATAAAGAAAGTGCTGCATGCCCTTCACCCATCTGTTGTCTACACTGTGCTACAGGAGACCCCAAGGTTCCAGTGCTTTACCAGGTGGAGCGAACTCGAGACGGTCGCAGTTTCTGTGTGCGCTCAGTGAAAGCCATCCAGCACGGTCAGTCCATCCTGATCTGCCAGGCGTCCTTCCACAAGCTGCAGCCCAGTCCATTAAAGCATCAGTTTACCATGCCAAGCGTCCCCCCACCAGAAGCCCTGTTTACAGTGGAGGAACTCATTCAGCAGTACCTCAGGTAGGAACCATAAAGCATGCGTTTCCCGTTGTTCAGCTGATCGAATCGTACAGTGAACTTTTCATCCATCTTGTTTTGCAGCGACCCAAATTTAGCTGACACCACGAGGCAGGGGCTAAATAAGATCCTTGCAGATGAGGTTCCAATTGAGATAAAACCGGTGAATCCACCTGATTTTTATAGGCGTGTCCCCATGGAGGCAAAAAAACTCTTCTGGGTACGAGCGAAAGGACACATAGGTGAGCCCAGCCAAGAAATCCATCGGCGTTTGGTAGAAACGTCATCAAATTCATCGGTTCAGGAGGCGACTATTTCAAAATCACTCTGGGTTTAATATGAGTTTTACATTTACTTCAGAAAATGCACAATTATTCTCAATTTAATTGTATATAAGTGGTAATGCAGTGTATTATTATTATCTTTTAAATTTTAATAAATTTGTAAAACAATTATAAATTAAAAGCCAGTTTGTTTAAATAGTATATAAATGATGTTTTTTTTTTTTTTTATATTTCATACAAACACAATATATAAAAAATAAAATAGAATACATCTAATTAATGCAATACATTTTTTATTATATTGATTGAGTAATCGAATGAATGTGGACAAATTGATTAAATAAAATTCAATACATGGAAAAATTAAATTAGTTAGACACAATTTGGGTAAAGTGTCGATAAGAGTTTGTGTGATTTACATTTAATATCATTTATTTTAAATAAATGTTCTACATAACTGTTTCACTTATTCCAGCATACTTTAACAAATGTCTTCCACGCTTCATTCATTCACTCCCCCGAAATGCGAAATTGTGCGGATTTTCTTCTTTTTTACGAGAAATTCTTGAAGCTGTACACGAAACGCAAAATAATTCCATATGCGCAAAATAAAATCTGAGGTTTAAAGCGTCACAAATCGTATTTCCAGTCCAGAATGAGTCACGTTGACATTGCGCTAACTCTGTTTTCGTTTTTATACTCCTAGCGTTGTTGTGTATGTTTAATATTTAATAATTTATTTACAATTATAAAAAATATATATATAATTAACAGTTACATGGCGCTCAAAGTGCGAGGCGGAGACTAAACAAATTTAGTAACTTGATATCTCAGATATGAACTATGTTCCGCACGTAAAACTCCTAATGGATATAAGTAAATAATGACTTGTAATTATTGCAGATGCATGTTCATGTATGTAATGTGTGATTCCCTCCACCCCCACCCCCCAGGAGAGGCCGATATGAAACTGCATTGCTGCGTCGCAGCGTACGTGTCCGACTACTCGTTCCTGGGCACTACGATGCTGCCATACCCCCAATACAGGATTCAGTTCTTAGCCTCCCTGGATCACACCATGTGGTTCCACAACAAATTCCGAGCAGATCACTGGATGCTGTATGAATGTGAAAGTCCATGGGCAGGTCTGTAGTGGTTTATAAATATGTATGACATCAGTTACAGGGGAACATTTTCTTTGAGTTTAGGTTTGGTTCAGCCAAAAAACGAATAATTGTGAGAATGTGTGTAAGACGTGATAGCTCAGTGGTTATGGTATGAGACATGGATCACAAGGTTCTGATGCTTTAACCTTCAACTGCTTTAGTTCATGCCCAAACTAAAATGAAATCTCATAGAGAGGTTCAGGACAGATCTCTGGCACGATCTACCATGTGTCTGATTGATATCAGATATCATATGCAGTACAGATCAAAAGTTTGGACACACCTTCTCATTCAAAGAGTTTTCTTTATTTTCATGACTGTGAAAATTGTAGATTCACACTGAAGGCATCAGAACTATGAATTAACACATGTGGAATTATATATGGAATTATATACATAACAAAAAAGTGTGAAACAACTGTAAAATGTCATATTGTAGGTTCTTCAAAGTAGCCACCTTTTGCTTTGATTACTGCTTTGCACACTCTTGGCATTCTCTTGATGAGCTTCAAGAGGTAGTCACCTGAAATGGTCTTCCAACAGTCTTGAAGGAGTTCCCCGAGAGATGCTTGGCACTTGTTGGCCCTTTTGCCTTCACTCTGCGGTCCAGCTCACCCCTAAACCATCTCGATTGGGTTCAGGTCCGGTGACTGTGAAGTCCAGGTCATCTGGCGCAGCAACCAATCACTCTCCTTCTTGGTCAAATAGCCCTTGATGCCTTCAGTGTGACTCTGCAATTTTCATAGTCATGAAAATAAAAAAAACTCTTTCATTGAGAAGGTGTGTCCAAACTTTTGGTCTGTATTGTGTGTATATATATATATATTTTGGGGGGGGCTACACTGAAAATGTTCTATTTCGACACTATTAAGAGGGTCTTTTGGTTTCCAGGAGGCAGCCGAGGCTTGGTGGAAGGGCGCTTATGGAGACGAGATGGTGTCCTGGCAGCTTCCTGCGCGCAGGAGGGAGTGCTACGAGTGAAAGATATGACCCACAGTAAACTCTAGATTATGCAGCACAAGTAATTCGGTGGGCTTTTTGAAGTAAATCAGCCATCCACGGCTTACAGTGATTCTCATTAATTAACATAGATTTGCACAATCACAATGAGGTCTGACGAGGACCTGCGAAGGAGAGAACGTTCACAGAACACTCAGTGAGAAGATCCGAGTCAATAGAACGGGGCGTGGCGTGGTGTCTTCTGTGACTATGGCATTGTTTCAGCTGTGACCTAAATTTAGCTGAAAGGAATGTGTGTAATGGGAAAGTTTATGAAAAAATAATGATCTGGGATGGATGAAGGTTTGACATTTATTTGAGTGTGTTTGGGTTTAAGCAAAAAGAAGAACTGACATTAATAACTAAATGTAATAATTAACTACACTTTAGTTTTATTGAATGCTGTGCACCGATTGGTCAAGATGGTGTTGATTTATAGTCTATTTCCAGTTCCAAATCACAGATTTTTCTTAACACACTTTTTTCTTTTTAAAATTCTTTACCGTAGTAAGAACATACGGCAACTTGTCTAACGTTTATTGAAAATTAAATTGTTGAAATTGTTTTTACGTTTTCTGTGAGGAGACTTTTAATCTCTGTAGAAGGAGTTCCCAGAGTCTAAACTCATAACAGCCAAAGGTAAAGCTGAAACTTTTCCCAACAATTGAGAATCTCCAGGATACATGACTGGGATATGTGTTCCTTTTCCTTGTAAAAAGAAAAAAAAAAATTAACCTGGTATGAATGAAGGTTTGAAATGTATGAATTAATTAATACATGAATTTGGTAATTAATTGCACTACAATCTTATTAAATACTTTAGCAATTGAAGAAAGTAGCAATTGCCTTGTTTGTTTAATTGTTTAAACAGCCAAAATGTAAAGCTGGAAATTTTCTCAACAATTGAGAGTCTTCAGGGCACATGACCTTTGTTTGTCTTATATAAAAGGGGAATAAAAATAATGCTGACATTGTTTCGGTTGTGACTTTTTACTGTGTGTTTACATTCACAAAGAAAAAAAAAAAGAGCGTGTGTAATGGGAAAGCTGATGGAAAAATAAAGGGTATAGTATAAATTATTTAAAATTTATTTTAATCCATTTTGTGTCAAGCAAAAAGGAAGAACTGATAATAAGTACATTAATAAATACATTTAGTAATTTATTACACTTCACACTAGTCGTGTTGAATACATTTCTCTGACTGTTAAACAAGGTCATGATTTATTTTCTAGTTTGAGTTCCAAATCACAGATTTATATCAACACACTTAATTTAACACCTGACGGTTTCTGTATTAATGACATAATGATTGTCTTATGTATTTCATTGTATTTTGTGAGGAGATATTTAACCTTTGTAGAAGGAGTTTCCAGTGTCTGACTCTGTAACAGCCAAAGATAAAGCTGAAAATTCTCCCCAGAATTGACTCTCCATGAACCATGATACCTTTGAAATAACATCATTCAAATTTGGATTCATATTTGAATTGATTTGGAAATATTTTTTTATTTATTCGGATTTTAGAAGTTAACATACTTTAATAGATTTTAGCAAATGATAAGAAAATCAAATACCAGGATTGTTGTGTGCTTAATTCTTGTCAGACTAATCTATCTATCTATCTATCTATCTATCTATCTATCTATCTATCTATCTATCTATCTGTCTGTCTGTCTGTCTGTCTGTCTGTGTGTGTGTAATTACCAATCTCTCTCCCTCCCTCTCTTTTTTCTTATCATATTATATATTCTTCATAAGATTTATATATTATCAATCTTTTTAATAAATATATAGATTAGTAATTAGTAGATCAGCAAACGAATAGATTAGTAAATGTGTGTACATTTACAGATCGAGATGTGTGTGTGTGTGTGTGTGTGTGTATATTTATGAAGGCTTAATAGAAAAGTATTACCTCGGTGGATTAACAGATTCTACAATTATTAAATATAAGCCATATATGACGGATACATATAAATTTATATAATAAATTTTTTGTAAAAAAAAAAAAAAATTAAAAATAAGTTTTATTTTACAACCGGATATGGCGTCACATCTTCGCGTGACGTCACTGTGTATATAAATAGAGCAGGCAGGAGTGGTCGCTGAGAGTGTTGTGGTGAAGTGTTGACTAGTAAAGTCGCGCTTATAGAGTATTTTTTTTTAAGGAAGGTTTATTAATCAGTAGGTAGGGATTAAATAATGCCGCGTGTATACGTAGGCAGGTTGAGTTATCATGTCCGTGAAAAGGACATTCAGAGGTTTTTCAGCGGCTACGGAAAGCTCTTGGAGATTGACCTGAAAAACGGGTACGTATAAGCGGCTAACGCGGCTAACTAGCCGGGCGCCATTTTTGTTTGTTTTTTCGTGACGCGGCATTTCGTGTATTTCATTAGTTATTTTTATACAATGGTAAATATGAGTGGTATAATGTTTTCGTTTTTAAAAAAAGGTGGACCTGTGGAATATTCCAGAAAGAAAGATGTCGGTTGGTTTGGTGGACGGGTTTTGGCCGCGTGGTCAAAATGGCGGCCAAGCTGTAAAACAATACCGTGGATCTTGTGTGCAGACTCTTCTGTAATTATGTTGACTTTAAAATCGGCTTAAACACAACAAAACGCGTTCATATATCAACAATTCGGTCGTCATCACAAGTTTGTGTGAATTGAGGTCAAATTTAGCTTTGTAAATGTCCATTTTCCGAACAGATTCCGCGCATGCGTGACTTCATAGGCCCGACTGCAGATCCGCGTGGGATTGTGCATGTAATAGTGTTGATCCTGCAGCTATAAAAGTAAAATAACGTGCATTTTCATATATAACCTATTTGCAATATGCAAAGCAATGCGTGAGTAATACTTTGTAGGGATATATCGTGAGATATTTTGCACACGTGGTCTTAAAAAATCGTAGATATATTTACTACGACTTGGAAATATGCAACGAAAGGGTAACATGGTTGTGGCTCACGTGTGATTAAATCGTATTCTGTGCACACGTGTCTGTAGAAGATTAATGGCACTAACGTGCAGAGGCTTCATGATCACAGTAGGTGAAATCTACATATGTTGATTATACCAGGGGGACAGAAGAGCATGGTATAATGCAGATGGGAAATATTGTGCAATGATATATGGATTCAAAAGATTTTGATGTGCAGGACTTTCAGAGATGATACCTTGGAAAAAAGACCATGTCCTGCTGCTAAAGTATTGAATGTTATGATTGTTGATGAAACCAAGCACAACACCAGGATGCAGGAATGATTTTTTTTTTTCTTTTATTGCAGGTATGGATTTGTTGAGTTCGAGGATACCCGTGATGCCGACGACGCCGTGTACGAACTGAATGGCAAGGAGCTGTGCGGCGAGCGTGTGGTGGTCGAGCATGCCAGAGGGCCCCGTCGGGACCGTGATGGATACGGTGGGGGTCATTGGGGTTCTGGGCGCAGTAAGTCCAGTCTCATAAAGATGATATGATGATGAGCTGTTTATTCCCAGGTGGGTGTGGTCGAAGGGACGGTGATACGCAGCCCTCACCCCTCGCTCTCCCTCCGTCTCGGTAGTTGTCCAGCTGTTGGGGGAATCTTGGAGAGGGATTGCGCTGCTGAAGTTTTCCTACTGGTGCACACAGCAAAAAAAAGAAAGAAAAGAGAAACCCAGGCCAGAGATGACCGCGTGATGACTTTCTGACAATTGGCTTATTCAGTTTAAATATGTGATTTGTTTTATTGTGTAGCTGGGATTACCCTAGGAAAGGATCAAACCTTTTTTTGCGGGAAAGATGGTTAGTTTTAAATTAGATTTGGCAATGCAACAGTGTTTACATGTCAGATGATTGGTGTGAAAAGTTTTAATTGTGCAAAATCTGCCAAAAAAAGTATTATATTCATATAGAAGTGACGCCTCACTGACATGTAAACAAAGGTTGACGTGTGATCATGCTGTGTGTGTGCGTTTGCAATCCAACATTAACAAGTCCTTGATGTTTCAATTTGAAAGAGTCCAGTGCGGGCTGAGTCCGAGTCCATTGAGGCTAAGATGACTGCCTGTCCCGTTTGGCCTTGGCTTTCACCTTACAATGTGTGTGTGACCTTTGCCCTTTGACCCTTGGCTGACCTAACCGGAAGCCATGATGACAGCAGCCTTTTGCCAATAGTCCAGGGTGATGGTGAGGAAACCCATTGGTTTTTATGTATGACGAAAATATTGGAGAGGTTTTTATGGGTTTAACAACACAAATGTAGCAGTCATCTAGTCTTAACCAAACAAAAAAAGCAGTGGGCTTCCGTTGCTCTGTTGCGGTCAGTATGGAAGGTAATTATCCTAGTTCTGGTTATTTTTCCTTTTTACCTTTTGGAGAGTAGAGCTACATATTATTAAAAAATATATTTATATATACATAAGCAAAAAAAGATTGCGCTGGAACCCAAGAGGATACCCTCTTAGCTGTTAGTGTAACCATTTTTTTATTTATTTATTTTCTCAAGTATATTTGAGTCATATGATCTTGGTTCTTTTTCTTACACTCCTGGGCTTGTAGATCACCTCATGGGTTCCACATCAGAGCATCAGTAATACTCATGCTGTTGGTGATTTTTAAATAAAATTGAAATAAAGCAATTTGGTCTTAACCTCTGCCAAACATGTTTTTCATTTCCAGTTTCCTTAATTTTTCTTTTAACGTCTCCTTCAGAATATCTGGTGCTGAGGTAAAGTGTCATGGGGTGTATGATCCCCCTCAATCAAAATGCAGAAAGCTCAGACTTGACTTGTATAGTGAGCAGTTTGCTCTAAATTGGTTCGTTATCGTCGCGCTCACATTTCTGACTGCGCTCTTTCACTTTGTGTCTAAAGGTGGTAGTAGTGGTTACAGCAGCAGGAGCCGCTCCGGCAGAGACAAATACGGACCCCCTGTCCGCACCGAGTACAGGCTCATAGTGGAGAACTTGTCCAGTCGATGCAGCTGGCAGGACCTCAAGGTAAACAACGCTCGTTAGGCTTGTACCTGGGAGTAAGAATTTACGGTTTTAATAAAGCCGTTACTCAAATACGCATTCTTTCCATTTAACCAGGACTTCATGCGCCAGGCTGGTGAGGTGACCTATGCAGATGCCCACAAGGAACGGACGAACGAAGGAGTGATTGAGTTCCGCTCCCACTCGGACATGAAGCGAGCCCTGGACAAGCTGGACGGCACAGATATTAACGGCAGGAAAATACGCTTGGTGGAGGATAAACCCAAACGCAGGCGCTCGTATTCCGGCAGCAGGTCCAGGTGAGTTTAAAAAGTCTAGTATGTTGACTGGATTCTTTAAAATAAACTGAACGCTCACCAAACGCTCTGGTTCTCAGGTCCCGCAGCAGACGTCGCTCTCGCAGCAGGAGCCGTAGGAGCAGGAGCTCACGAAGCCGCTCCAGGTCTCACTCTCGGTAAGTTGTTTGTTTGAATGAGGGTGGGGGGGAAGAGGAGTACCAGTACTACTTACATACATGTAAGTTATTGCAAAAGTAACAATCTTTCTGTTCACAGCTCCCGATCCCGCCGTTCTCACTCCAGGTCCAAGAGAAAGTCCCACTCAAAGTCTCCAGCTAAATCCCGCTCCAAGAAGTCCCGCTCTCGTTCCCGTTCCCGCTCCCGCAAGTCTCACAGCCGCTCAACGAGCCGCAAGTCTCGCTCCAAGAGCCACTCGAAACCCCGATCCGAACGTGGCTCTCGCAGTCACTCCAAGGAGAAATCCGTGAGCAAGAAATCCCGCAGCCGCTCGGCCTCTCCGATGGAAAACGGAGACAAGAAATCCACCTCTCGTTCTCCTTCTCCACACGAAGACCGCCGCTCCAAATCCCCTATGAAGCGCTCGCCGTCTCGCTCGCCATCACGGTCCAAATCTCGCTCGCGCTCCAGATCCGCCTCGCAAGACTGAAGCAGCAGTTTTCTTTTTTCGTAGCTCTAAAAGTCAGCACTTGATGCACAGGTGTATCACGCGTAGATCAGATCAGACGTGTTTGATATTGCATGAGATTTAAAGGGCTGACATGTAAATATCGAATGGGTACCGGATTTGTAAATGAATCTTAAGTAGACCTCCACCCACCCTTTTTGCATAATTAATTAATTTTTTTTTTTTGATAGTTGCAGTACACCAGGCAATGCATGTAACCATCAGGTGACAAACCTTTACATCCACTTGTCATTGACAAATGACTCGTATCGCTCCTTAAAATGATTCCGATTAATTTTCACATGCCGATTTACCCGCCTGAATACATGTTTGAGTATTGTGAAATAGTTTAGATTTGTGATTTGCTACAATACGTATATTTCTGTACAGAAACCAGTGTCTCTTATTTGTGCGTTGGTTTTTTTTTTTTTTTTTTTGCTTCAAATTGTAAAAATTCCTTGCTTTTTAGTTCTGAACTAGTATTTGGTTTTCTGCAATGTTTTAGTTCAATAAATTTTGGTTTAATTTTTCTCCCGTTTCCAAAGTCTGCTTTTTTTTTTTTGCACTCAATTATTGGAATGTATGGACCTTACTTAGTACATGAGACAAATTAACAAAAAATAAAACTACTAACTGGGGCATGTCAACGTGTCCTTTTAATGGGCGGTGGTGAAAACCGTACACATGGTTTATAAAGATGTGGTGACACTGCAACGTTGACCAGTGCAGAGGATTTGTGTATGAAAGTGTGGTGTAAATGTCCATGATCCTACAGCTGCCCTTACACATGGCAGCTCAGTGCTGGACTCAGTCCTTTCTATCCAAACACAGCATTAAATTTGTTACTGCTGGGCCCCTAAACATGGCCCTTAACCCTCAACCGTACTAAACCGTATTAAATTCCATGTTCACCTGGCCACTTTATTTTTATATTATAAAGTGGCCAGGTGAACATGGAATTTAATCCCTACAGATGAACCAAAATCTCTGGTTTTATCCAGAGACTGCTTTTCACCCGGGCCATACACCTCCAACCCAACGTTCTTCCTGATGAGACCCACCAGGGTCTTGAACTTGCAAATACAGGAAGCATTTATGTCTTTTTGTAACTATGTTTATCAGGTGTTGTATACAGGATTTTTTAATTTGCTTTAGACTGCAAACATACGCAAAATAAATATCAATGGGATTTCATTTGGAGGTTTAAACATTCATCAATCTCTAGGAGAAACATCAAAATCTCCTGAGGATGTCTGCAACCAATTAAAACTTGATGTTCCACACCTTCCATCCTTCACTTTCTGGTTATCAAAAATAAAGTCTACTTTAGATGAGCCACAGATTCTCCACATCCACCAGAGCAGCAACACAGAAGGAGGCTCTATAAGGCTAAGTCCTTCTATTAGGGTGCCAATAATTACGCACCCAGGCGTGTTATTCAGTAACGTTCGCGAATTTAGTGTTTAAATAAACCTGTACTTCATCACTGCATGTTTAACCTCATATTTTCACTTTCATTTATTATTTTATATATAATGTTTTTTTATTTTAAGGATAAAAATTCAATGCTAACATAGGGGCAGCTGTTGCTACGCCGGACGTCCCTATGGTTACCGGTGTTTACCCAGGATGCAACACTGCTAGTTTCTGAGACGCTAAATGCTAAATCCTGAGGTAAAGTTTTTGATTTATTGCGACTTTGCGTTTAAAAAAGTAAAAATGTAATAAAAAAAATAAATCCGTGGTGTAAATAAATAAATGAGGATTTTGTTGCGAGTTTGGGTTTGTATAAATGCTGGTTAGGGATTAATGCTAGCTGGCTAATAAGCTAGTAGCTAAACTGCGGAGTTATTGACATTTATAGCTTAATAACTTATTTTATAAAATATATTTATGGCTTTGTTAAATTTTTAGGATCAAAATATAGATAGTTCTTACATATTTCATGATTGATTATAAACATGTAATGTGTTTTCTGCAGTATATTCAAGTAATATTTGGTCTTTTTAAGTCATAAATCTCATCTTTTTGAAGAAACATCTCTGAGGGACAAAATGGAGAAAGAACAGCGGAATATAGTTGTCATAAATTCGTCCAAACGAGAGCTGTTCACCGCCAACACCGGCTATAAGAGTCTTCAGAAGAGACTTCGAGCTCAATGGAAGATTCAGAGGTAACAATACTTCTCATAAAGCCATGCAGACCTGGAACACTGAGCTCCAAACACTCAGACAGAACTTTACATGTGTCTCCCAGCCATTTATTTCCATGTCGCTGAGTTTCGGTTAAATACTGATTTGCTTTGTGTGTCGTTTTTAAGCATTAAAGAGGAGATCACTGCAGAGAAACTGCACGGTGTGAAGCTGTGGATCACCGCAGGACCTCGAGAGAAGTTCACTGAAGCTGAGGTGAAATAATCGTCATCGGCTCACAGATCATGTTGGGGTGATAGATAGATAGATAGATAGATAGATAGATAGATAGATAGAGGCACAGCGCTTCACTCTTTCCACATTTTATGTTACAGCCTTATTCCAAAATAGATCAAATTCATTACTTTCCCCAAAATTAAACTGGCTGTGTGCTTAGGGTCGTTGTCCTGTTGGATGATGAACAGTCTACAGGATGTCTCTGTACATTGCTGCATTCATCTTTCACTCAATCCTGACTAGTCTCCCAGTTCCTGCCACTGAAAAACATCCTCGCAGCATGAGGCTGCCACCACCATGCTTCACTATAGGGATGGTATTGGCTAGGTGATGAGTGGTACCTGGTTTCCTCCAGACATGATGCATGGCATTCAGGCCAAAGAGTTCAATATTTGTTCCCCTGGCAGGCCTGATTGGTGGAGTGTTGCAGAAATGGTTGTTCTTCTGGAAGGTTCTCCTCACTCCACAGAGAAATGCTGGAGCTCTTTCAGAGTGATGTCACCTCCCTGACTAAGGCCCTTCTCCCCGATTGCTCAGTTTAGCCAGGCAGCTTCGCTCTAGGAAGAGTCTTGGTGGTTCCAAACTTCTTCCATATATGGATAATGGAGGCCACTGTGCTCATCGGGATCTTCAATGCTGTAGAAATGTTTCTGTCCCTTTCCCCAGATCTGTGCCTTGATACAATCCGGTCTCTGAGGTCTACAGACAGTTCTTTGGCTTGGTTTGTGGGACCTCATATAGACAGGCGTGTGCCTTTGCAAATCATGTCCAATACTGAATTTACCATCGGTCGACTCTAATCAAGTTCTGGAAACATCTCAAGGTCGATCAGTTGAAACATGATGCACCTGACCTTAATTTTGAGTGTCATGGCGAAGTCTGTGAATACTTATGTACATGTGATTTAAACAAACTATTTTCACGTTGTCATTATGGGGTTTTGTTTGTGGAATTTCGAGGAAAATAATGAATTTGATCCATTTCGATTAAGACTGTAACATAATGTGGAGATAAAGCGCTGTGAATACTTTATGGATGCACTGTAATATATATATATATATATAACTTAATACTATAATAATTCTAATAATAAATATATAATAATATCATTTGTTTATTTATTTACATTTGCCCAGCTGCAAGTCCTGAAGCAGTACCTGGACGGTGGCGGGAACGTTCTCGTGATGCTCGGAGAAGGAGGGGAAGTCAAACACGACACTAATATCAACTTCCTCCTGGAGGAGTTTGGCATCATGGTGAACAGCGGTGAGCGTCAGCGACTGCACACGCAACTTATCAGCACGATTCACCACTGGAGATGTTGAGAGTTTTTTCTATCTTTATTTATTTATTTATTCATTTATTTCCCCCCCCCAGATGCTGTAGTGAGGAACGTTTACTACAAATACTTCCATCCCAAAGAAGCGCTCGTGTCCAACGGGGTCCTCAACAGGTCTATTCATTTGAACATCACTTTAAAACGACTCGTTGATTGCATAGTGACGAGGGTAAAGACATGCTAACGAGTTTATCGTCTCTCACAGGGCGATTAGCCGAGCAGCTGGCAAAGTGGTAACGGGAGTCATTGACGAGGAAAATACGGGTAACAATACACAGTAAGTCCTCACTGATCCCACAGCCTGTTCATATTCAGTTAATTTATTAATTTTGATTGTGAAATCAGAAAAATGTTAAAAAAAAAATGTATATCTTTTTAACACTAAAGCACAATAAATATGATTGAAAAAATAAATACAGGATGGTACCTGTATAATATGTACAATACTATTAAAAATAATGACTTGAGCACTTTCCTGATTGGTTCAAGTGGCTGAAACAATTCCGGAGTGGAGTTTCAGGAATTTGGGAATCTGTTAGTATTGAGGGTGTGAATGAATTGAACGAGAAATGTGTTAAAAGAAAGGAATTGACTCGATGAATTCGCCTGAGTAAACATCAGACCTAAATTTGGAAAGGAAAAAAAAGGATTTTTACCCTGAATTTTTATTTATATAACTCTTATTATTTTCCCCTCATGCGTTTATTTGTTAAATCTCGCACAGCATCTGTGTTTTCTTTGTGTTTAAGTTTTAACTTAAACTTTGGACACTTTCTGGCGTTTTCTTTGGCCTGAATCTTCGCCTCTCGTTTTTTGCTCCAGTTTCCATTCTGCAGCATTTTCTGTGTTACCTATCCAGAGCGCTTCAGAGATTAATGAGTGGTACGTCAGTAATAATGGTCCGTGGGAAACAAAGTGCTCCCTGTGTAGGCAAATTCGAGGCGAATTATGGCAAATTGATGAGTTTTTAGAATCTAATTACTCGAGGAATCATTACAGCCTTAATTGCATGGATAGGCTAATTAAACACACACACACACACACACACACACACACACACACACACACACACACACACACACACACACACAACTACCATTACACATCTCTAGCTACAAAAAGTGTTTCTATTGCAAATGCTAACTAATGGTGCTACAATCAGGGCTCTTGCGTTCGTGTATCCGTACGGAGCTACGCTGAATGTTATGAAGCCTGCAGTGGCGGTCTTGTCCACCGGCTCCGTGTGCTTTCCTCTCAACAGACCCCTTCTGGCCTTCTCCAATGTCGAGGTTAGTGAGCACGTAGAATGTACTCTAGCATTACATCATCGTTTACATTTGTCGAACCGATCCATCCGAAGGTCATCCTTTTGTGTGTCAAAGAAGGGTGCAGGCAAGCTGGCAGTGCTGGGTTCATGCCACATGTTCAGCGATCAATACCTGGACAAGGAGGAGAACAGTAAAATAATAGTAAGCTTGCAGGATGTTTATTTATATATTGCGTTATTGTTTGAAAAAAATCTAGAAGAATATTACCATTGGCAGATTGTTTTTTTTTTTATGATTTTTTCCCCCCTATGCTATAGGATGTGGTGTTCCAGTGGCTGATGACAGACAACATTCATCTGAATCAAATAGATGCTGAAGATCCAGAGGTAGGAGAGATCCAAATCTACAGGTTGTCTCTGACTTATGATGGAGATGACCGATGACCCCATTGTAAAATGAAAATATGGTCGAGACATGGCCTACCCAGGAGTCTTAAAGAATGGTGATCAGTGTGGGGTTACAGTTTGTGTAAGTAGTAGACGGCGCGTAGACGAGGGGAGGGTGGAGCCGGGTTTAAAAAAAAAGAGAGACAAAGAGCTAAAGGTGGGCTATGAAACACCAAAAACACAGAAAAGATACACGCTCTAACAGGCATCTCACAAGGTGGAAGATAGAGCACATGCATCCTGGCAGCGTCCCAACGTATTGTAACACATGCGGAAAAATATTCTGATCTGCAAAAAAATTTAATTTATTTATTTATTTATTTATTTATTTTTACATTTATTTAATATTTTATATATTTTATTTTATTAATATTTAATGATTTTTTTTTTTTACTAAATTCTTTAAATATTATATTTTATTTTATTAATATTTCATAAAAAAAATAATATATTATGTATTTTTACATTTTTTAAATATTTGAACAATTTCGTCATCGTAACCATCATAACTCTGGGACTACCTGTATGTTCCTTTTTACTTGATTGCAGGTGATGCCTTCAAAACCGGATTCACTCTGATAGCTCTTTGTTCGTCGCTTTATTCCGTCTAATTTCTTTAATTTATTTTTTATAGGTAACAGACTACACCATGTTACCCGACACAGGATATCTGTCTGAGAGACTCCGAGTGTGTCTCCAGGAAGGCGACGAGAACCCACGCGACTTCACCTCCCTTTTCGACATGTCTCTCTTCAAGCTCTCTACGGACTCCCTCCCGAGCGTCATCAGGTCGCTCACACACCTGTCACCTGTCTGCAACACTTTTAATCCGAGCGATGAACGTGGTGTTGATTTGAAATTTGTTGTGTTTTAGAGCCTACAAGCAGCTGAATGTCAAACACGAGCCGCTACAGCTGATCACGCCTCAGTTCGAAACGCCCCTGCCGCCTCTGCAGCCTGCCGTAAGCCGGTTTTAACGTTCACGCTCGTGTAGCTCACGGTGCAGAAAGCTGATCGGGATTTCTGTATACGCAGGTTTTCCAGCCGGCCTTTAGGGACCTTCCTCCGCCGAAGCTCGACCTTTTTGACCTGGACGAAGCGTTTTCTTCGGAGAAAGCGCGAGTTGCTCAGCTGTCAAACAAATGTAAGCGCCCAGATGTAGTATTTGGTACGAACCCGAGTGCTGGGGAGAAAAAATACTTTCAGCCGCGACTGTTTCTGACGAGCTGCATTTAAAAATGTTTTTAAAGAAAGAGGCTTTTATGTGTCACGTGTACATTACAGCACAGTGAAATTCTTTCTTTACATATCCCTGCGATGTTTAGGAGGCAGGGGGTCAGAGTGCAGGGTCAGCCATGGTACAGCACTCCTGGAGCAGATCAGAGCAGATAAAGGGCCTTGCTTAAGGGCCCAACAGTGGTAGTTTGGCAGTGCTGGGGCTTGAGCCATGATCGGTGAACCAGAGCCTTAACCGTATATTATATAATGTAAATATAAATGGATAAATATGCAAGATGTTTTTTTTTTTTTAATAATTGGCAAATTGCTATCTGTTGTCAGAATATTCAAGTTTTAGATTTCTCATAAGCTACAAGGGATTGATATTTAAAAAAAAACAGTCCTTGAAATGTTTCATTTGCGTGATTTACACAGGCACCGACGACGACCTTGAGTTTTACGTGCGGAAATGCGGCGACATCTTAGGAGTCACGAGAAAGCTGGATAAAGAAAAGCAAGACGCCAAGCACATCCTTGAACACATCTTCTTCCAGGTGGTGGAGTTCAAAAAGCTGAATCAGGTGGGCTCGATAACCAGGAAACCTCTTAACGCACTGTTTGTTTATTAAAATAAAATGTATTAAATTTGCCGGTGTCTGCGTTTTTGTTTTTTAGGAACACGATTTGGATGCTGCTCAGACGAGGTTCTCTCCATGCTGAAGCAGGAAGTGAGAGGGACCAGGGTTGAACAGAATCATGTGTGTAAATGTTCCAGGATGAAAACAGGCCGATCCGGGATTGGTTACCTCATGAGTAATAAAATTAACACTAACGAGCCTTTTTCACGTGTAGCAGCTGATAGTTTTATAGAAATTATTAGTCCTTTGTATAAAAAAAAAAAAAAGTTTGATGCATAATTGTGAGCTTTATTTAAGGGTTTTTTTTTTTTATATTTTTGTTCACGTGTATAAAAATGTATAATGCACAATGATGAGAAGAAAAGAAATTCACACTTGGAAAAACATGGCCTACATCTTTTTCTTTTTTGAATTAAAACATAACACCATCACATGAAAAGGTCACAGAGCAGAGCAGACCTGAAGACTATTCAATTTAGGAAAACTGCTCTTCTGTAATAAATGGTAAACGTCACAGAAACTGCCATAAACTCACTGATCAGCCAGAACGCTGATCTCTTCATCAGGGCAGCTGTTATTTTGTGGATATTTTTATTAGGCAGCAAGTGAACGTTGTGTCCTCAAAGTTGATGTGTTAGAAGCAGGAAAAAAATGGGTGAGCGTAAGGATTTGAGTTTAAAATAAAATGTTGACGTCTAGACGACTGGGTCAGAGCATCTGCAAAACTGGGGAACGAAGGCTTGTCCGTGTGGTCCAATCCAAAAGACGAGCTCCTGTAGCTCCAACTGCTGAAGTAGTTAATGCCACTAATGATCGAGGGGTCAGAACTGTTTTGGCAGTAAAAGAGGGACCACCATGATATTAGGCAGGTGGTTATAAAGTTATGCCTGATCAGTGTAATATATAAAATTTGTTGAGCTCTGCCTGAGAATTTACCACCCGATTCGTCAAATATGTGGTACTGATTCCATCACACACTCTTGCTGGTCCTGCAGATTGCATAGTGAGGCTCATCTCCAGCTTTGTACCGGTCCATAAAGAACTTTAAACAGTCAGTCTATATTTCAACTTTATTGTTTTTGTAAAATATTTTGAATAAAAGTTGCATTTCTATGAACGAGCTCACAATCCGGTATATAAATACCACACTTTATTTCGAGTACAAAAATATACATTGAATAATTCAGTAAATCTCTCAGGTCACCATATAGATCCTACAAAAAAAAAAAAAAAAAAAAAGACAAAATGAATAGAAACCATTTCTAATTTTTCTGCATACGTGTTTAACATCTTACCCACCACTACATGGCCCAGTTTCTGGACAAACTCTTTTGTTCATCGGTCAGCTCTGGCATGGCATGGCGCAGGTTCGAATCCTGAAAAGTGAACTCCCGGCATGACCTCTGAACCTCCAGTGGTGTCCCAGAGCAGATCAGTGAGGAGATTTCTGCCAGAGTTGGAGGTGTCGGTTGGTAACCTGGACTCCAAATGAACTCCACCTTACTCGATTCTAAGCACACTTTAGGGCTTTCCATGTTAGGTCTGATGTAGGAGACTTCCCACAAAGGATGAGAGGTGGTCAGATCAATTGAGGACAAGTCCCAAGTGTTGGCCAGGACCGTTTTCTGGAAGGTCATCCGCTCATAAGGGGTGGAGGATTTCCCTTCTAGGAGACTGTTCATTCCAGCAGAATGCATGTTGATAGTTGGGGACAAGAGGGACATCTTACTCTGGAGACTAGGAGATAAAACACTGGTGGAGTTTTTACAGGAAGTAGAAAGGGTTAAATTGGGTTCTGTGAACTCCACCACTATGCGTTTGGGGGCTTTTAATGTTCCTCCAGTGGGCAAGGTGCAGTCTGTGAGGAAACCCTGGTCCAGCTCTAATAAACCAAAGCTCTCATAGTCCTTAGCTGTCTCTAAAACAGATTTATAGAAACATTCAATCAGTATTTTCCATCCTATAACACACAGAACATCGCATTAAAGACATGAGGCTTGTTTTCTACCTGATCTGCTGCAGTCTCCCTCCATCCTGCTGAAGGTTCATCATGCTAATGAGAATCAGCTTGTATTTATAGACCTGACTGATTTGGGCTTTTTTTTTTTTTGGTTTGTTTTTTGAAAAGAAGAAATACATTAGCATTAGTTTATTAGTTTGCATTTTAAAATATATCAAGGAAATGTGTAAAAAATTAAATCAATTGTCAACATATTTTCCCTTTTTCCTCTTTTAATAGAAATTCTACGTGACCACGCCCCCTTTTTTATTGCTTTTACAAATTATGACTTCATTATGAATAAATTTTAATATCTATTAATAATGATAATTACTATTATTATTAGCAGTACTATTAGTATTAAATTAATAATGATAACGTAAAATAATTGTACCTTTCATTTTTACTCAACAATTATCTATTTTATTATTATTATTAATAAATTTACTATTATATTAAAATAATAATAAAAAAATAAAAATACATAATAATACTATAAATAATAAAGTAATGTATTAATATGATCGATAATGAAATATATAGCAGGGTTTTTTTTTATATTATAAATGTTTATATTATATTTTGACGGTAATAAGCGTCGCTTGGGTGTGTGGCTGCGCGCGCGCGCAGACGCTACTTGATGACGTCACTCGCGGGACGGCGCTGCGAAAAAAGAAGCGCGAGATAGAAACAGTCGGAGGAGGCGATGGACCGGGAGCTCGCGCAGCTTCGCTATTAGTGCTGCTTTCCTCTCTCGTCTTTTCTTCTCTTTTATTTGTCCAATCTGTTTAACACCGAATTCAACATTAAACCACCGGAACCCTGTCCCCGGTTCTAATAGATGTTCGCGGGTTAGCTCGCGACGCCGTGTCAGAAGGTCGGGTTTAACCGGAAAATCGGAGGGAAAAATTGTAGATAGAGATGTCCTGGTGGGCGCGCGGGTAAGTTTATACGTGGTTTGTCCCGGTTTACACGTGCATCTTATAATCAAGCGATATATATTGAGTAGTGCATCGCGCGTGACCCGATCAGAGAATTATTTACAAAAGATTTTGGAGGATTTTTTTTATTCTAAGCGCGCGCGCGCCGGAGAAATAAAGCAGATGCATGAGAAATTCTCATTTGTCTCATATGCACGAATAAATGTACGTTTTATGATTTTTTTTAAGGTCTAATGGATTATTACTAGTTGTTAATGTCTGCCTGGCTTCCTGTAAGCTTGCAACTAGTATTAAAGTTGGCCTCATGTTCAAAAGAAGGATGCTTTTGTTTTGTTGTTTGTTGATGTATTTCTGTTAAAGTATTTAATGCTACTTGGGATACTTATAAAACGTCTAATAATGTCATTAATTATTGCATTAGGGTCGATCAGATCTGTGTCTGTGTATGTAACATGAACAGGCATCTCAGTGTGGTCCTGTGTGTCCTGTTTGTCCTGTGTGGTGCAGCTCAAGGCCCAGTAGATAAATGCATTTGTTTGTCACATGGACATTACAGCACTGGGAAATTCTTTCCTCGCATATCCCAGTTATGTCAGCTATGATACATGCTCCTGGAGAAGAGAGACTTCAGGGCTTTGCTCAAAGACCAAACAGTGGCTGCTTAGCAATACTGAGACTGGATCCCACAACCTTCTGATCAGTAACCTGAATTGCAGAAATGGCTAAATGGCCCAATGGTTGAAGCTTGGTGAGATTTGGGAACTCTCAACCTACCTATCAGTAGCCCATATTCTTAAACACAGAGAGGGTTAAGGGCCTTGCTCAAGGGCCCAACATATTTGCAGCTTGGTGTTTCTTGGGTTTAAACCCACAACATAACAATCAGTAAGGGCTTCAATCAGAGTGGGTTAAGGGCCTTGTTCACGGCTCCAACAGTAGCAGCTTGATGGTTCTGGGGCTCGAACCCTCGACATTCTGATCAGTAACCCAGACCACAAAGAGGGTTGAGGGCCTTGCTCAAGGGCCCAACATTGGCAGCTTGGTGATACCAGGATTTGGGCTCAAACCCTCAACCTACCAATCAGTAACTCGGAACCTTAATCAAAGAGAGGATTAAGGGCCTTGTCAAAGGGCCCAAGAGTAGCAGCTTGTTTATACTGGAGCTTGAACCCCTGATCTTCTGATCAGTAACTCAGAGCCTTAATGGCAGAGAGGATTAAGGCTCTTTCTTGAGGGCCCAACAGTGGCAGCTTGGTGATACTGGGGCTCTGACCCACAACCTTCCTATCAGTAACCCAAAGACTTAATCATAGACAGCATTTTTCTTTTTGCAAGCCCAATTAGATTCTCCTTCCAAAATGCCATTCTGTTTAATAGTAAAGTAATTGTTCCAGTCTGGATTTGGACACGTCCAGTTTTGCACTCGATTTGCTAACACTCGCATGCAAACACCACGAAGCCAAGCGGTGTAAACTCGGCACCTTGTTGTTATTCCCTGATGACTGGAGAGACTTGTTTTTCCCTGTGTTAACAAAGCTGTGTGTGTGTGTGTGTGTGTGTGTGTGTGTGTGTGTGTGTGTGTGCAGTGAGGACGCGGAGTGTCAGGACACTGACTCAGACGCAGCCGACCCGAAGGACTGTGGGAAAGTTAAAGTGAAATGGACGCAGGAAGAGGTGATCTTTGCATTCGTCCTCGCTCTTTCTCAGGGCCGCGTTACAGTACGGAGGAGAACGCTGAGCCGAAGCGTGAACACATCTTGTCTTGTTTTTCAGGATGAGAGTCTGCGGAGGCTGGTTCAGAATTTAGGAACCGGGGACTGGAAATACATCGCAAGTTTTCTTCCTGTAGGTTTGTTTTCCACTATAACAGTTGTTATAGGATTTGATTCTTGATGTTGTTGCTGACAAAAAAAAAAAAATCACACGTTGGAGATGAATTTATGTTGTAGTTTAAGTTCGGTACTGGAGATGTTCTGCTGGTGTGACTAAAGTCTGAGATTATACAGGAAAAATACAGGAGCCATAATAGTGATTCGCAGAGAAACTCTTCACCTGACCATAAAAAGCTCCAAAGTCTCTTCCTTTTTCATTCAAAGAAATGTTTCTCTAGGTAGAACATTACCTCACTGCTATAATTAAAGCACCTCTAAATAATCCAGTCTAATAATCCAAAAGAAAATAAGACAATCCAAAGAACTAATCCAGATTAATAAACCATAAGAAGATCCAAAGAAATGACTCAGATAAATAATTCATAAGAAGATCCATACAAATAATCTAGATTAATAATCCATTAGAAGATCCAAAGTAATAATTTAGATTAATAATCCATAAGAAAATCCATACAAATAATCCAGATTAATAATCCATTAGAAGATCCAAAGTAATAATTTAGATTAATAATCCATAAGAAAATCCATACAAATAATCCAGATTAATAATCCATTAGAAGATCCAAAGTAATAATTTAGATTAATAATCCATAAGAAGATCCATACAAATAATCCAGATTAATAATCCATTAGAAGATCCAAAGTAATAATTTAGATTAATAATCCATAAGAAAATCCATACAAATAATCCAGATTAATAATCCATTAGAAGATCCAAAGTAATAATTTAGATTAATAATCCATAAGAAAATCCATACAAATAATCCAGATTAATAATCCATTAGAAGATCCAAAGTAATAATTTAGATAAATAATCCATAAGAAAATCCATACAAATAATCCAGATTAATAATCCATTAGAAGATCCAAAGTAATAATTTAGATTAATAATCCATAAGATCCATACAAATAATCCAGATTAATAATCCATTAGAAGATCCAAAGTAATAATTTAGATAAATAATCCATAAGAAAATCCATACAAATAATCCAGATTAATAATCCATTAGAAGATCCAAAGTAATAATTTAGATTAATAATCCATAAGAAGATCCATACAAATAATCCAGATTAATAATCCATTAGAAGATCCAAAGTAATAATTTAGATTAATAATCCATAAGAAAATCCATACAAATAATCCAGATTAATAATCCATTAGAAGATCCAAAGAAATAATCCAGATTAATAATCCGTCAAACAATCCAAAAAAATAATCCAGATTAATAGTCCATAAAATGATCCAAAGAAATCACCCAAATTAATATTTCAAAAGAAAAAAGGACAATCTAAAGAAATAAACCAATGCATAAAATGAAAGGGGGGGGCTGGGTCGCTTTCCTTATATACCCTGGGGTTAATTACCCCAAACAAGTTTTACCACATTATTGCATGTTTTCGGACTTTGCTGTTGCTCCAAAGCAAAACACACACACACCGCAAGAAAAGAGTCCTGTTATGTAATCAGGGTGTTTGTGTATCTTACCTAAGTTTGATGTTCACAGAACCGCTCGGAACACCAGTGTCAGCACCGCTGGTACAAGGTTTTGGATCCAGACCTCGTCAAAGGGCCTTGGACTAAAGAAGAAGATGAAAAGGTACGTTTGTAGCTGCATATACATGTACAGTGCCCTCCACAATTATTGGCACCCCTGTTTAAGATGTGGTCGTGGACTTCTAAAAATTCTCCTTTTTTTTTAAAAACAACATAGAACCCAAATGCAAAAAAAGAGAAAAATCCAACCTTTCATTTAAGTACATAACTTTGGTGGTAAAAAAAATCATACATTTAGAAAAAAAAATTGAAATCATGTGTCCCACAATTATTGGCACCCCTAACAAATTCTCTGAAAAATTTAATTGTTTTTTTTTTTTTAAATATATTTTTCTGTAGTTGCTAAGGTTGGTCAGGGTATCTAGGGACTTTTAATTAGTAATTCATGATTTCCTGTTTCCCTGGGGTATAAATATGACGTGACACAGAGGCCTAATTCTCTTACCCATTTGTCAACATGGCAAAGACAAGAGAACACACCATTTAAGTAAGGCAGATGTGTGTCGACCTTCATAAGTCAGGCAATGGCTACAAGAAAATAGCCACTCGCCTTAACTTGTCGGTATCTACAGTCAGAGGAATCATTAAGAAGTGACAATCAAGGCTGGAAGAGGTCCCAAGTTTATCTTGCCACAACGCACAGTGAGGAGGATGGTAAGAGAAGTAAAAAAAATTCCCAAGCTCACCGTCACAGAATTGCATCAAAGAGTGGCATCTTGGGGTCACAGAGTCTCCAAAACAACCATCAGACGCTCTCTACATGCCAACAAGCTGTTTGGGAGGCATGCAAGGAAAAAGCCTTTTCTCACTAACACTCACAAACGTAAACGTCTGGAGTTTGCTAAGCGGTACTGAGACTTCAACTGGGATCGTGTGCTTTGGTCAGATGAGACTAAGATTGAGCTTTTTGGCAACAAACACTCTAAGTGGGTCTGGCGTAAAACAAAAGATAAGAATGCCGAAAAGCACCTCATGCCCACCGTGAAGTATGGTGGAGGATCTGTGATGCTGTGGGCCTGTTTCTCTTCCAAAGGCCCTGGGAACCTTGTTAGGGTGCATGGCATTATGAACGCTTTGAAGTACCAGGATATTTTAAATAAAAACCTGATGGCCTCTGCCAGAAAGCTGAAGATGGGTCGTCATTTGGTCTTTCAGCAGGATAATGATCCAAAACATGTGGCAAAATCTACACAAAAGTGGTTCAGCAGTCACAAACTCAAGGTCCTCCCATGGCCATCTCAGTCCCCAGACCTCAACCCAATCGAAAACCTGTGGGGGGAGCTAAAGAGAAGAGTGCATAAGAGATGACCCAGGACACTGGATGATCTAGAAAGATTGTGCAAAGAAGAATGGTCAAAAATCCCTCTCTCTGTGTTCTCCAATCTTGTAAAATGTTATAGGAGGAGATTAAGTGCTGTCTTGTTGGCAAAAGGAGGTTGTACAAAGTATTAACATCAGGGGTGCCAATAATTGTGGCACACATGATTTCAAGTTTTTTTTTTTTTCTAAATGTGTGATTTTTTTACCACCAAAGTAATGTACTTAAATAAAAGGTTGGATTTTTCTCTTTTTTTGCATTTGGGTTCTATGTTGTTTTAAAAAAAAGGAGAATTTTTAGAAGTCCACGACCACATCTTAAACAGGGGTGCCAATAATTGTGGAGGGCACTGTATATACTTAATTACCCTATGATTGGACTTGCACTTTTCTTAATTCTATGAAAGTGAGGTCTATCAGGTTTCTGATCGTCCTTGTCCCTTTCTCTACGTGCAGGTGATCCAGCTGGTTCAAAAATACGGTAACAAACAGTGGGCCGTTGTGGCCAAACACCTGAAGGGGCGACTGGGGAAGCAGTGTCGCGAGCGCTGGCACAACCACCTCAACCCAGCCGTCAAGAAGTCCTCCTGGACCGCTGAGGAGGATCTCATCATCTACAAAGCGCACTGCATGCTGGGGAACCGCTGGGCCGAGATCGCCAAGCTGTTGCCTGGAAGGTGGACACTTTTGAAACATCTGATCAGTCTAATAATAATAATAATAATAATTTGTAGAAAAGAAATTGCACTCCATCAGTTTGTGGTTCATGTCCTCCAGACAAGCTCATTGTGCAAGTTGAAGCCTCCATGTTTAATATATTAGTGCATTTATTTCAAGTATAATTTTGCGTTTATGTAAAAAAAGAAATTTCTGCCCAATAAAAATAGAATTTTATCCCTGCGGCCTGTAGTTCATCCTCTTCCCCTTTCCGTCTCAGGACCGACAATGCTGTGAAGAACCACTGGAACTCCACCATTAAGCGTAAGGTGGAGTTGGGGTACTACACGGGCGTGGACCCGACCCTGCACTTTATTCACCAGCCTGAGGAAGGAGTCGCCAGTGCGAGGCAGGACGCTGATCCGCTGGTAGAGAGCGTTTTTTTTAAAAATATGGATTCTTATTTATACTGTGTGTCATTCTTCCTGTGTCGTAATCTGGTTGTAATGTTTGATGCTCACAGGAGGATTTCTGCTACGGTGGAGAGCTGGAGGCTGTCGCTGTACCGGCGATCAAGCGGGTAAGACCCTTGTATTTCCTGTAACCTCTGGACGTGTCTTTAACGTGTCTCTTTTCACTGTTGCACCGGTGAGGGCACAGCTGTATGTCTCACTACGGTGAAGATGGATAGGATAGACACAACAACATGTCTAAAAATGCTAGGTTTATTGGATAAGTGTGTTCACACACACACAAGGAATTTGGTAGTCCAGCTGTCGGTGGCTCTCAAAAGTACAGACATAAATAACGCTATGTTTATCTTATAGACGGATTATTCAAGACAATACAGAATATACGAGACTCTAAAGATAATAAGAGACAATACAGATTAAATAGGAACACAATATACAGAGTATCTGACAGATCATTAATGTATATAAAGTGTAAGAGTGCAGTATTGTGCATCACATAAGACAAAAAGGTTACGTTAGGATTTTTATACAACACACTAAGCGATGTGACGGACTAAACTGCTGCTCATTAAACACAGAAAATGCATTATAATAGCAGCAATAGGACTAAATGGTGTCAGGGGTGCCAATACTTTTGTCCTAGTGGAAAATGAGGATAAATATAGTGTGTGGAATATGAAGTATAAAAAAACATTAATACAGCAAGAATTATAAATCATTTTGCTGTCATATTGTGGTTTTTTTTTTTTTACGTTGTGTTCATTGTTCTTGTTCTTCAGGAACCTGTGGATCTCGAACCTCGGAAATCCTCTCCCGGCAAAACGCCTCGAGCTCCAGCGACGCCCCCTAGTGACACTGAGAGCTCGACCAACTCGAGCGTCCCTGCCTGGGTGAACGACAGCTCGGGCTTCCTGTCTCCATCAGCCACTCCCGTGCTAAAGGAGGTGATGGACATGATGGACAGGGTGAGATAGATCATCCGTTGCTCGTAGAGATGGATTTGTGAGGTCGGGATGCACCAAACAAGTTTTTTTATGGTTCAAATGGATTTGTCAGTAGATCAGTAGTAGGTGTGTAACATCAACTCGTTATGTGTAAAAAAGACGAGTGTCTAAAAGAAACCCGTCACAGAATCAACCTCATCCATTTAAACCTCTCCACCACCATGGGAAAGACTAAAGAGCTGTCAAAAGACATCAGTGACAAGACTGTAGACCTGCACATGGCTGTATTGGGCTTCAAGACCATCAGATGGGTTGCCTATTCTGCCTATTAGATAAGTGTGTTCTCTAAGTGTAGACAAGGTGAAGGTTTTGGTTTTTAAAAGATTTTCTTGGATTTTTTTTCTCTAAGCTGTGAGCGGGACAGGAAAGAAACACGAAATATCTTGGACTTGGAATTCAGAAATGAAAATCCTGTGTGTATGTGTGTGTGTAGGACTTGGAAGGTTGGTGTAACCTTGCTGACTTTGAGCTGCCGGAGGAAAGTCAGAGCCCCGACGTGCTGCAGTTTCGTCTGGAAGGCAGTGCTCTCCACGAGCTCAGTAAGGGCAGTAAAGGCGAACTCATTCCAATCTCACCCGGAGGAGCAACACCGCCGTCCATCCTGAGCCGCCGCACACGCCGCCGAATCGCCCTCTCCCCCGACGCCAACGACTCCATGACCCCCAAAAGCACGCCGGTGAAGAGCCTGCCTTTCTCCCCGTCTCAGGTACGGAGAATCTCCAAACAACAGGGTTTGCCATTACTGCAAATTTTAGGAATTGAGTCGATGTAATTACCTCAGGGATACAGTTCAGATGTGTAGGTTATCAAAATACTGTTGGTTTAATTCTGTCGATTTAATTCTAGCATTTATATTTATTTTTTTAAAAGGTAATGTCTGATATTGTGACTCGGATTGGATTTTACTCGATGATATTTGGAGACATTTTATGACAAAGTGCTGGAAAAAATTTTTTCAAGTTAATCATAAGCTACATTTTTTTTTTTTTTTTTTTTTTTTTTTAATCATCAGGAAAAAATTATCCAAAATGTTCATCCTGTCAAAATTCAATGTCCATTAAACATATTTTGCTGGACTGTAAAACAATTCTACCACTTTGAAAAACTTTTGTTGTGTTTGAAATTTTTGAAAAGCTTTTTAATCAAGTTAATCCAAATATATTCTTAAGGTTTTTCGAATAAAATTAATCTGATTTAGTCTTATATTTGTAAAACTAAACCTGGTTTTCTCCATGAACATAGCCGTAGAAGCTGGCATGGCACAAAAAAAAAAACATAACTCACAAGCTATGAGCTAGCATAGCTTTAGCAGTTAGCAGCGTACAAGAACCACGGATTTTCTGTACGTAAATAAATATAAATAAAGTCTGTATGTAAATGTTACGAAATACCTTCTACTAGGTGCCTTTGACTACTATGTTCCTTTTGACTAAACACATTCTGATGGGTTGTATTTTTTTTTTTACGATGCTGCTAAGAAATCTTTTATAATTTAATTCGTTACTGTACCTAAGTAGCTTTTTCACATGTCTGTACTTTACTGAAGCATTTCCATTAGAAAAGACTTTTACTTTCATTAAATTTCAAACTCAAATATCTCACTTTTTACTCGACCACATTGTGCAAAATTAGTCGTTCCTTTTTATTGATGAGGAATAAAAACGTAACTGGTCAAACACGCAGCAATCCACCAATCAGGGTTCGAGCACACGCCCTGTTTTCAACTTGTTCTGATCGGCGCTTGGTGTATCTACTGATCACCAACACACAGTTCAGCATCAGTTCAACAGAAAGCAGAACTTTTAGAGAGGAATAAATGATTAAGAAACTCCAGACTCGAACTCAACACAACACACGTGGCCTCGTTTACACCATTTATTTATTTTTTGACTCATGATCATTTTAGTAGAATTGCAGTTTTTGACTCGTTATAATTGTTCTGTTAATAGATTCGTGTGTTTTTTAACATTTGAGTCTTTTCATTAAACAAAGAGTCTTTTGACAAAAATTATAATGGGAACATTTGAAGGGACACTTTTACTGGAGTCATATTTGACTATATTTGAGTACAGTGGATCCTTGACACTCGTGACCTTGATAGTTCAGGACTTTTCATTTGGAACAGGACTGAGAGTAACTCACGAAAAATCTGTTAGTTGGCGAGAAGCTGCGAGTGTCTCCAAAGTTCGGAGTAACATTTCAAAACAGAGTTTGTACTAATAAATTACAAAACATTTATGACAAGTAATTCACAATTTTTGTCGAGTTTACGGTACATGTACAAAATATCAAAAAGGAGAGTCAAAACCTTGAGATTTTTTGTTACTCGCGAGGGGTCATAGAACGTAACCCCCGTAAGTGTCGAGGTTGCGCTGTATTTTACTACTTTAACTCAAGTACATGGTTTGTGTACTCTGTCCACCACTGCTCTCGTGTAAAGATGAAATATTTAATATAGTAACTTAAATTTTATGGATTGAATAATGACCTTGTGTCTGCTATGTATACAGTAGCCCAGACGCTAACATGGCGTTAAAACTTAATAAACAAAACACAATACCCTCAAAACCAAAAGTGTTGGAAGAACGTTTGCTTTTCATTCTTAAAAATGTGTATTTCATTCACAAATCTTCTTCCCCAGTTTCTTAACATGTGGACGAAGCAGGACACACTCGATTTGGAGAACCCGTCTCTCACGTCCACTCCGGTGTGCAGCCAGAAAGTTGTCGTCACGACGCCGCTGCACCGAGACAAAACCCCTCTCATTCAGAAGGAGAACTCCATGTAAGTCCCGCTTTGCACTTTAAATTAAAACAAACCTGATATTAAAAAGGGTCTGATTCCATTTTTTTCGCCTCAGCTTTATCACGCCAAACCACAAGGCTGATCTGGATAGGATGCCTCGCACCCCGACCCCGTTTAAAAACGCCCTGGAGAAGTACGGGCCCATACGCCCTCTGGTGAGGAAACGAAATGCTAACGAAGAACTAAAGTGAATAGAATTTTTTTTGTCCTCAACGTGGAAATGATGTGTGATGTTTGCCGCAGCCACCGACACCCAACCTGGAGGAGGACCTGAAGGAGGTTCTGCGTACTGAAGCAGGCATCGAGCTCATTGTCAAGGATGAGAGTCCGGCTGAAAAGAAACCCAAACTGGTGGTAAGGGTTCCTGATTTTTTTTTTCCTGACATAACAAACCACAGAGCTGTCTCTATCACCGTTTCCATGTTCAGACCTGCAGCCTTTTTTTAATTATACACTCATCTACTTTCATTACTTTACCCTACAGCACCGGCCTCCTATGAAGAAAGTGCGTAAATCTCTGGCGCTGGATGTTATAGACTGTAAGGAGTCGCGTCCTGCTCGACGCCAGCACACCAAGCCTCTCGTCAAGCACAGCAGAAAGGTAAAAACAAGAACTGGACGCTTTCGTTTGATTTAGCTGTGAGAGGATGATGTAAAGATGTTGTTTGTGTCTTAGGCGGACCGGTCACTCTCCATGTCCTTCAACTCGTCGTTTACCGTGAAAAAGGAGGAGAACGTCCTCGACCAGGGTTTTATTCTCGGCCCCAATGAAAGTGGACCTGCGATGAAACAAGTTCAGACGAACCCCAAATCTGTTCCTCCCGCTCTTGTAAGTCATCCGGGATTCATTTATTTATTTATTTGAAGACTTTTCTGTGGTTGAAAACGTACATTTATAGTAATGATGTAACGACACTTGAGGCTTACTCCTAAAGTTTGTCTCCTTCTTCTCCCTCTAGATGTCTCCAGCGTGGGAGGCAGTGGTTTGTGGCCGCACTACGGATCAGCTGATTATGACCGAGAAGGCCAGGCGTTATCTTCGCTCTCTGAAATCGAACGTACACAGCCGGGCCCTCATTCTGTCCTGAGCCTGCACTTCTCTGCAATCTCGAATTATCGCATTCTACAATTTTCTAACATATGGCATTTGCTCACGTTGTGAATTAAGATGTAAAATAATATTTTGTTAATAATGTAATTGTGAAAAAAAGATTTAGGGGTAATAAAAACTGTGACTTTGCAGACCTTAAGGTGCTTATAGTCTTTTTGTCTCAGGTTATCTCAAGAGTTTAACATATATAAAGCATTCTGTCATTTTGTGTGTACTTTTTTTCTGTTTTGTTTTGGTTTTTTTCTTTTTCTTGAAAGGCTTTGTCACAATATCAGGAATGCCAGAGGAACACGTCTTGTGCTTTTTGACAGGCGTAGTTGCTTTTTTTAAACACATTTTCATACATAAACTCTTTTATGACCCCTGTGGGTTAATTCATAATTTGGTTTATTTCTGTATATGCTGTAACAGTGGAAATATATTTATTAATATTGCCCTGTTTTGTAAAATAACGTAAATACAATTAAAAAAAAAGCATTGAGAAAACAATTTTCATTGTGCTTTCTTTGGAATAACAAATATATTTATATTGGACTAAGTAATCTATATATTTATTTGGTTTTAACGATAAATCTATTTGGTATTTTTTTTATCTGCAAATTTAATAAAATTGATATACTGTATAATAATACAGGTCTACGGAGACGTCACACTCTTAATGCTTCTCTGATTGGACGCCGCCCTGCATCAAAATGACCAATAGGAAAGAGACACAATGCCAATTCAACGCCCTTCACTAAAAAAAATATAAATGATTTGAAAATTTTATAAAATTATGTAAATATGTTAAACTGTAACTATATTTAGAAAATATAATAAATGTATTAAATAAAGGGGTTATAATTACAGTAATGAGAAATATATATATTTTTTTTGTAGCGTTCAAGCACGGAGGTTGGTTTATACCATGTTTGGTTTGCAGGGGTGAAGAACAATATATTTTATTTAAACGCTTGACTACGTTCAAACTTGTGACATTATTTTTAGATTATAATTTTACCATATGTATTGTACAGTTTTAAGTATATATCAATTACATTTGTTTGCGATTAGACAGCGGAATAAGAACGCTCACCCCTATTTCTTTGGCCGTAATTGGTTTCGTCTGTCTATCCCGGAAGTCTTGCAGGCGCTATTGGTGACGCTGCACTCGGCGACATGGCGCTGCTCCGTGAGTCATTTCATTGACATTATATATATTTTTGTTTTGCAGTTATACTGTGTGCAATTCTATCTTATGAACAGCGAAGAGTAAATTTATCCTGCGTTTTTTATTTTCACTAAACGCCTGTTTTATTTGTTGAAATTCTCCTGCAATTTCTATCAATGGCATTTTGCATAATGCTAACATGCTAGTTGACTAGCTGGTCTACTTGCTAACTAAAATGCATTTGTTTTTCTATAGGTGTCATTTTTTAAAATTATTTTTAGGAACATTAATTACATCCAAAGTGCAGCAGTTTTCTATATTTATACTCATTTATTTTATGGACCACGTGTCTAATGCGATAATAGCTACTGGGTTTCAAATACTTCCTATTATATGTTTCATATAAAAATAAATAATATGTCATAGGTTTCGACACACCTCTTTCTTCAGTGGTTTTTCGTTCATTTACATTATTTTCAATATTGTACATTTAATACTAGATTTCCAAATTATGAAGGAACATCTAGAGAATTGTGTTCTTTTTTATTTTTGCTGCTCCCGTTAGGGGGCGCCACAGCAGATGATCCGTCTCCATACCACTCTGTCCTCTACATCTGCTTCTTTCAAACCTACCTGCATGTCTTCCCTTACCACAGTCATAAATCTCCTCCTTGGTCTTTCACTTTTTCTCCTTCCTGGTGGCTCCATCCCCAGCATTCTCCTACTGATATACCCCATGTCCCTCCTCTGCACATGTCCAAACCATCTCAATCTCACCTCCCTCACCTTGTCTCCAAAACGTCCTACATGCGCTGTCCCTCTAATAAACTCATTATTAAATTTTTACTAATTACTAAGGACTTTTTTAAGGAATATTGTGATATTGAGGTATTTGATAATGAGCTCTGCAGTGAATACTTCCTAGTACAATGAGAGTAATTCCTGATAATCATGTCACAAACAAATGCTTGTTTATTCTGTGTAATATAAATCTCTTGTATAGATTTTTTTCCAAGACTGAGTGTGTGTACAGTATGTTTACTGATGTTAATGTGCATCAGGTTTGGTCAGCATTGTGGTGTGTATCCTGGCTCTTGGAGCCTGGGCGCTCAACCCAACCCACCACCTGACCGCTTCAGATGTGGATAGACTTCAGGGCGTCCTGGAGCAGCCGTTCACAGACCTGAAGTCGGCGTACCTGTCGATCGTCGGCCTGAGCAAGTTGGGCGTGTCGGTGCCTGACTCGAACGTGAGCTTGAATAATTATCACAAGGATGTCGTACAAATTCACAAGTTTTATGATGGTTAATTATTTTTTTTTATGTATATACCTTTTTCTAGGAGGCTTGCAATTTTGTTCGGTCCAACGTGGATTCTTCCAGCATTGAATCACTGTTTTATGTGGCTGAGGCCAGTCGAGTGCTTTCCTCTTGTGAGGTAGGAATGGGAACAGGATCGTACAAAGAGTCTAATAAAATGTACTCGTAAACTCCCATTTCTCATTTGTATTCTTTCTCTTTTGAACACCAGATCCGCGTTTCAAACGAGACTCGGGATTTGCTCCTCGCGGCCGTGAGTGAGGACTCCGCCATCTCTCAGATCCACCACGCCGTGATCGCGCTCAGTTCTCTGGGACTCCCTGTGGCATCGCAGGAGGTGGTCAGTGCCCTTAAAGCACGCATCGCCAAGGAGGACAACGTCTTGGCGTGAGTCTTTTAATTGGGTATTTATATTTTTATCCACGCAACCAAGTGTTCAGAGGAAGTTCTCGTCAGTGTAAAAGGGAAAAAAAAAACATAAACCAGTGTGGTTTTTGTATTAGACAGATGATAGAAACCTGACAGATGTGCAGGATTCTATAGTCTTCATGAGGAAGATGAGGAAAACTAACTGCATGAAGGGAAACGGGTAGACATTTGCACCGTAGAATTTATTTTGCAGAGTAAAAATTTAATTGTATGGTGTAACAAACTCTGCTGTCCATATGACAGTGAAATCTTGAATCTCTAAGTAAGGAACTGTATAACTGGATCTAGAACCCTGCTGTATGTAGGTGAGGAGCAGGTTAACTTGGGAGACACTCGTCTCTCTCTTTGTTTAGGGTGGACACTAAAAGCACAGAAATGTGTAAGGGCAGATTGATGGTAATGAGACTTTGACTTATTGTCTTATTGTCTATACGCAGCATCACCCAGGCTCTGCAGGCGGCTTCCCGTCTCTCTCAGCAGGCCGAACTCGGAGAGATTCTGGAGGAAATTGAGGTGAGATGATGCTAATCGGGCATTAGATGGCGCTGTAACACAGATATAGAAATTAATTTTTTATTTTTATTTTAAACAACAAAAGGATTTGTTTTCACCCTACTGGGAAATACATATTTAAATTGATTTAATTTATTTATAATTTCTGATTTGTTTTATGTGTCACATGAATACAGGATCTGGTTGCGCGGCTGGATGACCTGGGGGGCGTGTATTTGCAGTTCGAGGAAGGTCTTGAGGCCACTGCGCTGTTCGTGTCTGCAGCTTATGCTCTGTCCGATCACATGGACGTGGAGCCTCCGCTGAAAGAGGTGAGGCTCGTTAAGTTAAATAATAAATACAGCACTTGGGAGCCTGCTGTTGGGGATGAAGCAGAGATTGTGTTAACGTCCTGAAGTTGATTTTTTTTTGTCTTTTTTGCTATTTATAATAATATTTATGGCCTTTATGACTTACATTTATTTAATTCATACAAATGAGCAGCTATGGGGTTTAAGGACCTTAATCAGGGGTCCGAAGTCCAATGCCTTATCCACTGAAGTACCACCTCAGATATCATATAACTTTTAGGTTAAGGGCCTTGCTCAAGGGCTGAAATCATGTAATTTTGATCAGAAGTCCAATATTCCAACCACTAAGCTACCACTTTATATCTTCTCTATATACTTTAAATAACTGTTGGTAATTTGTTGCAGTATAAAGAGAATAATGATGATTTTTCTTATTTATTAATGAATTGCATTTCATGAATTTTCTATGAATTTTCCTGTTCTCACTTACCCTATAGCAGCTGTAAAGGTCTTACAGAAAACCTCCCTGATTCTGCTGAACAAGTCTTTAAACGAGTTACTATGGAAAGGATGACAAAAAGCTTTGCAGCTATTAGAAAGGAATCGCCCTTCTGACCAATCAGATTTGAGAATCGTCATCACCTGTACGTGGAGTATGATGTTTCGCTGTGTGCTGTTTTCTCAGGACCATGTGATCCAGCTGGTGAACTCCATCTTCAGTAAAAAGACGTGGGAGAGTCTGTCCGAGGCGTTCAGCGTAGCCAGCGCCGCCGCCGCTTTCTCCAACAACCGCTTCCACAAGCCGGTCGTCGTTACCGCTCTGGGCTCTGCAGCCGTCTCGCACAGCCAGCCTCTTCTGCAGGTACACACTAGGGCTGAAACCATTTCTCGAGTAACTCGAATAAAAAACACATCAAGGCAAGTTAATATATTTACACACGAAAGGTTGTGCGCTCTCTGTGTGTCACTTTCCCTTCTCACCTTCTGTGTTTTCACGTTGTGGATGATTTCTGCCTTGTTGAATTTCTTTTTTCTCTTTTTTCTTTTTTGTTTATCCTGCTGTGTGTGTGTGTTCTTACAGCTCCAGGTGACTGATGTCTTGTGCCAGCCCCTGAGTTCAGCTAACGTTCTGTTGGAATCTGCCACCTCTGTGTCCACTAAGGCGGTAGTCCTGAGTCAGACCCCCTTCACCCTACACGAGTACGTTCCTCACACACGCCCTTCTGATCCTCCACTAAGGAATAAGAAACGATTGATTTATTCATTCATTAATTTTTTTTGGTTGTCATAGCAACACTGGTAACGCTGTAGCTTTGCGCCTGAATATGAACAACCTATTTTTTTGTTGTTTTTTACTTTTTTGTTTTAGAGACGTTTTTGAACTGAACTTCATGGCCGGCCAGCCTGCGAGCGGTTACTACCAGTTCTCCGTGTCCGTCACCGGAGACAGCCGTTTGGTGGCCAATCAAATCGATGTAAGTTTGATAATACATACAATTCATCTGCAACGTCGCCGCGCAACACTGGGGTTATGGTTACGGCTTTTTAAAAGGAAATACAAAAATTTCTCCCTGAGGCTTTGACCCTTAATTGTGTAAATGACTACTGATTCATGCTTCAATATGGCTTTTAAAAAGCAATTATTTAGTGCGTGTTGAGTTAAAATCGTAGGGTCAGAGGTCAAAGTCTCGTCTTTTGTAGACATCTGAACCCTGAACAATACGCCGTCACGTCATTCTGATAACCACACAAAGCCCTTTCTCTTCAAATATGCCATATTTTTCTGGTTTCTCAAATAATGTTTTCATCACTTAATTATTCCTCTCCCCTCCATTAGCTCAAGGTAAAAGTCTCCACAAAGGTTGCCATCAACAACATGGACCTGTCTGTGGTCGACAAGGACCAGAGCATCGGTGCCAAAACCACCCGGTGAGATCCTCCTCCGTCATCAACATCATCTACATAATTCTAATCTTTTCTTTTATTTAGATCTTCTTCTTTCGGCTGCTCCCATTAGGGGTCGCCACAGCGGATCATCCGTCTCCATACCCCCCTGTCCTCTACATCTGCTTCTTTCAACCCAACTACCCGCATGTCTTCTCTCACCACATCCATAAACCTCCTCCTTGGCCATCCTCTTTTCCTCTTTTCGGGGGCTCCATCCTTAGCATTCTCCTACCGATATACCCCATGTCCCTCCTCTGCACATGTCCAAACCATCTCAATCTCACCTTGTCTCCAAAACGTCCTACATGCGCTGTCCCTTTTAATAAACTCATTTCTAATCCTGTCCACCGTGCAGTCCAACCTCCACCTTGAACCAGTCTGCACACTTCACTGCTGTTACGTTGTCCTCATGCATGTCCTGCACCACCCTCATATACTTTTTTTGACACACCAGATTTCCTCATACAATACCACAACTCTTCTCCTGGCATCCTGTTTTTCTTTTATTTAGATATATTTCTTTATTTTCTTCCCCAGGGTGGAATATCCAAACAAAGCAAAAACCCCATTCTTGGCTGACAGCCACCAGAACTTTGCAATGACCTTCCAGCTGGTGGATGAAGCCACTGGAGTCGAGCTCACGCCTCACCAGGTACGGGTTTGAAGCTTTACTCTCTGACCCGAGTGACCATTCACACCATTAACACTTTTTTTTTTTTCTGCTGTTCTTTCTCTCATTGCTTTTTTCTTTCTTTCCTTCTTATTCTGTTTGTTCTCCTTTTTCTTTGTCTGCCTCAATCTTTTTGCCTTTCATTCTTTCTGCTGTTCTTTCTTTTGTTGTTTCTTTCATTCTGTGGCAGACTTTGCCTTTCTGTCTGTCCATTTGTCTTCTCTCTCTCTCTCTCTCTCTCTCTCTCTCTCTCTCTCTCTCTCTCTCTCTCTTTGATGGGTATTAACAGGGGATTGTACACGTCTAATCCCCTTTACTAGCATTCCCAATTTTCTAAATAAATGGAAATTTTTTCATGTATGAATTTTTCAGCTGAATGTTGAAAAAGAGAAAGTTTGATTAGACTTTAATCTCTGTGCTCTGGCTCGCTCCTGTCCTCAGACCTTTGTCCGGCTGCATAACCAGAAGACGGGTCAGGAGGTGGTGTTCGTGGCCGAGCCGGACAGCAAGAACCTGTACAAGTTTGAGCTGGACACAGCTGAGAGAAAAACAGAATTCGACTCCATCTCAGGCACATACATGCTCCACCTGATGGTGGGAGATGCCACGCTGGAGAACCCGGTCTCATGGAATGTGGTATGGAAACCGTGTACACTAATACAGTGGAACCGAGTGACTCAACAGTTGTCCAATGTCCTCTAACTTTTTTTTTTAATTAATCCCCCCCCCCCCCCCACCACCACTCAAAAGGCGGATATTGTCCTCAAGTTCCTCGAAGAAGAGGCTCCATCTGTGGTTCAGTCCAAGAACCTGTACGTTCCCAAACCAGAGATCCAGGTCAGTTCCAAGATTTATTTATTTGAATACTGTTTTAATGACAAAAAACAGGTCTTAACACTCTCTCTTTCTGTATGTCTAGCATATGTTCCGTGAGCCAGAGAAAAGACCTCCTTCTGTCTTGTCCAACACTTTCACTGCGCTTGTCCTCTCACCCTTCCTGCTCCTCCTCATCCTGGTATTGTGCAATTTCTCTCAAAATGTCTTAAGTGTTAGGATGAGACAAACTTACAATTATCTAATGTGTACATCTGAGTAGTTGAGGGTTAAGGGCCTTCCTCAAGGGCCCAGCAGTAGCAGGTTGGTTGGTGCTGAGATTTTTTTTTAACTGATTTATCGTTTTGTTTTGGGGGGGTTTCGCGATAAACCAATACGATAGTTGATTGAACTAACGACTATTGAACTAACGACCATACCGATAGTTTTTCCAGGTTGCTGGAGCGGCTGAGAAGGTCTGCTGTCATTACAAGAGTGGCCTCTAGAGGCAAATCACTGACGCCACATGGTGTTTGATTTTACACGCGAGACTGCGTACTGCACGGAGATCGATATATTAATAATAATTATTAATAAAAATGATTTATTAATTAATATCTCTATTTCTATTTCATTTAGTACTGTTTTCACTTTCACTATAATTAAATGAAACTGTCATTATTATTCTTTTAATGTCAGCAAATTGAGTTTTTTGGGTTGTTTTTTGACTTCTTGTGTTTTATCACCATCTTACTTTTTCCGTGCAGTGGTTCAAGTTGGGTGCCAACATTTCCAACTTCAGTCTGTCCCCCAGCTGTGTGCTCTTCCACGTCGGCCATGCTGGTGAGTGCAAGACTCGGCAGTGGGTCTAACTTTTATTTTTTGTTCCAAATGATGAGAGCATGAAAAGGATCTTCAAGTTTCAGATGTGAAATCCAGATGTGAAATCCAGATGTGAATCATTTATTTATTTTTTATTGTACACCATATCTGCCATCTAATATGCTTCTTTGTCCAGCCTGATGAGAGACAGGACACATATTCAAATTAATTTGTCTCTTATAACACCTTGGGTTACTCGTATATATTCTTATTGTCTCTCTGTGCTTTGTGATGCAGCCTTGCTGGGTCTGATGTATGTCTACTGGACTCAACTGAACATGTTCCAGACTCTTAAATATCTCGCCATCCTCGGAAGCCTCACGTTCCTGGCCGGAAACCGCATGCTGGCCCAGAAAGCAGTCAAAAGGTACTGAGTGATGTATTTTTTTTTTTTTTTCTCTTTTTACGTTAGTCGATTAATAAGACACTTTTTATACTATTTTCTATGCAGAGTAGACATTATGATTTAATTGCATTCATTGTACTGTTTTGTGCTTTGCCCCTTGGTACACCCTGCTATTTTTTTTTGTCAAATTGTAGCATTTGAATACTCCATTTAACTATTTTTAATGTGTTGTACAGAAATTTAGTGGTGCACTTCTTCTTTTTTACTTAATTTATTTTTCATATAAAGAGGAAGAGCCATTCATTCATGACTAAACAAATGAATTAGTCAAGCAAGAAATCTTAAAAAAAAAAAAAAAAAAAAAAAAAAAAAAACCCAGATTGTACTTAATACAAAGCCTCTTTAAAGTTTGCAAGCACCGAGTCTTTTGTGGCTTTTGAGAGCCACGTATGCAACAAAGTCAGACATTTAACGCTGTAGAAGTCTACATTGACCAAACAAATCTAACAATGTACAGACTTCATTTTCATTGAAAAATCCTTCCTTAGCATGCAGAAACATCTTTACACACTCTTGGTATTCGTTTCTCCGAACAGTTGGCTGAAATACTTTGTAAAACTTGCCACGGGTGTTCTTCACTAGTTCGAGATCTATATACGGTCCAGTTCATCCCAGAGCAGTTCAAAAGGATTTAGGTGCTGTGACTGGGCAGGTCATTTAATGACTGAATTGTCTTGTTCTGATGAGCTGCAGTCCAGAATTGCATGATGTTGAAGTATGGAACGGGAGCCATGTTGGTTCAGGATTCCTTAGGCTTTCCAGAATAAGTCTCAAAGATTCTCTGCTCCAAAACATTAAGCTTCCACCATCTTGTATGACTGTGGAGGTGAGGCAGTCTGATCACCTCATCTCTCCTGTTAGCAGTTTTTTTTTTAAAGACAAAAATGTCACATTTGGACTCGTCTGCCCACAGGCATTGTTAAAATATTATTAAAATATTCAATATTGTGATCTGTGGAAAAATCCTCCATCTTGCACCCAGTGGCTTTCTATCAGTTTACAGTATAGTCGTCTATAAGTATGAAGTAATTTCAGTTTCTGCTCGATAAACTCGATAACAAACGCATCATAAATTCTTTTGTTCCTAATTCGGGCTTCTCAGAAGCACGGGTGCACCAACTTTTGCCTCCCTGCTGTAACATTTTCTTTCTTTTGTTCTTTAGTTATACTGGTTAGTGCTTTAATTGTCCTGTTTGCTGCTTTTTCTTCTTTCTGTCCCTCGTCCTCGTTCCCCTAGGATCGCAGCCGAGCAGAGTAGTAGGTTGGCCAAGTATAGGAGTCTGCGGTGAAATCCCGGTTTATTTAAACAAAGCCCAGTCTCTCAGGCTGAAGTATGACTTCTGCATCCACAGGACAGCATGGTGTCCTTTTTCTTCACTGTAGTGCAAAGTGCATGGCTGTGTGACATTCGTTTGTGAACGTGCTCCGCTTTAGAGTGTTAAATGTCCACCATGGTGTCTTTCTATGGCTGTGAACTAATAGGTCAATTTGTAGCATGTGTGTGTCTGTGTGTGTCACGGTTTGGTTTAATTTCTGGACGGTTGGGGGGGGGAAAGAAATGCAAAACAAAATACTGTTGTTGTTTTTTTTATTAACATCGTTTACTATAAAAAAAATGTAACTTCAACAGTTCCTTTTTTTTTTTATTGTAAAAAAAAAATTGCCTGCTTGGTTTAAATAAAAGAAGAAAATAGAATAAATACAATTAATGCAGTAGTTTTTATCATATTAATTAGGGCTGCAGCTTAAGTGTATCAAGTATTTTACAGATTACATTTTTATTGATTAATATCTGTAAAAACTAAACCTGTTTTAGTGCATTTAATTTGCATATTCCATCAAAATACAAATATAAATAAATGAGTTTCAAATTGCTTTAAAGAAAAAAGTGCACACAACCTTTGCATGGAAAGTCTGTGTCCTGTTTTATAAATGATAGTTTAGCAGGTGGTGCGTCAGTAATAATGGTCCGTGGGGAAACACGGTGCTCGGTGTTTTGTTAAATGGACTAAACAAAGCATATAATTGGCCTCAATGCTATTTTGTATTTTACTTGAGGAATCGCTTCAGCCCTAATATTGATTTTAGAGTAATCTTCATTTGCTTGATTTAAAGACGATGAGACACAGAGATCTCTGAGGTGGGAGGGGCTTTGTGTCTAACCTGTCAATCCACAGAGGTTCTGACCAATCAGAGCTCGAGTAGGTCAAAAGGGGCGGGACTGAGGTGTAATCTGAATGTAGAGACGAGCATGTTTGTGCTCGGCGGATATAAAACTCGTGTCGTGTCATTATACAAGCCTTGCCATTTCTCATTGTGTGTTTGATGTGGTAAAGAGATCTGTACGTCTCGTCATCGCCGTGTCTCTGGTCTGCTAATGAAACATGCATGATTTTATTATTTTTTTAATTGGGATTTAATAATTTTGGAAATTCTTTTTCCTCTTTTAGACACGAAACTAAATGAAAGCAGTCACGAGGAGACCGGAGCTTCTTTTTGTTCTCGTCTTTATTTAAGTGAAGAAATCTGGCCAAGAAAGCATCAGTTCGATGGGAACTAACCGACACTGCTGTGACGGCTCATGGCAGTTTATTGGACTGTTCAACAACAAAAAAAATGGACGAAATCGAAATCTAATCAGAAAAGCTGAATGCAGTTTGATGTTTTCATTACTTTTTATTTTAGGGGGAAAAAAACAAATGCACTGTAAGTGATCCAATGGGGTTTGACATGATTGTTGCTGGGGTTTTGTTCAGGTTTTTTTTTTTTTTTTTTTCTTTCTTACAGAAGGCTTGTGCTCGTGATTTTCGTTTCCCGAATTCTCTATAATACAGGGGTTGGACCTTCGCTCATCCGTTTTATTTTTATATCTGTAAGGACCGCACTTTTTTTTTTTTTCTTTTTTCAAAACGGCTCATACCACACTGAACACTCATTTCACCAACCCAACGTAAAAAATAAAAATGGGAAAAAAAAAACGGTTTTGCGATCCTTTCCTTTATTTCTTTATTCCTAACATTTGCAATGCTTAAAAATTTTTGTTCTTCATTATTGGCACTATCACCGAAAGTTTTGGGACATCCACCTTTTCCAGCCATATGTGGTTCTTTCCAAGAGTTGGTGGCACAGAATTGTATAGAATGCTCTTGCTCATTGCGTTTCCCCTTCACTTGAACTAGAAGCTCCAGACCTGTTCCAGCATGACAATACCGCTGTGCACAAAGAGGAGTTCTGTGTGGAAACAGAAGGTTTAGATGTGATCGTGGAAGATCTTGAGTGGTCTGCTATTAGGTGTCAAACAAGCTGTCATTTCGAAATCACCAGGAATTAACTGTCGGGGCTTTTATAAGCACTGGCAACCCTTTTATTTTCAATAAAGAAGAGTGTTGGTTGAAAAAAAGCTTCGGAAAGAAGAAAGGTTTTCTCTACGTTCCTCCATTTTTCATTCTGCAGTAGAGATGAGTGAATCCGGATTAAATAACCCGATTCATGACTCCTTCTCTTCATTTACTCTGATCACCTGTGTCCTTGGTTGTCTTGCTACTGACAGCAACATATATAAACATACGTAGCTGACTGAGTTGGTCAGGAACCTTCCTGTATGCTCGGAAACACAAGAGACTCAAAACTGCGGATCCTATGATCCACTTGAACCGTGGCGAATCAACCGGATCCGAGGGACTTGATTGGAATTCACGAGTCCGCAGATTTGGTGAGCGCCCTCTAGAGGAGTTCAATGGCAAAAGCAGGCAGAATCCTTACTGACTCGTGACCCTGATCCGTTCACTGATCGATTCGGAAGGATTTGAATCCGTAAACAGATTCGGATTTTTAATCTCTATTTTGCAGCGTCTTCTGTGTTTAGCGGTCCAGAGTTTAGCGGGTGGTGCGTCAGTAATAATGGTCCGTGGGGAAACAATGGTATTTTTTGTACTCTAGTTTATAATAATGAAATAGTTAATGTTTGCGTTATTCGAAACCTCCTCATAAATATGAAATAGAAAAAAGTATTGGTACCTCAGACTTTTCCATCCATATGTGGTTCTTTCTCAAATTGTTACCATAAAGGTGGAGGCCCACAATTGTACAGGACGTCTTTGGATGAAGGATCATAAATCGTTCCTTTATTTGAACTGGGAAACCCAAACCTGTTCCAGCTCCATGAAGATCTACTTTACAGGGGTTGAAGTGGAAGATCTCTTGCTTCAGAGCTCTAGAACCCTATTGACCATCTTTGGGATGAATTTTTCATGCTGACTGCACCTCAGGCTTCCTCACCTTACCTGAATCAGTACCTGACTTTACTACCACCCTTGTAGCTGAATGAGCACAAAATCTAGTGGAACATCTTCCCAGAAAACTGGAGGTTCTTATAACTGTAAATAGGAACTAAATGTGGAACAGGGAAACAGTTTCATGGTGTGTGGAAACAGTGAAGCACTGAAAATTGTCTGGCTCAGCAGTTCTGATTTATTGAAATCTTTTTGCATACTCCATTTTACTGGCAACCCACAAAAAAAAACAAGCAACACGGATTATTTTCTGCGTCGGGTCTCTGGACACTTCCTGTTCATCGTCAAGCCACACGCGCAGCCACCGCACTGAAGACTGATAATAAGAAGAAGCAAACACAATAGATGTAATGGATAAGAGGATATCCTTATGCCTCAGACGGTAACATTAGATATAGAAATATGAAATAAATGTCACATGACCATCAGGAAAACGAGTCTTTATAATAAACACTGATCAGCCGTCAGTTCGATATCCTTCGTTCTTAGTGTCTATTTCTAATATTTTGCTGATTTAAACAGATTTTTTTTTTTATTACAAGCCTAAAAAAATTTTAGATATCAAGAAATATTTTTAGCCAAAATTGACTGAAAAATTACTGATCAAAACATCACAGATGTAGGTGGCAAAAAGTCCAATGAAATGACTAGAAAAATCCAGATTTTTTTTAAATTACTTCGTTTTCAAATGCACCTGAAATCTACACCTGTGGGAATGTGACTTCTGGTTGGTTATATATATATAAATAAATGATAAAAAACAACCTAAAGCCTTGACGTCCTGTCTGCTGCTTCCTGTAGCTGTGTTCCCTCTCGATAGACATCAGATCCTGCTTGAACGTGTCCTCAAAGATTCCCGCCTGCCGTTTTACATAGTGTTCAGAGTCCGGCCTTGTTCTGAGGGGGTAAAAAAAAAAGTCATGACTTTGGAGAATAACGGTTACCACACGATCTGCCGATTGAATAACGGCATGAACGTGCAGGTGTTTTCTCTTCGGGTCAAGAATGCTGAGGATGATGCTAAAGATCAAGGTTACTATGGAGGTTTACACTCAAGAACCATTAAATAGTTTAGCTACAAAGGCTTGGGGCTGCAATTTCCAGGAACAATCTTGAAGTGAACAGTTGAGAACCTCAACAATGATGGAACTATAATGAAAGGACGTTCATTTTCAGGGTTCTCTCAAGGCTCTCAAGGTTTCATCCGTCTCAGAGAAGTTCCTAATTTAATGATGAACAAGTAGATACCATCCCCACTTTCATTCACGAGGAAATTCATCTGCTGAAGAAGTCAAAATACAGTGAAACAATTCACTTTACCCAGATCCTTTTCCTGTAATAGTCTGGAGGAATTTTCTAGCAGATATCTGACCGAGAACCTTGCGGTAGCTGTTGGTGAAGATGGCGTCCGCGTGTCTGCCGGACCTGACCATGCAAACAAACGACACAAACAATTATATGTCAGATACATCAATTCTACACGATATCCCAGGATTTGAGTAAAGCGGACCTTCAGCTACGAGGTTGGCATCAAAAAATGTCGAGATTAGTTTTTTAACACACCACCAGATGGCAGCACAAGGCTGCACACACAATCACAGGGAGCACCGACCTTAATAAGTCAAAAGACATCGTCCTGTGTACATCGGGATCTGGTGCCATTCTGTCCACGTGTCTGCTTTGAGGGGGATTTGTGAGTTTTGACATGAGCAGACTGACCTGAACTCGACGTGTTGACTCCGGGCTGATCTGTAGTCTGTCGGGGGCTGCAGGGGGTCTTCCAGCGAGGAGCTCATGAGAATCGCAGTGGCTCTATGACCAAACCTGGAAAATGTTTCACGTACAACATTATGGGGAACATAAAACTTTTCCTTGGAGAACATGTGATCTTAATAATGGATGATATTTAAATAAATGTGCGGGATTTACGGCTCAGGGTGATCAATTTAGCGAAATCCAGATCAATGCATCAGACTCGGATGTTATTCTTCATCTTCCCAGAAGAATGGAGGTGGTTATAATCACAAATGGGGACAAAATGTGAAAAAAAACCATAGGCAAATAACACTTTTTAATATGAACAATGCTTTTAATACCGATCCAATTGCCTTCTAAGGGTGTGAAATATACATAAACCAATTTACGTACTTCTTGAGAAGTGATAAATACATTTAGATTCAATCGTTCGTATTTCATATGCAAAGAAAAAAAACAAACAAAAAAAAATATATATATATACAAGAAAGATGAAAAGGTTGCAATAGCTATTGTGTCGACTTCTTTTATGTTGCTCGGTCAAGGAAAAGTTGAAAACGTTTGTTGCACGACGAGCAACACTTCAGGAAAATTCTTTACAGCTGCACATAAAAAGCCGCTGCTGTTCCTTCACACGTTCACACAATGAGGATTCGTTCTGTTCACTCTGACCTTCGGTGGGAAAACCCTCCAAAGCACACACACAATAAAATAGGAAATAAAATAGACAGAATGGTCATAGATTTGCACAGTAATGCAGCTGTCCAGTGTTTCGATGAGAAAAGCGCAGTGATAATCA